>JBBMJY010000011.1:8455910-8483576 GCA_037833715.1 Toxotes lorentzi
TGTGTGTGTGTGTGTGTGTGTGTGTGTGTGTGTGTGTGTGTGTGTGTGTGTGTGTGTGTGTGTGTGTGTATATGTATATAGAGAGGGAGAGAGTATAAGAGGTCAGAAGGAAATGCCTCTCAGAAGGGAAATAGATTTCTCTCTTTATCTCTTTATAGTATTCCAGCAAAAAATGAATTCACAAGATTGACCCATTGTTGCTTATATAAGATAATCATCCAATGGGAATCTGCTTGACCTTAGAAGGAGTCAAGATCGACACTGACATCACTCTTTATGCTAACCTCAAGAGACCAAAAGCAACAAATCACTCAGACAAGATGCCAGGTCTGGGGCCTCTTTTTCTGGGATGTGCTGAGGATGTCTGAACAGCAGCCATGTGGTATTTCTGGACCAGTACAGTTACAGAAACATGCAGAGCAGCGGAAACACATACAAAGTGAATAAATGATAAACTTTAATTCTTTGTGCGAATTTACTGTCACAACATCCACACTGCAGCTGTGACTTTGTCAGACTGTTGGCATCAGCTTGAATAAAAAAAGTCAAATGTAAAATGTTGAGAGGAAGCATTAGTGACATCTCTGTTTTGTATGTTTGTATCTTTGTACTAGTTTTAGGAGTTTAGAAGTTTAGGGGGTCGGGTTGTTGGGTTTATTTTGGCCTGTGTAACACTTTGTCTGAGCCAAAAGAAAATGAAATTAGGCAGATCCTAAACAAAATAGTCACCACAAGCACTATTTGTGGCCTTGTTTATGTGTTTCTTAGTGGAAATCACCAGCTGTGATGCCGGCTTCTTTGTGTGTTTGTGTATCAGCTTGTCTGTATCTGTGTGTGTGTGTTTGTTTATGGTCACTGTTGTAATAACTAGATTGCCCCCACTTTAGCGTATAAGAGGTTTTTGGGTCATTCCCCACAGCCCTTTTAGTTACCGTAATTAAGAAGCACCCAGCTCAGACAAGCTAAGTGGAATGGCTTATCATCCAAAACCAAGTGTGTGGAGCTTGTGTGTTGTCTCTGTCCTGTATATGAAAGCGAAGGTGAGTAATTAACCATATTCTTTCTTAAACAAAAATGCCAAAGTTGTGTAGTGTTATGGTTACCTTCATCAAAGCAGCTGAGAAGGTGAAGGATTGTAGAGTGGATTTCTGCTTCTCCTGGTTTGAAGACACTTAGGGAAATTATTATAACAATCGTTGCACAAAACAACCCTCACATTTAAATCTCAGAATAATGAGCTTCAAGAATATATGCAGTACAAAACAACAGCAATTCCCTGTTCATTCTTGCGTGGACCTGCAGTCAGTCAGTTCAAAAACACTGCAGTATTGTAGTAACATACATAATTGCGCTTCATTCTGCACTGTTTGTTCCAGCTGTTTAATACAATGTATAATTTTACTACTTGCAATTTTGAGATGTAAGGAAAAAAAAACACCAATAAACATAACACCAGCCGCATGCTAAAAAGAGAAGAAAAATTCAATTAAAGTCAGCCATCACTTCAAATATGTTAGCGCAATTTCCCTTTGTCCATAATAAAAAGCCTTATTTGATTCCTGTCAGGGTCACAAGCTGCTGAAGCCTAACAACCAAATTCCAGTCCATTTATAACCTAATGAACACATTATCAAGCAGACGATTTTAGTCCTGCTGGCCTTATTTGCTCTGATGTATCCCATCTAAAAGGTGTAATCCTCAGGCAGAGAACATGGAGCTAATTTCCAGCTAATTTCTCACTTCATAGTCTGAGTAAGACACCTTCATATTTTTAAAACCACTTGAAAGTTCTCAGAGTTACTGGAGACTGCACTGGACAGACATCTTGGGCATCACAGGGCTATAAACAATAGACAGGCATTCACATATGCAGGCAAATTAATATAATATGTATATGTGTAATATGTAGAATACTGTAAGTATGACTTACTTATATGTCTTTGTGAGTGGAAGTCAGATATGTTTCCATATGCAACATGCAGTAGCAACTACAACACTTGCCTACTGTGCAACGTATTGTTAGTAGCATTGACAAGGCGCCTTAATACATTATCAAGCTGCATGGTGGGTATTACAGTGAAAAGTCGTTGGCATTATAGCACTCTGTGGGTCACCAGCTGTTCTGGTATGCAGACTGACATTGATGTATCACCAGTGTTACCGTGCCTTTGTGTTTTCTGATACACATAGTATCAGCTCTGGCGCCTGTTGGCTCATTTCTCTCCCAAACCCTAAAACAATATCCCTTCTGCTCCCAGACAAACAGGCAGACAGACACATGTATACACACAGTCTCACTTTTACATTCAATAGGGGAATTTGGGGAATTCTCAGTGTGTGTGTATCCAGTGTGCTGTGTTAGCTATGGAAACTGGGCGCTGATATGCGGGTGGCAAATGGGACAGATGCTTTCCTTTTCGGTACGCTCAATATCCTCCGTCTCTCACCCATTGTGTTCTGTCCATGAAAACAACCACCAGAAAGTTATTAAAACCTGATGCAATCACCAAGAGCCTCGACCATCAGACCCTCAGAGAGCTGAGAACAGAATGACACAGATGGAAAGGATAATAAAATACTGGCAAGAAAAGAGCAACATGAAAGCTGTGCACTTGTTACTGATGGAGCTTCCTGGGACTGGGTTACTTGAAAATGAAAGAGACTCATTAAAAAGGCCCCCTATGTCAGTGCATTGTATCTGTGTTTGCACATGGGCAGTATAAACACAGCATCTCCACCCACACAACATTGAGTCAGTTTGTTTATCATCTTGTTTTAAATTGGTTTTACATAAAACAAGAATGAAAAGAAGAAAAAAGATCATTGCACCTGTATCTGATAAGTTAACATGCCATTTCAATCATGTATTTTTGCAATAGTGGTGCAGTCTTGATCTGTCTTATCAGTGTTTTGTTTCAAGATGACAATCAGTTCTATGAATCTGTCATTTTTTTTAAATTCAAAAACAAAAGCTCCATGTTTCCACCCTATGGGCAGGTTTTTTTTTCTCAAGAAACAAGCTTTAATGCTAAATTTGTAACTAGGTGGAACCCCACCATGATAATAAAAGGAGGCCTCACCGTGGGTTTTTGTTCTTGTGGTATAATTAAAAGGCTGCTGCCAAAAGACCCAAGGGTTTTAGAAGGTTCATAGGATAAAAGTGAATGTGATAAATAGGTGAGACCTAGACCATTAAGAGCTTTATAAACCAATAAAAGGATCTTAAAATCAATTCTGAGGCCGACTGGTAGCCAGTGCTTAGTCAACACACATGCAGCTGAGTTTTGGAGCAAGTGTAGTTGTCATATATTCGTCTTAGGAAGACCAGAAAGCAGAGCATGACAGAAGTGAAACCTGTAGGTGATAAAATCATGCAGTAGTGTCTCTGTTGTGCACACCAGCAAGCTGAAAATGCTCTTTGTTTTTTTTTTTTGTTAAATAGCTCCCTAACTGTGTCACTTTAAGTGGATTAAGTATGGCTACCGTTGTATTTAGTGGTTTCTATAGCAATTACAGAGTCCTCTGAATATTACGGAGAGGAGTTTCTAACTTCCTCCATCATTGTGTCCACACTCTTTGCCTTTGCTACCCAAATTTATATCCCTCTCTTTCTTTGTGCTTTTCATTTTGAAACTTCTGCTCATCACCAGCCATCAGTATCTTCACTTAGATAAAATTGGCCGACAGCCCCGGATCAAGCCCAATCGCTTGTAGAAAATCAGTCCTCTCGTCTTGTTCTTCCATCTCTTCATTTCCTCCCATCGCTCTTTTGTCTCCATCCCTCCTGGCAATCAGAGCCTAGGATTTTCTCTGCCCCCAAATTACAGAACTCAATCAGGGGCACTTTTCTGGTGGACTCCTGGGTGGAATTCTCTTTTCAAACACCACACAAAATGGATTAAACCGATCTCATACTCATCATCATGTACATCTGTGTTGATTCTCAATTTCATCTATGTAGTGACTATAATTTCCTTATCACTCTTTGAATTTATTGTGTAGTATTGTATTGGTAAAACGTGTTGCATAGTTGTCTCCCTTTTGTCCAGTTTTGCTCCTCCATCTTGCTGCAGTAGAGGGGTTGTTTGGATTTCATGACCGACTTCATAACCAGGGTTTTGATTAATGAATGTTCATTCTTGATTTCAGAATCAAGGGTTAAATCATTTTTTTCCCAGTTTCCAGTGCAGAGATCATATTATTCCGTATTTTGGTTTCTACACTTTATGTTGTCAGGACTTTTTCTGAATCACTGTAAAGTTAAGTTAGAACTCAAACTTTATAAAGTTTGAGTTCCTCTGAATAACTTTCTGTTAGTAATTAGTAATTTCATTGCACTCTTGTGCTTTGACAATAAGGCATCTATCTATCTATCTTTTAAAATCATATCTACCCAACATGATGCTCTGGGGTCCTCGCAGTGATAGATGCACAGTAGCCAGTTGGATTTCATCAGCGCTGGCAGTTATATTTCACACCTGCTAGTTTATTCAGACCAGGATATATCATAAAGATAAGGCTGAGGAGGGTGGTTTACTTGGTGAGTACGCTGAGAAAGGCTGTTGAAAGACAAGTGCTTTGGGAAGAAGCTTTGTTTTGAATAACTCTGAATAACTTTCTGTTAGTAAGTGCACTTTTTCTGTGGCAATTATTTTCTCCATACCCTCAAATAATTAGCATTAGTCAACAGATAATCACCTCTTTCAAATTAGACACCAGTAGACACACAGAATAGCAAAGTCCTAAAAGGGCCATTGTTCTTTTAGTGCAAACACAAGTGAAACCCAGAGTTGTCACACAGAAACTCAGTTCTTTATTGTGAAACATGTTTGTCTTTTTTTTTTTTTTTTTTTTTTTTTAGTAAAGTGAATAATAGCGAATAGTATACTGCCAGTGCAGTGGAAGTGATAAAGGTAAAGCTGGTGAATGGTTGGACCAGCAACATCTTCTTATGGGACAGGAAGCAAAAGGTTATATTCATGTCTCTGCAGCCACTGAAACTGTTAGAAGCTGTTGGTGTGAATTAAAATAAATTCATACTCAAGTTGAACTGCTATCTTAATCCATTACAGTGTTTGCTTCTAAATTATGCTTCTTCTTTTTTTCAACTTCAGGCACAAAAGGATGTTCAGTTTTGAATAATGACCACCCACACTACCCAAACAGCTCTCTGTTGTTTGAGAATACGAGAACTACAACTACTTAGGGAAATTCATTCAATTTGCTATGTTGCCTTCAGGACATTTTCAATGCTGCGACACAAGACTGTTTATTAAATGAAGCACAAGGCTGTTGAGAATTGTTACGTAAGAGCGCGTAGCTCTGGAGCTGTTGTTTATATGCCCAAGGTGATAGAAACTTCAGCATCTCGCAGTGGTGTGAATGTGACACTGTTCTGCAAATATATCTCACTTGTGCTGCCTCCTAGTTCTTACAGCTGACAGCAGGGAATTGGACGGGACTGCTCTTGCACGGACTGGGACACAAATACAAATGCCCAAAGAAGGACAGACATGTTCACAACTAAAACTCAGGATAAGTTATATCGCCATGACATGAGTGTAAAGACCATATTTAAACACTTCAGCTCTCTCCACTTCCTTATCTCTCTCTCTCTCATTCCTTTCAGCTGAACATCTTCCTCCCTGATGCTGACAGGGCAGCTGTTGAAAAGGGGGCAAGATTTGGCAGGGTAGTGGGCGACAAGGAAGTGGAGAGGCGGACATGTCAGAGCAGCATGAGTGCTGAAGTAGCAAATCCACCTTTCACAGTAGGCTAAGGAGATGTCTGTTAATGAGAGTGAGGGCCAAGAGTCGTGAGAGCTCAGCATTTGGTTTGCACTGGTCTGTACTGGACTTGTATAGGGTCCACTACATACACTACAGACATGGCTGCGGGTAGCTGTTTCAGGTCCATCATATCATGGAGAAACAGATTTCATTACATTGTTTTATATCTTATCTTTTTATAAGTTAGACCAAATAGATACATTTTATATTCTATTTATATACTTTGCAATTTAATTTAAATTAGTTTAGCTTGAACTTATTTTTAATTACTGTTAGTTATGTGTGAGTGCACAGGAAAGATTGCTTCTCAATTTCATTGCACTCTTGTGCTTTGACAATAAGGCATCTATCTATCTATCTTTTAAAATCATATCTACCCAACATGATGCTCTGGGGTCCTCGCAGTGATAGATGCACAGTAGCCAGTTGGATTTCATCAGCGCTGGCAGTTATATTTCACACCTGCTAGTTTATTCAGACCAGGATATATCATAAAGATAAGGCTGAGGAGGGTGGTTTACTTGGTGAGTACGCTGAGAAAGGCTGTTGAAAGACAAGTGCTTTGGGAAGAAGCTTTGTTTTATGCCTTGAAAGTTTGAAATGCAGTATACCATAAAACCTTGGTGTGTGACAAATCTTCTGAGAAAAGACAACCGTGCCTAAAATAAATACTGTGTGTTTTTCCTTGGCATTTGTTGGGAGAAATTAAATGTACCCATAAATCTGGTGTTCGCTCAGTATTATTTGCTTTCTAATAATGTTTTTCTGACTCCTCTGCATATAGGTATCACATTTGAACATACAGTGGAAAGCCTATTTTTATACCCAGGAACGTAAACTCTATACCTCTGCATTTAACTCTGTGAGTCTTGCGCACAGGGATTGGTGTGTAGGTTGAAGCCATTGTTTTGAGGGCATTTAACCAAGTCCTCATTCTCCATTTACTTTGGCCCACATGAATCATTTTCTTGTCCTCCACACCAGTGAGCAAGTAAAAAACATTTCTGATTCTCTTGGCAAGGGAGATATTGTGAATGCCATGACAACCTTCATGCCAAAGTATAAAGTGCTTGAATATTGTGTCCAAATAACTGTGTGTGTGCGTGTTAGATGGTGGTGGGGGTTTGAAGGAAGGGGTGGTGAAATTCATTTTTTGACTGCAGTCGGCTTGTGTGTGAGGATGCACCATTTACTGTGTCCACTGAAGCACAGACCCAAACATTTTCCAATTTTCTCTCCGTGAAGATGCCAAACTAAATTAACAGCAGAGACAAAACAATGAGACAGTGTTGTCAGACCTGGCAGTCGATGAAGCACCCGTCGCTCTTGTGTTCTTCCTTTAGTCTTACTGTCTTTTCACTAATAGACATTATAAATCATCTGTTTATTTAGGAAAATACAGCCTTTTAAAGCTTTATCAGCCAGGCAATGCAGTGGTGTAATGTTTGCTAAAGATAGAAGAAAGAAAGAACAGAACTGGCTGGTGTTAAAGAGTGAGATGTGTGAGAAAGGTGCAATGAATGAGGGAAAAGAATGATGAGACTTTAAAGAAGAAGAGAGTAATGCGAGCATAAGGCATGGGTGAAGGCACAGGATGAGAGGGAACGTGAAGGTGGTAGAATAGGGAATGAACTTCATTGTAAGGCAGCAGAAGGCCCAGATGAGATCACAAACTCTTCTGTTTTACCAGAGCAATTTACAAAAAGACCAGAGAAAGATACTGAGAATAAGATGAGGGAGAGGGGTGTAGGGATCGTGGAAGCTAAAAAATAATGAATTTTTGTGCAGAGACCAGAGGGCGATTTGAGAAAGCTGTAAAAGATGATGTAACCCTGTTTTCTTCGAATGACATTTATATGCAGTTATTCTCTGTCTGTGATTGATATTCACTGACAACTGGCAGTGCATGTACCGGAAGCATGGCATAGAGTGAGGGAATTCATGTTCCTGCTTTACTTCTGTATAGGATTTCCCATCTGCATAGAACTTACATTTTTCATTCAGTGCTCAGAAATGTAACATACAACACATTAGGCAGAATCAGTGATTATGAGGCATAATCAGTAAATGGTAAAATAAGTCAATAAGGAAATTTAGACGGCACAGTGGACACATTTCCTTATTTTTAACATGACTTGCTAAGTATTTCCCCTCAGATTTTTGTCCAGGAGCTGCAAGTAAATGTGATTTGTTTGTCTGGAGGCTGATGGATCTCAGTGGCAGTTATGTTAAAGTTAAACGGAGAAGGCTGGTAGAGAGACAACACACAGAGCACATTATTTTTAATTAGCCCCAACTTTTCAGTCTCATTACTGCTGGCTTTGCACAATAAAGCCTCTGCCGTCTCTGCCAGCACATACTGCTGTCCACCAAAGCTGTAAAAGCTATGCACAAAACCTGAGAGTTTGTGCATAGCTACTGCTCCTTGTTTTGGTTGGACCCTGTGAGTTGATGTCCAATGAGCTGGCTTTGGTGTTGTAGGCTGTATCTACAGGTTTAGTTTGGCTAAAAACCAGTAGTGGCTTTGGTCTGTTTGTGTGTTGAAAACTGTTGTTTTAGAAATAATCGCCAGTGAGACACACACATTGGAGGTGAAGAGAATTCACTTTAACACTTTATTGTTGCAGGCTGGAACCAAACAGACAAAAGTTGCCAGTTGCAATCCAGAAGTGAGCTGGTTTAAAAAGGAGACTGTATTAGCTGTTTTCTAAAAACCTAATATTTAGCTTCCTCCTGTTGCTCGCAGTAGATGTAACAGAGTTTATAGCTTGGGGATTAGATGTTTCTTACCAAAATGCACACTGGGAGTCACAGTTAACTTCTCCTCTTATACAAATAAGCTTTTACCTTTTTTTTTTTTTTTTTTTTTTTATTCTAAAAACTAGACATTTTCTAATCACTTGTTTATCTTATTTTTGATTCATTCAACCAGGAGTGTTTCATGTCCATCCAAGCCTTGGTGGTGCTTTCACTGTCGAACAAAATATTAACAGTAGAGTCAGACTTCATTCTGCCCTTTTAATGGAGTTTAAAGATGAGTGCATTATCTCAGTTATCCATGCTCCTCGCTTACTAATGGAATTGTATTATTAGCGGAGGCAATGAGACTACGGAGCCAATAATGTCAATATTCAGAGAAACAAGCAATTTTTATATGCTTATGCAAATTTCTAAATGTGAAAAATTGAAAGTACTCCTCAGAAAACATGCACAGAACCATTTATGGAAATGTGGGGAAAAGTAGAGTATTTGAAGGGAGGGTTCACTATGACTTTACCTTTTCTGTCACTGTGTGCTGTAGGCTATTATCTGTCCAAAGAGACATCAGTCTGCTGGAAATGTGACATGAAATTACCCACAATCCCCTTCTGCCCTCCCATCAGCTTGGCAGTTTCACAGCCCCCCAGAGTTCCAGGATAATTTAGGTAGGGATTTCAAGTGAAATTGTGTGTGCCCATGTGTGCATCTGCATGTGAGTGTGTATGTGAGAAGCAATGAGAAAGAGATAACTCGTATACCCAGGTTGAAAGATTGACATTGAATGGAATGGAACTTTCTCTCTGAAGATTAAGACAGATAGGAGAAGTCTGCACAAACTTCTCCCTGTTAATGCTTCATTTGCAAAGTCATTATAGACCAGTCTTAGTCTGACTTAGTGTAAGTGATTTGACGTAGAAGGTAAACTCTTCAAGTGCCTCATTAACTACTATATGAACTTCACCAACACTCCTCCCTTAATATGTCATCTGTCTCAACAGTACATGGCAACTTGTGGTATAAAATTAGTCTGCTTCTCAAGACTAATATTCCTTTGAAAATTGCCTCAAGGCTTTGCAGTCATATTGGGGGCTCAACAACCAGACACTGAAGCCTCTAAGGCACTGCCTAAGACCCTTACTAATGTCTTTCGGGACTTGGTGTTACCAGTGTATTCCTGAAGTAAGTTCTGAACACCTGGCTTAGTCCCCAGACTAAAGACAGGCCTCATCTACTTTCCATCTGTCTGGCAGTGCCCAGATGTGCTGATGAGGAACAGTAATGAAGGCGAGGTAGAGAGTAGAGTGAGCAAAATGTGGTACAAAAACTAAACCTCTCGTAGTTACATTTATATTGCAATAAATATATATATATTTTTAGAACATTTTAGATTTAAATACAACAAACAGCTAAATATTCATTCTGGTCTCAGCTTTTTCAGACTTTAATGCTGTTGCATGTAGTTCATGTTGGACACAAATTTTGTTGTAAATATACAGCAAATTCGACCATCACAGAGCTGACATAGAGATGGGCAAACCAATCTTCTCTGATGGCCGTGCATTCATTATCTCTTGTCACTGGTGATTTATGAGTCTGGTGGTCCAGGGTACTGGCAGCCATATGTCTGCTCATCCCTGCACACACAGGACGGTCCTATTAACGGTGTTCAGATTCATCATCCAAAGACAAAATAAATATACCAAATGAACTTTTAATGGTATTGACAACACCAGAGCTTTTCCCTCTTTTCAGCTCTCAGCTTTGCTAAACGAGCATAACTGAAAGACTTCGATTTGGGAAAGAAAGAAGCTCCGTAGAGCAATTTTTGATTTCGGTGAAGGGTGTTGTTGCCAAACACAGACAGAGAAAATACCCAATTCCAATTGTCCATCAGCCAGCTTGGTATTAGGCTGAAATAGAGAAAATCACATTAGGTCCAAAGACGTCCATTAGCTGCTGGGTAATCTAAATTTGCTTCCCATTGTGTGGAGTTGAGTCATTATCTGGTTAGCATGCTAATACTGTGTAATACCATGTGATAAGATGAGCATCATCAGTTTTCAGCACAGTGAAGACCCCAACTATGTGTAATACATTTGCATAAAATATACCAATGCTCCCTTGTAAATGCTTATTTCGATGGTCTGGTCTGTTTCACAGATCTTCTTTAAACAGTTAGTGTGGTCTAATTAAGCAGAGACTGTTTTTTCAGCATCTTGTTCATGTGAATACAGACTGTATGGATATCCACAGTGGTGAAAAGAGGTCAGTGGCTGTGTGTGTGTGTGTATGTGTGTCTTGTACTCTGGTCCATCTGTGCTGGGTTGTTCACTGCTCTGTAGCAAATGTTATCTGTTCTGGCAGGGAGTCCGTGTCAAATAGTGTGAGGGTGAGGAGGGTGACGAAACAGGTTAGAGTCACGCTCTGTCCTCCCACTTCAGGTCACCCTTCTGCTCCTAGTGGCCTGCTGGGTCTCTGTGATCATGGACAACTCGAGCATACTGGTGCATCAGATGGGAATCGGGGCAGCCATGTTGGATCTGCTTTCCTTAGTGGAATAGCAGCCCCTTATAGAATTAGTAACTGGAAAAGGACATTCAGGGACACGGTTTCATTAGAGCTGTCATCTGGGAAAGCTCTCGCAGATAAAATGTCAGAACAATTGTGCACAGAGATTAAGCTGATTGTATTCCAAAGATAAAATAGAATTGTGACTGAAATCAAAGGTAATGATCTTGTTGTTCTTGTACCAAATGTCAGTATGTACTGTTATATTGCACTGACCAAGTTGTTGATACCACAGCAAAAGTTAGTGAGATACACAAAGCAGAAATACGCAACAACTTTCTGTGCATGTATGGAATTGAGCGAATTTAATCAATCCAATTTGAATTCTTATTGTCAAAGCACAATATGTTTATGCAGGGGTGTTCCCATAAACAGATACCTATCACGTGGCTGCCTTTTCCCTGCAGAGTCGTGCTAAAAATGATGGACATGTCTTTCATTGGATCATTTACTGCCCATTGATCTCATGATTACCATGTTAACTAAGCTATCAGCTTTGGCATCTGGCAGCACTGATTCAGGCAGGGGGAAAGAAACTAGGGAGGCAGGCCCACTTATCATGCATGGCCACACAATCTCTGTTCTCGTTCTCTTAAGGCTAGCCGGCTTAATTATCTGCTAAAAATGTCTTCAAACAAGCTCCTTTCACAAAGTAATGTATACCTGTCCAGTTTTGTTTAGTCCAAGCAAGATGACAAATATGAATACAAACAGATTATACAGACACACAAACAGCACACATACATTTCAGATGAAGAGATGAGAGATCTCATTTCTTTGTGATATGTCACTGCTGTTGTTTACTGTAAAACCATATGATGGATTAGTGGATCAGGAGACAATTTACTAAAATGAACTGAAAGAAAAAAGCATTAGACATGATTTGGAGAGCACAGACATCTGAGGGATTGTTTTGTCAAACTGTCAAATGTGCCCGTCCACCTTCAGAAGCGAAGAGAAACAGTTTTCAGTGTTGCCACCAACAATGATTGTATTTTAGGCAATCTGGGGTTTAGATTTTTTTATGCTGTAAATCTGCAGCACAGCATTGGGGAGAAAGCACAACATCTCCCCTCTTCGCGTACAAAAAGCTTGCATCATTAATCATTTTGGGAAACATAGTTTGAGGGGTCCAAATTTTGATTAACATTCTTAGCCAAACCCTTTTATCTCGATTAGAACACAAAAACAATGCGGGTATGATATTGAATTAAACAAATCAAAACCCACTCAATTTGAGGAGCTACCGTATCACTTATGTTTTTTAGTGCGTCGGAGTGTGCTTTAATGCACTACTAAGACCCTCTTGAAAATGGTTCTTCTGCAACAATAGCATAACTTTAACAACTGTCATGGACAGCAAATAGAAGTTTCTGGTTAATGAGTCCATTGTTATGGTCCTTTAATAATGCTCCATTTGTCCCTTTAAAAAGAAAAACTATTAAAGCTCTGGTAATTTCTTAAAGGCTTTTTTTTGGTGAACTAATGAAGTTAACAAATATAGATTTAAACAATGACTAACAATCAGTTAGCTGGAAACTGAATCACTTTGCTGGAACTCAGTTATATAACCAAAAGCAAGCGATACAGCAGTTCCTCAAATGTTTATGTGAAAGAAGGAGAGTGAAATACAGTCCAGTCAGGACTGTGTGCATAGACCCAGAGCAGAGCTCCAGGTAACGGATGGAATTTATTGATTTGGGATGTATCTCTATTAGCCAAGTCCAAGGTCACTGAGCCTAGTGTCTACCTGTGAAATGTTGTCAGTCTGTGCTGAGCATGATAAATTACATCTTATCCATACAGACCTGCAGAATTTGATACATTATAGGGACATTTAATGACAGAGTATACACCCGTATAGACACCTGCATTTTTATCCGTGGTTGTGCACAACACACAACCCTTACACAGTCATGCTTTTCCCAGTGGCACACAGTTACTCTGAGTATTCACTAGGGCACACCAGCTTTGTATCCCCCTCCCTTGTTCATATCAGAATCTGTCCTGCTGACACTGATCAATGGCAGTGGCACTGTGGAAGATGGAGGCAACAACAGAGGTATTGACAGCAAGAAATGGATTTTACAGTAAGCCAGTCAGTACAGTCACATGATTACTGGCTGTGGTGGGGACTTGTCGAAGCAAATGACTTACTTCATCCATTTCTCATTTTCCCTTAACCAACACTCTTCTTTTCTCTGTGATGAACAGTAATGTGCTTAAATTGAGTGCAGTGCTTGATTATAGTAAATTGAGGCAATCATTACAACCACCAACAATCATCTATATTGCAGGGAGTTGTGTCTTGAAATTAAAAATCTCTTTGCTGTCCAGCAATGGTGAACAACAGTCTTGTGACATTAATTTAAATAACCTCAGACATGCATGTAATGAGAGCATAAGCGATCGTTGCGTGACAAAGATTAGTCCTGTCAAAACTCACACATTTAGGCTCACAGCTCACATTTATCAGCCGAAGCTTTTAAATCTAGATAAGTGACCTTCTAATAAGTGAAATTGGAATTTTAAATACATCCATTCAATTCATCCATTGAGAGTTACTCTTATTAAGAGAAATCTGGGAGAGATTGCTCAGCCAAGCTGACTAAAAGTACATCATTACAGAAACTAATTAACAAGCAGATTGTTTTTTTTTTGTGAGGCCACTGTTCACAATCTGACAAACACAGGAAGTAAATATAGAATCTATAGTAAGAAATAACGTCATAATATTTATAAAAGAAGAAATGCATGATGGAAGGGGCAATATAGCGACCTCCCAAATCTCAGTAAGGTTCTTCATAAAAAGGGAAGTGCACCCACAGTAAAGGCAAAAGCCCACCAACTGATTAGAAAATTAATTGGGTGGATAGTTTAGATT
Source organism: Toxotes lorentzi (assembly GCA_037833715.1). Lineage (NCBI taxonomy): Eukaryota > Metazoa > Chordata > Actinopteri > Toxotidae > Toxotes > Toxotes lorentzi. The sequence goes on from JBBMJY010000011.1 coordinate 8,469,912, forward strand.
GTGCAGCAATAAACAATTTTCAGATTGTATTCACACAGTCTGAATGAGAAATGTCAAGCCTCTATATATCAGGCTGGATATTATTGAATATCAGTAGGGCACTGCCACTAGCTCTTTGTGGAATGACTCAGACTGTAAATAATGCATTAAAGTTCAGTTGGCCAATGGACCAGCTTAGCAGATGTTGGCTGCTTGGATAATCCTTCCAATTGGCTCTGGTGGATGTTTTCACGGCTCCCTCTCCTTGACTCTGTACTCTTGAGTTACCACTTTTGAATCTTTACACACACACATAAACTGAAAATGGTACTCCTCAGATACTGTAACAGCAGAACGCTTTACAGATTCAGAAACTGACAACAATCTCCACATTTATAAAATTAAGTTGCTTGACACTCCAGCAGACCTCACTGTACCTTTATTTCATCAAAAATGTCTCTTTCACCCCAAACGCAGTCTTCTGATGCAACAGTGGAGGTGAAGTGTGGAGAGTGGTCAGCGTTTTCATACAGGTTTTGCTTTTTGGAAAATGCTGACCATCCTCCAGACGTCCCTGCTGTTGGAGTTTACACAGAATTCATGTCTTGTGTGGTTGTTTTTATCTAGAGGAATATATTCCATATTTTGGCATGGCGCAGACATTAAAAAATGCTTTACAACCTGATACAGTGAGTCTACATATTGCAATCTGAGATTTATTTATTATTTAACATTGTTTCACTGCAGCCTCCAGGATTTATTGACATTTTTTACCGTATTTCCAACTTAATGACATTACTCATGCCTGTTCACATTGCACTGAGTGCCTCATAGTCAGATGTTCTTGAACTGATTTGATAAACCTCTCTCGTGTCCTCTGAGAAGATGGGCTGCTGGTGCAAGCCACTGAAACATGCATGGTTGAATAAGCCTGTAAACCTGGAGCCATAGTCACTACTCTACAGTCAGTGTACAGTAGTAGTCTGACTGGGTGAGTGGAGTTCTGCCCGTGAGCAAAGTCAAAAGCAAGAGCAACGTCTACATTGCTGAATTTTTCTTAAGCACATAGTGAGCCCAGACCGTGCAAATGATATGTCTGGACTTTGAATGTATTAAGGGTTCCCAGACTGGCGTGATGCATATAAATGATTTGTGGCTCTTAGTACGTGTGACTTGTGGGATTGTCTGTGCAGGTGAAAAAGCTTTACCTCTCTACAATGAATCAGTGCCTAGTGTAGACTGGTCAGGCCAGTAGAACCCCATGGAAGATGAGTAAGTGTGTCAAAGGGCAGAGTTCATGCTCAATGTTTCATGCATCTTAGAGGACAAAAGGCTTGTTGGACAAAGTACATTTCTCTGTCCAAAGCTCAGATAAATGTAGACTGGCTGGCTGAGCTTAAACAATAATATCTAATACAGAAAATAAACAATGTCTTCTTGTGAGTCTGCCTTACTGACTTTAAAAAGCTCTGCTCATCCATCTCACAGATATGCAAAATAAAGCATGGGGACATTTAATGAGCCTTTGCAAGATGTGGACTGAATGTCTGGCTTGTTGCCAAAAACCGCTTTCATACCAAACTGCTGGGTGAAACGAGGCAACGGTTGAGAGTAAATATAGCCATGGAATAGAAAATATTTATCTCTGAATGCAGAGTGACATACTCTACTGTACACAGTTTGACGTGTGTTGCATGCTTGCACTTTAAGTGTCTATACTTTATCTGCATTTTATAGTATAGAAGCATAATAAACCTTTATCTGTTATATAAATATCAATCTATATTGGCATTATTTATACTGCTGACAATGATGGGATACAATCTTCACAGCTGGCGAAATTTGCCATTTCAGACATTCTGTTGACGTTTGGCAGTAAATTTTGGGCACAGCTCTGGTATTTTGTTTTCATCTTGGTTGTCGTCTCTGTGCTGTGTCACTGTCACAAACTTGTTCTGATTTGAATTCGCCACCTGAAACAGACACTGATGCACAGCATAAGAAATGCCTGTTAAAATACGACAGACATCATAATGTTTGTCCATGTAGTTTTAGTATAAGTCCCTCTGCTCCCATAATCCTCAACTTTGGACACAAATGATATGACACTAGATATATTCAGTTACTATAAGACCTGTCTTACAAATACATTATCATCACCAAGCCCTTCTGATTTACACTCTAAAATGTTTTTATTCTCAAATGTTAATGTTCACATTATTTCACCTTTTTTCACTTTATAGTAGAGAATTAACAAATGGTAAGTGAGGACATGGTCAGTCTCACTTGATGGATCCATTAAGGGATGAAAGGAAGTTGTACTACAGGAGCAGATTTAAAGAATGGGTCTGTGATGCATTCTGCTGATAATTAAATCAGCAGAATGAATGTGTCTGTCTGTAAAGGGAAGAGCAGAGGGAATAAATACAAGTTGATGACTTGCAGGCATATTGCAAGCCAAAAGAGTAGGCACAACACAAGCACACAGTGTATTCTCACAGCACATTCAGGATTAAATGAAACTTTGAAGATGGTTGTGGAGCATCTTCTGCACCATATAAAGCCGTCTCTGTGACAGTAGCAAATGCTCTCTAATACACACACTAATTTGAATGCAAGGATCTGGGGAAACTGGTGCAGGTGACTGACAGATCCTGGAAATCATGTGGCCTACAAATATTTTATAACATCAATCACTGACAACAACTCAGTGGAATAAATGCAACATCTTTACCAATTCCATTTGCATCCATTACTCCCGCAGCCACACAGACCCAGTATAGACAGACCCTTTTTTTTTTCAAACCACTACACATTGTGCTTCTTCTTCAAAACAGAAAAGAATGTCTCTTATTTCATATTCAGTGTTTAGGATGTTTAGAAATCCACTATCATTCGCTTCTGCTAGCACATATTCATGGCTCAATCCACCCACTCATCCCCACTGACACCCTCATAAGGTGCTGTCTTCTGCAGGGACTCACTGAAAAGTAATGAGAAGCTATAAGTCTTGTGCTTGAGAAGAATCTTCCCTCCTCACTAAGCTGCTAACTTTCTGAAATCAGGGACAGGTAACAAAAATGGATTTGTATCTTCAAAAAGCAATAGGTTCTCAATAAGAGTCTCAGCAGAAATTCAAAATTGACAACAAATGGTATTCTAATAATGTCCTATTATGTATGCATTAAAATTGTCTGGCAGGGATGTTGTTATTTAGGAGACGGAAAAGCATCTGTCGGTAAATAAAGATGAAATGCTATCAAGCTCTCTGAGAGAGATGGGGTGGAGCTGTATTTTTCGATGTCTGGGGGCAGAATACCTGCTTGACAGAGATGGAGAGGCAATGTCGTTTTAGGAATTTATTCGTTGCTTTGGCAATGACTGCCATATTCATGCAGCATTAAGACTTCTCTCCATAAAAAAAGACACATTTTTCCTCTGAAAGGGAAAGGGGGGTTCTCTTAAATGATACACAGTCATGCAATAGAAATAGAGTTTATATGTATCGAAATCTTTGACCTGCTTCCTTTTCACCTTAAAATTAGAAATCTTACCCTGAGTAATGTCCCTGGTTTAGTTACATTTGCTATTTATTATAGTGATATTAGTGTGTGTTCCTCTCAGCCATTGTCATTCAACAAATCAGCTTAAAGTTTTCTCCTCAAAATGTCAGATCTATTCATTGATAATTACAACAAAGGCTATAAAGGAAATGTCTTTCAAACACTCCATTAGACATTTACTGAAAACTGCCGACAGTGTCCTTAGTTTGACTCTAAGTGCATAATTTGTGACTGTATGTGCTAAATGGCAGAGGGCAATTTCTGAAGTTACAAGCTAACACATCACACTAGGATTAATTGCTTGCAGCATCTATGCTGGCAGCCAGTGAAACTCTCACCGGATACTCCAGGATCAACCAGTTTTCGAAAGCCACTCAGCTGAAGTGGGTCATTTACATACATTAAATTTAAGCAGAAAGAAGTTAATTTTCTTGCTAAAGGTTATTTCACCATACAAAGTCTAAAAAAGTACAGTACAAAGACACTCAACTCTCATGTCTCTGGGTAAGGGATAGATGGTCGCAGTTGTCCAAACTTCTGGATGAAGTCTGCCTGAGCGTGGACTAAAGCCTCCTCATCTATGTACACTGCTGGCCTTGTGGCTGTAACAAAGTACTGCACCTTCCTCAGGCTCCAGCCGAAGATGTACATGAGCAGGCCGCACACGGCAGCCGTCGACCTGCCTACTCCAGCGTTACAGTGAACATAGACAGTGTGACCATTCTCCAAGAGACCATGAAGCAAGAATACAGCCTGGGGAAGCATCCTTATACGACCTGTATTAGAAGAGAGTAACACAATACACTTAAAGGAGAAGGCTGGCGATATTCTGTTTTCCTTATTTCACTAAGTCCCACAAAAATACATCTCTCAATTCTTGCTGACTTCCCTAGTCTGTTGATGGCACTCAGCCTTAAGCCCTCTAATTCCTACTGAATTAAATCTTAATACTTTCATTTTCTTTTTTTAAGGGCTCAGTAATTTGCAAAAACAGAAAGTATTGTGGTTTTTAGCAAACATTATTAAAACTAAACGGCTCATTTTTGGGGGACTATTTTCAGCCATGGATTAATACAGATTTGGTGCTCTAGTGAGTATCTACGGAACCAGAAAGGTATATGTGGGACTGGCTCAAGAGTTAAGAAACATGTCACTTAATGTTTAGTAGTAATAATTTAGTTATTTAGTAGTTTTTGGTCAACAATGGAGGCCCATAGCACAGAGAAATGATGCATCAAGCTTTGGATACACAGATACACATACTTGTTATTAGGATCAGTTCATTCTTGGTTTTGGTCTTTTCATGGGATTTTTCTTGACATTAAGAAAAATATAGAAAAAGTATCCTTTAACATACTGTGACCTGTATGGATTACCTTGGATATTTACCACTTCACATCATCTTTGGAGAAAAATCTTAAATACATCTTAGATGATTGTCAGCAGTTCTTTGCCTCAAGGCATACCCATACAATTTATATTTATCACAATCCTTGTGTAGGTGGCTGGATTCCAGAGCAAAATATAATACTGTCAGGAATGAATTATAAATATCAAGAGATGCACATTTAGTAGGATCGCTATGTACGAGACTATATAGGGTAATACTGTTTTTGTTTGCTTAAATTTACTCTAGAAGCATTAATAGCACTTCATTATGTGACTATCAATGCATGAGATACCATACTTTATGAATAATTCTAAATGTTCTGGCCAAAGGAAACCTTGGAAGATGATTTGTGGTCATGGTTGGCTATAATTTCATCTATCACAGATCCTTTTCAGGTGTATATGTTGCATTCATCTAGCTCTTGAAACTGTTAATAAAAGCATTCATCCTTGCTGATTTTCTGACCTTTGAAATATTTGAATGAAACCTTCAATTAAGTTTCTAAGGTGAAAAAATACATCACGGTAAAGGTTGGCATAATGAGTAAGTTTGGAGCTTAAAGCGCGTGCACTGCCAAAGTGTCTTTGAGGAAGAGATTTAGTCCATAACAGCTCAAAGCTGTGTCTGCTCCCTCACTCTGACTTAACTAAATGCTTACCCTCCGTGCTCATGTCAGGTGTGGGTAGCCACACATACACCAGGCCACAGTCTTTGTACAAATGCATCATGGTCTCCGGGGTCATGGCTTCCCCAGGGTTGCGTCTGCAGCCATAGGAGTTGTTCACCACATCCCACTCTGTCTGGAAGTTCATCACTGCAGTTATGCCCAATTCATGCTTCATCTTGATCGTCACATGTTCTACCTGTCGAGGGCAGCTACCCAGCCAAACACGTGCTAGCACCCTGGGGGCAATAAACAGGGATGCATTAATCATTTATTTGTACGTCCTTCAATTGTTTATTTCTTGTAAGTCCCTCAGAATTTTACACATGCTGAAATTTGTTGTGAGGACTAGGTAATGATTCACTAGCCACTAAGAAATTTGCAAGGTAATGTAAAAGTGAATTTTATGAGATTACACCGAATTGAAGTGGATCTACCATTCAAAAGCAAGGCTTAAAAATTTGACATAATGTCGAAAGGTTGGCTTATTTTTTTGAAAACTGTCTTACTGACAGATCAGACGAAAGCTGGTATTAGCAGGTCACTAATAAGCAAAAGGTTTCATCTCCCCCAGGTTTCTTTTATCCTACCTTCCTCCCTCTTTCCCTCATAGTAATGGTGTTTTATTGACCTCTTATCCCTTTAATTTTCTTCCTGACCACAGTGGTCTGAGGCAGACTCACATTTATTGCTCATTAGCATGCATAAAGTCAACAGCCAGAGGAGGTGACATGTAAATAGATGAAAGGACGCTGCAGTGAAAGTCTCTGGTCTTGTTCTTGCTGTTACCAGAATCAGCTGTCCTTTTTTGCCACTAAAGGATTACACATCTGTGTTTCTCTCACAGTGCCAGTGTGTATCAAGAAGACTATATAGTTATGTCAAAAAAAATTAACTCCAGTCAAAAATTACACCAGTCATGTAAAAGCGGTTTTCTTATTATCTCTTGCAGAAAACTGAAAAACATTCTTTTCTGCATGATTTCTGCACAGAATAACTAAACAAAATTAGAACATTCAGAGAACACAGACCTCGGCCAGTGCCAGTGTCAGAGGCACCAGCTAAAAAGTGAGTTAAAGTCTCTTTGACTCATATAATGATTTACTACAGAGGTGAGTGAGAATCATACTTGGGGCTACACGGATGCAAGGTCTGAGAGACTAATTTAAAAAGCTATTAATAGACAAGATACAAGGGCACAATGCTTCCTACTGAACACAGGTCCTTGACATAAGCCTTGTAAGGTCTTCGGACGCAAATTAAAACCTGATGGCACCAGCCAGGTCTGCTTATTTTTATGCAGGCTGTGTGCTCACTGCTTCAGGGGTCTGAGGTTAATTTCCTCTGTTCTTGTTATACCATGGAACTGTGTATATGCCTTATGAAATGAAGGCATGCATTGGTAGGTTTATAGAGTGCATGGTGGATGTTGCGTGGGTGGCCATTGACTATCAACAGTTAAGGCCTAATTTGTAGATTTCATTCACATATGAAGATGTATCCTCCAAACTGCAGGTAACTCCAGAGATTTAGCAATTTACATCTCGCCCTCTAAGCCTGCCTTTCACTACTTGCTCATGCTTCAACATTGCTTTAACTTTGAGAAAATCCTAAAGGTTATGTTACAGATATGTGTTTATAGTCTAAGTGTCAGGCAGAGGGTAGTGCAACAATATGTCAAACTGGTAAAACATGGTGGTGCACTGTATTGTAGCAAACAATTCTGTGGTGACCATGGAGTGTTGGCTTTCCTAATAAAAAGGGGAAAATGCCAAATTCAGTCACAGCATGAGACATTTTTGGGCGCTCTGAAGCGGTGCTGGAATAGTGCTGGACTCTCAAAACCTCCAAAAACATTTAGAAACAATCCTAGACAGAGTGACTTTCAGCAGCTTCTTTGACGCATTTATTTACATTTATCTGAGATGAATAATGAAACAACAGAGTATCTGTTAAGGATCCCCCTGCGATAAAAGTTTAGCCCTATTTTGACTGGAGCATAGAGTGACTGATTAAGATCAAGAATAATTAATGCAGCTATTCAACCTGGAAGCTGTAGATGATTGAATTTTGCCAAAGTCATTGAGATATTATGAGCTGACACAAACAATTTACTGTTTCTCTCTAATAGACTAAAGAACTGGAGGAAGATTTTTAAAAAATACCAAGACAGCTTCCATCGAATAATATCTGACTATGAATCACTTTTGCAAAATGAGCCAGTTACTGTCGTGAGTTTCCTTGAAAACAAAAATGACTTCTGACTGATTACCTCTCTTTCCCACTGAGATCACTAGCAAGGCTGATGAGGTAATAATACAACTGCTCGTGGTCTACTTTTTTAAAGAGCAATCATTTTCAAAGTGACAGACAGTGATTATAACTAAATGGTAAAGAGCAAGGTTAAAAAAGAAAGAAGTGAACAGGCGTAAAAAAGGGTGACTGAGGCTTTATGTGCCCTGTAACATTCATCAAAAATGGAAAGTGTGACATGACTGCCCTGCCCTCTTTGAAGGTCAGTGAAGTACAGCAGAGGCATTTCCTGTGACAGATTTAATATCAGGACAACGCAGAACTCTAACTTGCACTGAGAACATAGATTAAAGCACGAGCCTCACTAAAGACGATCAATTATGTTTGAAAACTGTAAGGAAGATAAGGCAAGAGAGGCTGATCTGATTTGATCCTCATTCTTCAGCATGGAAATTCACTGGCCTCAGGGGACCTCATTAATTTTTAGTAATATTACATTTGGTACAGATGTCACATCAAAAAGGTAGAAAACTTTCAACAGGCACCACACTTCAGTGGATCTCTGTATTTACTACAGGCTACAAGAAGGATACTTTGGCAGTTTGTGTGTTTAGGGTGTTTTTTTCCCATTGGAAACTACAGATGTGACACAGCTCTAATGCTGGTATACAGTGCACCTCAGCGGTTTGCATTAATGTTGCAGGACTGACTGTATGATGCCACCCATGCTGCCCACTTTTAACAGTCCAGACTCAGGCTACCAACTTACTGACACTATGATTTCAAAATCTTTTAGCTGAAGCTGTGTTGTGTTTTACTTGCGTCGTGAAATTTAGGCACCCAAGGCATTCTCATATCATGCAAAGAAGGTATTCATTGTGTTACCTGGAAAAATGAATGGCCTTCTGACCAGCCACACTGAAATAAAAGTTGGTGGTGTGTTTCATCTCATCTGTGTGTCCTGTTTCCTCTATCCAGTGACCAATCGGGTGGCAGTACACTCCATCCACCACGTTCCCCTCATCATATGAACAGCATCTGTCATGGCTTGGACCACTGCCTGGTGACAAAGAAGACAACCTTTGTGCAAGTTAGTGACCAAACACATTTTACAATGTTTTGGGGCATAGACTACTCATAAAGATACTAATAACAACCCATGATGGAGAGTTAGCAAAGTACCTTTTACTCCATTGGGCAGGGAAAGTGGGAAAGCCAAGGGAGAGTGTTACATTTGAGTAGCAAGTAAAATGGCAAAAGAAATGGCATTACATGAGACCTTACCAGCTGACTCTGATATGGTTATTGCCCTGTGTCTTTTATATTCAAGAGAAAGAGGGATAAAGGGAAGGAGATTGGGTATATAGTCTGAAAGACTAAGACCAACGCATTAAACATTTATTCCAATATATACAGATGGATCAAAGAAGCCTAAAAATGGAAACGCTGGCTTAGCTTTTGTCGTCCCAGATTTAAATATAAACATTAAGGAAAGAACACTAGATGACTTAGCAGTACTTTAACAGAGATGTTAGCTTTTATAATGGCATTGCAGTGGATAGAGCAAAGTAAGACAAAAAAAAATTCATATTATACCCAGAATCATTATCAGCTCTGGTATCGCTGCAGTCTGTGTCAACCCATAACAGGTCAGATATACTCTATGAAACATCTGAAACACTATTGAGCCTACATCATATCGAAACAGCCATCAGGTTTATGTGGATCCCTGCTCATAGAGGCACCGAGGGTGAATGAAATGTCAGACTCTCCAGCTAAACAAGCTCTGAAATAGCATAGAATTATGGAGGTAGCTTTCAGTAAAACCAAAGCTGGAGCAGTAAAATGGAGCAGTATCAGGACTGCCCAGCAAGAGAGCGCTGGGATGAAGGGAACGAAAAGACGTCAATCACATGAAATGAAGCAAAAAGTGGGAGGAATGAAATCAATATGGAAAAACTCCAGAGAGCTAACAGTCATATGAAGACGAAGATTAGGACACATTGTGGTTTAGAAGAGGAAACAAGTGAACATGTTGTCTGTTGCTGCCAGAGGTAGAAAAAACATAGAGAAAAGATAAAGAACTAAAAAAAAAGGAGAATGTATTCATTTATTTCTTTATTTTCCTAACAGTCCTGATGGAAATAGAGAACCACGAACCCCACTCCAGCATAGTAGGTGGCGGTAATGCACCCACCATTAAACGAAAGGTAGAAGAAGAACAAAATTGAGTAAGCGAGAAGCGTCGCTTTACCGCCATCATGTGGCGATAGGCATACATTACACAATACGAATCAAACATGGCGGAGTCGTTTTCGTCTTTTCGTCTTTAAAAACAGCATCCTCATCTACGCGGCTAAATCTGATGCACACGGCCACCGTGTTGGTGTGTACCTTCCCAGACATAAGCGCCTCTGACTCTTTTGACGAACTTGAACCACAGTGCGTCTTTAAACGGCTCGGCCAGCTGCACGTCGCCGATCCACAGACTCGGTTCTTGCGTGGACAGGAGCTTCTGTGAGGCTTTCATCGGAACCGCTCTGCTCGGGTCCCAGTGGCCCATTTCCACACGCGAACCCAAAACAAAGACCTCTAGATCCGAGGACTCCGGAGTGAGAATGACCCCGAACCTGAATATCATTGCTGCAGCCTTGACTAAAGGTCCTCAGTCGTTGAGCATGGCAGGATGGGTTATTATAGGTTATATTATGGAGCGTGTTTAAAGTCCGTGTGGCTGATTTTACACGGTGTAGTGCAGTCTAAAAATAATCGGCTCCTGTTTGACTGGTGTAGTTTGCTGCAAAGACAGGGGAGAGGGAATGAAGTCCCACTCTGCCAAGATTACTGGGCACCATAAGTCTTGTTTTTTAAGAGAGGTGTTCTTTCAGATTTAAGTCAGGGGACAAACTACCAGGTCAAGCATGTGTGATTTTTGTAGTGTGTTTGAGATCATTATGTCATTAGAAAATTCCTCTGTGTGCGTGTGTTCTAATTTCAAAGTATAACACACGTCCCAGCATGCAAGACAGGTGTTGACAAATGTGTGGATGCAATCGGCTGTTACAGAATGGCTCCCTCTGACTATCTTTAATAGTTTTTCTGTTGTCTATCCGAGTAGGGTCCAGATATGTGTAGGGTACTTCAAGCGTGTGAACCTGTCAGAATAACAAAAACAACACAGAAGAGTACAGTAACACAGTATCCACAAAGGCCATGTGGATAGGCCATAATGATGCTACTGTATTTAGTGTTTATTAAGACCAAACTTATCAAACATCAGAGTACTTTTCTGAAAGCATTAAAGTCATTGCTGCAAAGTTGACCGTCTCTCCAACATTCGGGAGGGTCTCCAAAAAGGTGTCCATGCTTGACTCTGCTTTAGTGGTTGGAGGAGGTTTGTGCAGCAGCAGTAATCCATTAGGCACCCAGGAGTTATAGTCAAACTAGATGATAAAAGAAACCTCACTATGTGGCAACTTTGATGGAAAACTAATGTAATTAACTGAATCGAATTTTAAACATTGCAGAAGAAAGGATGTAAAGGAAACCTTTGGATGGCTGTTGCTTTTCTCGGTTTCGCTCCCCCCCCCCCTTTTTTTTTTAGGTCTCCGTGTCTCGTGCTCCTCCTCCTTTTGGTTTAATAATTGAGTTCTGATTTGCAAACATTCAAACTACTGGAGAAGGTTCATCTGAGTCCTTCCTAAGTTCCTCCTTCATGGAAAATAACTCATTAATACATTTGCAAATCATATTAGATTTGCACATGCAGATCATACCTTCTAGTGTATGGCGACACAAATGCATTATAATCTATCATGCGCCTTACAGCACAGAAACTGTGGTTGCCCAGCAAGACATTCCTTTATTAGATAGTGATAGAGAAAGATGAAAGAAATTGGCAACAAAGGTCCCTGCAAATTTACATGCAAATCATTTATATCAGTTGGTTTTGAACCAGGGATATTTAGGTTCATGGTCAGAGTCACATCTCGTGAGCAACGCACCCCAAGTATCGGTATATTTATGCGATATGTTGGAATGTTGCCCATGCTCTTTAATACAGTACCTTGAATAGAGATTACCCATGTATTTAATCCACATTCAGCTAATAATTATGTGAAATTCACTCATCTCCTCAGACAACTCTCTCTCTTGTCCATGTTGAGTGTGGTTCACACACTGATACCATACAGCACAATAAGCACATTTCTCCATTAAAATAAGCTGAACACTTATCAGGACGAATGCAATATGTTCTGTTTATTCAGAACACATACACAGGAATCAACATGTGCAGTTTATTATTGTTGAAAATGTGATCTGGTCAAATAGATATACTGTTTTCTATTTCTTTAGGGTTCATGTAATTATAAGGCAGCTGAAGCTCTGAGTTCCTCTTGGTAATCGCCGTGCTGAGGGAGGACAGCTCTGCTTGGAAATCCTTGATCATCTGTAGGACTGCAGGCTCGTCAAAGCGTTGCTCAGGGTAACTGCCCAGAGGTACCTGACAAAGACGGAACCCGAAATGTCATGCTGGGGAATGGGGAATCTATGAAAAGACTATTGCTAGTCCAACATCTGTGACAGTTCTGAGCACAAGTCATACTTACAAAATCCTCATACTTCCTGCTGATCAGCCACAGAACTGACATTACAAGTCCTTCAACCGATTTTTCTGGCAGAGTCACCAAGATGGCCTCCATGCTTGACTGTCCCTTTGTTGTTGGTGGAGCTTGGTGCAGCAACACTGGACCATTGGGAATCCACCCTTGAAAATCAAACTTAGGAAATACAGCAGCCATGACCACAAGCACTATTAATCCTGAGCTGTGCAATTCTAAACATTTGACAAAGACACATTTAGTTTTTTTGCAGAGATATCTAAAGTTTGATGCAACCTTCCTGACGTGCAGAAAACCCGTCACAGCTGGGTTATCTTTAGCCCCTACGACTGCGTGCACCGCTGCAGAAATCCTGTCCACCCATATAAAAACTAACCCCTTTATGAATGTAGACTAAGACAACTGAGTAGCCTTAATTACATGCTGTCAGCTGAACACGCAGAACCAGATAAACTCCAACTCCTCTCTTTTGGTACAGATTAAATACAAAAAGGATGATGCATTAATCGGTGAGCTTTAGCAGTGTTGCCAGGTGGATTTTGTTACCTTAGAGTCAGACCAGCCATTTCCAGTCTTAGTGCTGTGCTGAGCTAACCAGCTACAGCTTTGTATTTGGCATACATTTTCAAGAGTGGTATCAATCTTATTGAACTCTCTGCATGAAATTGTGCGTTTCCCCAAAAATGTAAAAGAAAGAATAAAATACATGTATTATAAATTCCATGGACAAAACACAACATAGGAATTTAAAAATATGTTTTGACATTTCAGTGTAGTTTTCAATAAGGCAGATAGACTGAGGTGGTCATGCAAAGTTACCACTTAGGACAGTTTATAATTACTGCATTATCTTTTCCCCTTGGTGATAATTATATATTCTTGACAGAAGCCCTAGAATGGGCTTTAAAGCTGAGCGCAGCATTACAAAATGTTTACCTGTCCCCCGTTCACTGCAGCATGCTGACCTGACGACGTGAAGATCACCAGAGTGACAAACTTTATAAGCTGCTCCACAGTCTGAAAGCTTGAAGGGATTCCTGTCAGGAATGTTCTTGTTAAACTAGTATACTACAACATAGAACCAACAAAGCATCACATTTTTTCCCCCCAGAGGACAGTAATTGCATTGTTGTATCCATTATTCTAGTCTTACACACTGTCGTTCTTTCCCTTAGAGGCCTTTATATATATATA
>JBBMJY010000011.1:8486412-8533308 GCA_037833715.1 Toxotes lorentzi
TATATATATAAATGCAGTCATTCTCTGCCCATAGGTCTGAATGTGACCTATGTGACCTTTAAACATTTTGAATGTGTCAAAATGTTTAAAATTAAAAAATGAAGATAAATTAAAAGATAATCGTACTCTTCTGCAAGCGGTTTTGAGGAGGAGAGGACAACAGACCAATACCCACAAGTGAAATACCTGAGTCACCATTTCCCAGAAATCCATAGTAGAAAATCTCACTGATCCATTCCTGGAGCTCAGAATCTGCAGACACTTCACTGTCAGATGGATAATAATATGCCACCACTGCCTTGACAAAGCTGAGGACAACATAAGAGTACCAGTATCAGAATGTTAAATGTATAACAAAGTTATATGATTTACGACAAAGAGCTTTACAACCTGTTGGCAGTGTTTACTTTTTAAAAGTGTCTAGTTTTAACATTTGCCTCTCAATTCATTTGTCTAAATTGCTATATATTTAACTCAGTTCACCAGAGCAGGGTTGACTGTTAGTAGGCAGAAGGTCACCTGTTGATGATGCTCCACAGCCTCAGTGCATCATCTCGGTAATAAAAGTTGGGGATGAACTCCAGTCCTCTAGCTGCAATGTTTTCATGCGGGCAAAGGGAGGCGTAGGTCGTTTCAGAGAGCCCCCTTCTCATCAGTTCTGTTACTCCATCTGGTTCAAGTGAACTCTGAGGAAAAAAAAAACAAAACAAAAAAAAAAAACTACAGTCTTTAAAATATGCTCATGTGGTTACTTTAAGGTTTTTAGCTGGAACTGTGTCACATACATTTCCAAGAATTCTGCCAGGGCCATAAAGACGAGCGCGGCTCAAGATGTTTATATGGAGCGTATATCGATGATGGGGGATCAGCAGCTGTGAGGAGGAGAAAGTGAAAGGACACTACTGACAAACATGAACTAAATTAGAACCTAGAACCAAGTTAAAAACATATATACAATTATCACCTTTGCCTGCAACACTGCACATTAATTTGTGGGGCGGGGGGGGCAACTACCTTATACAGCGGGTGGATCGTTGGGAGGTTGCGAAGTGTTGCCATTGCAAAAACTTCTCCCAGTAGATGAGTCTTCTGCAAATGACTGACCAGTTGGCTGTGGAGGGTATCTGCATGCCTCACAAATATCTTAGCCAGCAGCCAATCAGACTCCAAGTCGCTAGGCAGAAAAATCAGGTTCTCTGCTGATGGCTGCTGACCGAGCTGATGAAGGGGGCATATTTAAGTTTGCAGAAGTTGATTTAGAAAAAATAAATTAATTAATAAAAAAATTTAACAAGTCTGAAATAATTCATTGATGTCACAGAAACCTGAATTGCAATGGGCAGTAGTTTCTTCTCTGGATTTAGGTAGAGCAGGCAGAGCGCAGCAGTCAGAGGTGCCGGTTTACCGTCAATAACTCTTGTAGCCAGACCTTCCATGATCTTGTAATCGCTTATGAATATATTACCCTTCTGTGGAATATAAATTAATATGAGGCATTATAAAAGGATGAGTGGCAAGGGAAACTAAGCTAAAAACTGTTGGAAATGCACTTCTCTTACCTTCATCTCTGCAGTCAAAGAGCCTCCGTTGGCTAGAAAAGGCTTCACCATTTCCTCTGTGACAGCGAAACCGGAGGGAAGCTCTGAGCAGCGTTTGATCACATAGGGGTTGACTCCATTAAGAAACTGGTATCCAAAAAAGTCATCGTCCTTCCAGTGCTCTGACACATACTCTGGGACATAATAAAATATTTAGTTATTTTTACAGAGATGTTTCACATAGAGGGAGAACATAAAACATGTTATACTAAAGATCCTGCCTGATAAGGGTGACCTTTTGAACCAGGACAGCCCCTTCATGGCCTCGAAGCTTTTCCAGTGCTCAGTAGAGTCTTTCAGACCTCTCAGTGTGAGCTCAGCTTTTCTGGATAAAGCAAAAAGAAAAGTATTTCACTTTTGCTTATTGCACCAGTTGTTTGTGTTTGATTTTCCAGGATTCTTTTTTTTTTTTTTTTTTTTATAAATAATGCTAGGTTGTGGCACTCACGCTTTTTCATTTATGTATTTAAACTGAGAGGCTTTTGAGAATGAGAAGCTGATTTCTGCAGGAACAGCTTTTGGATCATCGATGTTTAAGATGTATGACATTCCTTCTGCATACTTCTCCCACCTGAAAAGGAAAACAGGAAATAAAAAATAAATAAATCAATCAACAAAAATTCACAGAGGTGAGGCGCCTTATTAAATTTTATTGATAGTGTTGGAACACTCACTTGTACATGAGTTTTTGTTTGACCAATTCTTTTTTCCGTTGGTCTTCAAGTTGAGGATGGGCATCCTCGAAAGCTTTTGTAGCTGTGTGGATTACAGCCCAGAGATAAATTTAAAAGACACAATCAAAAGCAATAATCCATTTTTTTCCCCCAGCCATTTGATAAAACAAATGCTTCAGGTTTACATTACACAGGGAAAATACTTCAATACTTCACTAACCTCTACCCCCTCTCAACAACACAGATTCACCCCTGGACAGCCACCTGTGACAGGGGAAAAGAATTTCATCCTCCTCAGGAGTCGTCACCACTATCTTGGAGCAAAACCAGTTCTTTACTGGGGATTCATGGAAAGGATCTCTCTCCAACTTGAGGAGGAGAAGACATCCTAAGGAAAAAAGTGTAGTCACAGAATAGGTTCCCACCTGTGGTTGGAGAGGATGACGCTATCAGGAATATTAATGTAGACCACATGGCTCAAAATAGTGTCACTGCATGTAGACTGACTTCCCACATGAACTGTCATATATTAGGCTTCTTCCAGAAGCTGTTCCTACACCAAAGCTTTGGAAAGAATTTCAATCCAATCAACTGCAAATAAATCAATGTTTGCAGTGGTTCTTGTTAGGGAAAAGGGAATAAAATCCCAAACGCTTAATCTAAAGAGACTAAAATTAAAGCTACATGGTAATCTAAAACAAATTTATTGTAGTTTTCAACTTACCTTTTCAGTGTTATCACCCAATCCAAAACTGGTCAGCTGAGTGTGCTCAGATTCCCTCTCAGTGCCAATCAGGGTAACATACATGTTATCAAATGTGCCTGCATGCACCATGCTCCCTGTAGTCACTTCCAGAGTGTACTGTGCCATTATACCTGGTTAGCTGCAACAGCTGAGACATACGGAAGGAAATATGTCAAATATGGTGGCATCAATCATGTGCAGATATCATGAAGTTTCTGTATTTGGTAAAAAGATGAAGCTCCATGGAGAGAGAATACACCTTTTAAGTTGAACCACTGAACGTGCTTTGCAGAAAAAACACCACCAATCCAGCTATTTAACAGCAATCACAGGTGTCGGACGTTCCCTGATTACAAGACCATTGAGTCTTGTAATCAGTGACTCAGACTATTGAGTCTTGTAATCACTGAGGGTTTTTTTCTGCAAGTTCATTCCTCCTCAGGGGCTCAGGTTAAAATTTTGGTCATAAATGTGTCAAAACATTTAAGTACTGATCTTGTTCTCATTATTATTATTATCAGGCATGTTGAAGTTTTGACGGTATTGTAACTATAATTTTATCCATGGTGAATGGCTACACAAAGTGGGGATAAATTATTGTGAAGACGTCTGTATGTAAAGTTCAGATATTTTTCTTATTATCAGACCACCTGTGGACTGTAGCAACAATGAATAAACAGACTGTAAAGACAAACAAACATATAAAAGGCTGTAAAGATTTTATTAAATGGTAGCAAATCACATGCATGAATATCCGTCTGGTTTGACTCACGTCCTGACAACCTACAAACCCAGATAATGGACTTGCTTCGGGTTGAAACCCTAAATTGGGATCAGAAAGACTAGATCATTTAGGGTCACAAGTCAGTATAGGAGGGATTAGCAAATCTTCCGTAAAGTGCTGGCACAACTTCTGTCACACAGAAATAATGCAATATAACCAATAATCTGCTTTTTCCCATGGCTACTACTGAAAGGCATGATAGTGAAAACATTCAAATCTCTTTGCATTTTCTCAGTACATCATATAGAATAATATAAATTTATTGTGCATATTTGTCTTCAAGAAAATATACTTTATCTTACCAGAATAAGGGTGCATTTTCAGCAAAAATTCATGCAAAGCTAAATGGTTAATATTTTTTTTGTCCCCACAGGGATCACCCACAGCAACAGACCTTCATCGTGACAAGTAAGGTATTATTTCATTAAGGCTTCTTCATACTCTATAGTGTAATACAGGAAGAGTTAATTGTTTTTCAAAACAGAATATCTTTAATTGCAACATCCACATAACACCACAGTGACTCTCAAGCAGCTATGAGAGGTCAGCCTGGTTTGGTCAGGTGTTCACGTGACGCAGGACGCGACGCAGCGAGTGTCCATCTCGTGCAGTGCACATGGCGGGAAGAGGTATAGGTTCTGTCTTGTGCTCCACTGTGTTGAAGTGGCACTTCTTAAGATGGTCCGACATGCTGGGGAGGTCAGTGAAACCCCACGACAACACTGGGCTGAAGGCGGTGCTGAATCTCCACACCTGTGACAGTAAATAAAAATGGATGTTGGAATGAAGAGGGCATTTTGATAAATGATACAGAAATTTAAAAAATCATCTAAAAACTCACATACAGTAGGAGTTCTAGTTTTCTACTCACTCTATTCTTGATCTGCCATGACACAGTGCCATGAGGACCAGGGCTTTGTCTTCGTTCCCACTGCAGCTCCACTATGCCCCTGGTCTGGAGGAGACTGGCACACACCTCCCTCATAGTCCGTGAAACCAGTGACAGCTGGCACAGGCTAAAACTGTCCAAGAACCCAGCTATGTGCCACAGTATCTCAATTGGCAGCCCACTGAATTGGTCAGACTGGGAGTCACTTGGAAGTTTTGCACTTGGGCAAGGCTGAACCCCGAAGGACCTGAGGTGCCGGTCGTGAACCACCTTGGCCCCCTGGGTGGATGGGTAAAACCTCCGCTGGGAAAATGTGCAGCCATAATACGCCAGGGGGCAGCGGTGCTCCATCCAACCATTGAGGCCAGCGTGAATGTCACCATGGACATTTGTGAAATGGGAAGAAAACTGGTCCCGGCGGAATGACTGACCGCAGACGAAGGGGAACATGTGCTGGTAGCGGGGGTTAGGAGGGAGGTAGCGGTTATGTGGCACCGCTTCAACTTCCAGAGCTTCCAAGACAAGCCCAAGGCGGAGAGTGCGGAAAGGGCTTGGGTAGGAGAGCTGGGGGGCAGCATGATCACAGGCAGACGCAGACGCCATGTCACCCACTCTAGTGTTTGTTACCAAGATTGCTGCAGGGAAAGTGAAAGTCTGCGTGCCAAAGTCAACATGGTAGCCATCAACAAAGACTGTATCAGAGATCTTTCTACACTCTCTGGACTCCTCTAAACAGAAGAACAGGGCTGCTGTGATCAGATCAATCTCTCCGAGACCCATGGGGTCATCGTCCTGCTCCAGATCAGAGGTATCCACTGCCTTGTCCTCCATTTTGGGTCGCAGTCTATACAGTGACCTGTCTGGGATAAAACCTATCCGTCCATTGGGTAATGAACATTGGCTCTGGCTCCTAAAAAACTGGTAATTGTGGAACTTCCGCTCAGACCCGTGGTTTTCTAAAAGAACTAATCCCCTGTCTTCCAGGACCACATGACCAGCCCTCTGTGCCACACCCTGGCTGACATGCACTGGAGATGTCATCTTAGGGGTTAGTGGCTCTTGAGACACACCTGCATTCATGTCATCTTGCACCTCAACAGGACAGGCTGTCTCCAGACAGGCCCCTGCTGCTCTTGACTGTGGTCCATTTGTTGAGTGTAAAATCTTTAGATCTGTATCTGTAGGAGCCCCGTTTCCACTCAAGCAGCTAGAACAAACACTTTTCTCCTCCATCTCTCTTTTATTCAAACTATCAGCAGCGACAGGTGTTTTGTCTTCCAGTCCATTCTGAAGGTCTCCATTACTGCTCAATCTACTCTTCTGTGTAACTGCTCCTCTTTTCACACACTCTGTGCTACTGTCAACAGAGCTGGAACTACTAACAAACTCTAAAGCAGCAGCTAAACTTCTTGCCGTCTCAACTGTGGCCTCATAAAGTTTACTGAAGTGCTCCTCGTTCAAGCCATTAATCCCACTGACGATCTTCTCCTTTGCCGAGCCTGGTGGGGGAGGTTGTGGCTGATGTGAGGGTGATGATTGTGAAGGTGATTCAGTTACGGTGGAGGCCTCAGGGGCAGATGTTAGTAAAGCTGAGCCTGTTGCCCTGTTCTCATTACTAACCGGGACAAGTGGTTCTCCCTCCGCAGTAGGTGCCATGGCAATCACCTTGAGGGACTCGAGTAGTGTACGCTGGTCCTGAAGGGCAAGTGCCATGTCCAGCTGCTCCACCTCCTCCACCCCACGGCTCAGGCTCTCATAGGAAGTATAGTCCAGGCAGCTAACAGGCCATCTGTTCCACTCCATAGTGCAGCACACCACTCCAGCTGGACACACATCAAGGTGTCCATACATTTGGTTGCGAGCCAGAGTGGTGGGGCAACCATAGCCACTGTTGAGACAGGGGACCCTCACCAGTGGGCACAGAAGTTGGTGCTCATCAACTTTGCAGGAGTGAAAAACAGCCCCACACACTAGAGGACAGGTGATAAGATCACAAGAAACGCCTGGTTCCAGTCTAACCATGCATCTCTGGTTAACACAGGACACACAGTGAACATGGTCCTCCTCCATCTTCAGAGCCGAGGGGGTGGAAAGCTCCTGCAGATGACTATGATAAAATCCACGGTCCTGCCAAATGAAGAGACAGAAAATAGTGTACGTGTATGATGAAAGATAAAACATGACAAAGACTTGAATTGATCTCCAGGTGTGGGGGGGATTAGTATTGTTGGGCAGAATATTCTGAGGCACCAAAGTCTGTTTCACCCATGTGAAACACATGAAATCAGGCCCAAAGCTCTGGTGGTGTACCAGGCTATAATTACTGCAAACCACTAGATGTCACTGTGCTTGCTGAGATCTGTGCCCCAAAGCCTAATGTCTTTTGTTGGCACAAACAGGAACAAAGCTGCAAAAGCTTCTTAGAAAAGCCATCAAAAGAACTACAGACTAGATAAAAATGCAAAAGGGATAGAGCAAAGGGAGTGACGGAGATAAAAAAAAAAGAAAAGAAAAACTATACTATAGATCAAACTAGAAAGCTTAAATATAGATGCAAATATAGCAAGCAGAAGAGAATAAACAATAAGTAGAAAGAACCAACATTGGAAAGCTATATACAGTACAATATCCAAGACCTGTGTACATGAATGAGTTTTATGTTACACATTTATGTATTCATGTAGTAAATGTGCACCAACCATATTTTAACCTACCTTCCTCACATTCTTACGCAAAGTGAAAATATCAGGGTGTGTTTGTATATTAATACTATATAAACATGCAGTTAAAAATCTATGGCTCTGTGGTGCACAATGGGATAGACAGCTGAAATTACTGAGTTGCACAGTGTTTATTGCGTTTATTCCAAAATGTAGCACAGATTTATTTATTTACCTTCCTATTTTTATTATTACAAATGATCTAATGAAAGAGCAGTGAAATCACACTAGGATGAGTTACATAAACCTTACCATAAATTACATTACAGTGATGTATCGCATTTACCACTTAGATATTAACATGGTAGAACTGATGTAATCTGTCATCATTTGTGGTGAAAGTGATTTAAAAACAAGACTTACATAGTAACAAACCAGCCCCCTCATGTAAATAATGAAACTGGTCTTCCAAACAAACTGAATGACTAAGCAAGCTGAAATTGTCTGAGGCGCTGGTGTCTTTCTGTGGAGGCTGCTGTGAAACAGTGCCCCCACTCCACCCTATGTGGAAGTCAGCTGCAGTCACGTGATGCACTCAAAAGACTGTCTCATACAAGTACCTTATTAGGAAGCTTCCTAGCTGGACAGGAGGTAAAAACCATTCCTTTCCTAGATTTGGGAAAAGAGAGTACTATGTCCTAATTCTGTACTACGTTGCAGGTTTTGAGACTGCTGTATGGTCACTAAGTGATAAAATATACTAAAAACAGTATGTATACAAAAAAATAATTTTTGAGTGTTTAGGATATACACAATTGTCTTGCACAAAGCTATTCACAGCTAACATTACAAGTATATGCAAATAGTTGTGATGTAGCCCCAGAGAGATCTTACAAAACATTTTGCTTTCTTTGTGAAAATAATTAATGACTCAACAGTTTGACTGACATCTCATGATGTATGCATTGTATAATTTCCTTTTAGTACTATAAAAAGAGAAATATATTGATTTAATTGTATAATAGAATATTTAGTAATCCCATATACAGTTAGTATATGGGATTGGGACTCAGAGATAGCTGAGTAATGCTGTCTGGTTATGTTTGTTAATAACACTTTTGAAGTGTACCTGAAGATAGAGAAAGGCAACTTCGTGTCTTTCTTTCAGTATATCCAGCATGGATGTTGATAATTACGTGTGTAGACGGAGAACTGAACAAATCACAATGTTCTGCAACTGAGATGCTAATCTGTGATATTACTGTAGCTAACACAGCAACAGTCAGTCTGTTTCCATAACAACTTTGTTAAGCAATATACGAACGTACATGCAAGTCTGAGAAGGAATAGCTGTTCTGTGGCTAGTCTAGGGTTGGAACTGTAAATGCAGCTTGCACGGACATCAGTAACCATACATCAACGCACTCAATGAGCCATATAATCATCGTTCTTTCCCCCTATCATAACAAAATCTTTAACTGTGGTGGACATCTACCACTCCCGCTACGATTAAATGACATTTTAGCCAGCAGTTCGGGCTGGTTCACTTTACCTAATAAGTGCCCCAAATAAGGAGAATACACTGATAACAGCAGAGGCTGCCCCCCAGGAACACACTGTAGCTAGTTCATATTCTTGACAGTAGAAGTTTACTTACAACAAACATTGCTTTAGCGAAAGAACCGACGGTAACAAGAGACGCTTTTGCTAATGTGCGCAGTAGTTTGTGTACATACCTCTACCGCAAGCCAGCCTGTTGTCAACGGTCCTTTCTTCATTAAATCAACTTGTTTTTTGTAACAATGGAAAGCTAGCTCACACTGGCCGGCTAATGTTGGCTAACGACAGATAGATAGTTCGGAAGTTGAACGGTTCACAACAAGCTAAGTCAAGTAAAAAAAAACGTTGGGTTAGCATGCGAGTAGTTACTCACCTTACGATTGTATTGGCAGGAGAAAGTATGATAAGATATGTCTGATTGTTCTACATAAATAAAACTGGCTGTTAACTGTAGTTACCTCTGTATAGCAACTGCTAATGAAAGCTAGCTACATCTCTTCTCACTCAGCCTCATTTTTTTCATTTGAAAACTTTATTGACCAAAAATTTACATTCGTTTTGACGCTGAATGAAAAAGAACAGAAAAACGACACGAAATGTAAAAATACAATACCGTTTAATTTTGTAGATTGATAGTTTTAAACCAAGCAAAATAAATATTTGTAAACATAGACTTTGCCTATGAAATCACAATTTACACTGCAATTTACACTGAAATTAATCTGTGTCCTTGCATTTTAAACACACCGTGAATTGTTGCGAGTTGTATTTGTACATTACTAAAACATGAGTACGTGATTTTTTTAAATGTTTGTTTGTTTGTTTTTTTTGTTGTTTGTTAGTTTGTGCATTTCATGCATTCCATGCATTTCCAGTATCAATAAATATATCAGATACAAAAATCACTTGCCCCCCCACCCAGATTTACGCTGTGCTGCCTTCACGTTCTCATTCTAGGTTCTTACTACTTTTCTTGTTATCTCACAGCAGTTCTCAAGAATAAACTTACAAAAAATACTTAAGTCTTCGAACTTAATGCATTAGCTTACCCATCTTTTTTATTGCACGCAGTAACAAGTAACAAACAGGAGAGGTCAGTGTTGCACCGTTTTTGCCAAGCGTCCTCCAAGCTGGCAGACTATGCCTCAATTCATTGTCGTTAGCAGAGGGAGACGCAGCGTTTCGAGGTCGGGTCACCTACAAAAACAGCACCCCTGGAGCTGCAGGACCTGACTCATGGACACATCAGAAGGACAGTGCTTAGCAGTTCTGAATACACTTGTCATGAGGTGTTGAAGCATGCCCATGCAGTCAGTGGGACTGTCACTATTTACAAAATATAACAAATTAAATAAATATTATATAAAAAGGGGCAATAACATTTCCTTTTAAAATCTCTGTACTTTCGAGCAAAGTAAGCAAATGAAAAAAATAAATATATATATATTTATGTTTCTTTTTTTCGTATATATATATATATATATACTTAGGTGCTAATGTAAAGGCCAACACTGAAAGTGAAACAATAAGAGGCCACCAGAAGGTCTAACATGATTAACCTGACTCCATATCACTCTCACATGCACACACACATACTGGCAATGGATGAAAAGGACAGATGTTGCTGAGTAAGAGCCCATTTTCCTGATTACCCCGAGTTGTGTAATGTAAGGCCTAACATGAAAAATTGACTTGCCAAAAGATTGATGGATGGGGTTTATGTTTTGAGGAAATAAAACGGGAATATATGTCTAGTTTCTGGCTCATCCAATTTTTCACAACCGTAAGTAAGCAACGACAGTGACATTAATATTAGGCTACTGAGTGAAAGGGGAAACATTACAATACACCTGTTTTATTCCTTTAATTGATAACTGATTGGTCTCTGGTCTCCATTACCACGTGATCAGTGTAATAATACTATTTAAGTCATTGCTGGAAAGCCTTGCGGTCAACCCATGCAGACTGCAGTCCACGAATAAACCGAGCACCGTTGTCATCCTTTGCCCTGAAGTGTGGCTCCAGCATCCAAGTAGTCTCTCCCTCTCAAACATGTCACTTTTATTCAGGTTCAATATCAGATGCTCGCTCCCGAAGCCCCGGGCACCAGCAGTAGCAGTGTCATAGCGACTCCTTCATGGGTTTATTTGTGATTTATACCGCCTGGCGTGAGTCACGACAGGACCCCACCACGTAAACTGCGTGCCCCGCGGGAGTAGATCGCAACTTTGCGTGGGATGAACACGCTGGGTGGAGTTAAACCAGTGACACTCACTCACTGTCTCCACCGCTGAGGGGCGGAGTTGTTTCAGAAGTTCTCCACAGTTATAGTGCCTCACAGTGGCGGGTAAACTCAGACCTACAGCACTTTACCTGGAATACCACAATGCAGATCAGGCCATCATGGCATTACTGTTAACATCAGGCTAGAGTAGCCAGTAAAGCTCTGTTCAGCAAGTTAAACAGAAGCAGACCTGAGATCTGTGATTGGCCTCCATTGACCTTCATCCAAACGCTAGATGGCCCGATGCAAACTGTTGACTGCTGTCCATGGTGCTGAAAACACCCACTCGTAGCTTGTGTAGTAGCTCGTGTCGTCTGTGTGAGGTCTGGCCTCAAGTTAAGTCAAGAGTGTGAAGATGTCAGATACAGCTATAAGTCATGAAGGACAGCGGGGCTTGACGCTTCGGTCTGCTTGTTGTTAGCGCTTATCAGTCCAGCATCTTTCCCTTCAGTTATAGTGAGTTGTCATATAACTCGAATGGTGATTAACGCCTGACACCAACACATCTCACTCATTCTGTCCCTCACAAAATAACAGAATTATTGACACACTTAATATTAAGTTCCCAGAAATGTTTATGATGGCATAGATGATAATAATCCACACATGAACACAGTTTGTGATGCACAAACATTTTACTGATATAGCTACAGACCTGGCATTTTTGTGAAGACTGCCAAATTCCTCCAGCCACATGTCCTTTAACCTGGGTGTATTAGGGTATACTCTTCCACCAAACATCTCCAAATCTGTTCACATATGTGGATGGAGTGGATAAAATACATTGCACGAGACAATAGTGTAATTAATTATTTTGCACATATAACTGAAAATTCAATTCTTACTGATTATTTATGTATGTTTTAATACTCGCAGAGGGGGTAAATATTGTAGAAAAGGACGATGGTTGCGGGGGGTGGGCTGGATGGTGGGAGGGGTGGGGGGGTGGGGGTCCTTCTCCTTCTCTCTCTCTCGACTTGAGAGAGAGAGAAGGAGAGAGGGAGAGAGAAACTCCAGTGATAGAGCCGAGAGGACCACGCGCTACAGAAGACGGACGGAAGGCACGCGACATGTCTCAAGGATTCAGGTAAGTTTTGATGCAACAGACAGAAAAAAAAGCAGCTTCGAATATGTGGGATATTTACAGGACAAGGAAAAAAGATATGAGGTATCAGCTGTTGACAACAGACCGTTCTGCTAAATAGGTTAGCTTAGTTCGTGTCATTATAATAATAATAATAATTATTATTATTGTTATTATTATTATTATTAACCGATGTTAAGGTAGCACGACAGATAGGAAGAAACGTGTACGGTACGTTTAAAACAACAGCAGGGTGTCTTGTGTCAGACCTCATGTAGAATTCAAATAGTCGACTGTGGAGGGATTTTTGTCTCTCGGCTTCATTAGAAACTAGCTGAGTCAGATCGTGAATGTGTCCGTGAGAGGACGACGAGCCCAGGCAACAGTCCCAGAGACGTCCTCATAACGTGTTTGGAAAGCGCGCTGTCCGCGGTGCTGAAATCTGGATTCTGCCTGATTTTCTCAATGGACGCCAAGCGCAGCACACTGAGCCTCTCCCCGCTCAGAGCGCCGGTTATTTTCTAATACAACACGATTCTTTGAGGCATTTTAAAACACCTGGACGCTCCCTCCAGAGCTACACACCTGCGCGGTTTGGCAGCTCCCGGTGGTCAGTAATCCTGTTCAGCCACCACTGTCCACTGATCAGCAGGGTGTGAGTTAACTGCCTTGCTCAATGGCACCTCGATGGCAGTTGATAAGAGAGGCATGAAGACTGTTTTCAGCTGTAGGAATGTAAAACAGGGCGTTGATGGAAAGGAGCATGCGTGCTTAGTCAACTCTTCCTACATAACCGTTTAGCACATCTGGCGTCGTCTCTCACAGCACTTACTCTCACAGTCTTATTTCTCTGCAGGTGTGCGTGGACATGCCCCGGGTGTCGCGCTCACAGATCATGGTCGCTGGGATAAACGTGGATGGACTGACAGACAGCAGATAGTATGCCTGCACAGTTGGCACGGCTCACGCGATGTGGCACAATATGGCACGCGTAAAGATGGGTCTCTTCGCTCTCCTGTGTCTCCCCACGTTTTTCTTCCGCGTCCTCGTGCTCTCCCACAGCAGCAGCATCTATGAGCGGTCGGTGGTCCCTCGCGCCGTCTCCCGCTCCGTGGCTCGTATGGACGGAGACGTGATCATCGGCGCCCTCTTCTCCGTCCACCACCAGCCGTCTGCGGAGAAAGTAGCCGAGCGGAAGTGCGGGGACGTCCGCGAGCAGTATGGCATCCAAAGGGTGGAGGCCATGTTCCACACGTTGGACCGGATCAACACCGACCCAAACTTGCTTCCCAATATCAGCCTGGGCTGTGAGATCCGGGACTCCTGTTGGCATTCTTCTGTGGCCCTGGAGCAGAGCATCGAGTTCATCCGGGACTCCCTCATCTCCATCCGGGATGATAAGGACGGTTCCAAATGGTGCATTGACGGGACCCCGTCCAATCAGCCTCCACCCACCAAGAAACCCATAGCCGGAGTGATCGGCCCGGGATCCAGCTCTGTGGCCATCCAAGTGCAGAATCTGCTGCAGCTCTTCAACATCCCGCAGATCGCCTACTCTGCCACCAGCATCGACCTGAGTGACAAGACTCTCTTCAAGTACTTCCTGAGGGTTGTGCCCTCAGACACCCTCCAGGCCCGGGCCATGCTGGACATTGTCAAGCGGTACAACTGGACCTATGTGTCTGCGGTGCACACTGAGGGTGAGACCCCATCTCTGACCTCCCTAACTGGAAAACCGTCATAATATTCTGATTATGTGCCAACAGCCATGTTGTCATTTAGTATGTTAGCGGACAGTACAGTGTGTTTACAGTGAACCCATCACACATGATGTTTTTTCTTCAATAATCCATGGTATCACTGTAATCCTGTTATTGATCAGAGTTAGACATTGACACACACTCTACATTTGCTGTGATATTTATACAATACCTGCTCACTGAAAATATACAGGATCACTATACAGCTTTTTAACAACACTGTAGAAATTTTCAGTGTTCAGTGGGTTGACTTCAAATTTAGTTGTACTAGTGAACCTTGGAAGACACTGGTTTACTAAATAATATGATAAAAGCACTGGCAAGATGTCGGCAAAATTGTGTAAAGGCTAAAAGTAATTTTTGGGCCTACATTCCCAAACAGTTCAGATTAACATAGTCACGGGTTTTTGTCAATGACAGCAACTTTGCAGGTGCACCTTCATGTTTGTCTCTTGCAGAGAACTGGTCTCTCTTCATGCACATGCACATCTCCCTGTCTCAGTCTTTCACTCTCATGCTTTGTAGAACAGGTAGCAGTGTCCATATATGTGCATCTTTATCAGGATTTTTAAGCAGTTGTCCGGAATTGAGTTGTGGTGTGGTTGTTACTTTCAGTAACACATCTTCCCACACATCATTACAGAGCTGTGTGTGCATGGATTAAAGAACCTGCACTAGGGTATGGATTGTAAGTAGTATGTATGTAACGCTGCTCGTTCCTCTTCCTTGACACTTTGTTATAATGTGTTTTAGTATGTGGAACCATAGCTGGAGGTTCTCCGCTGTGTTAATAGAGATGTCAGAGTCGCAAGTTTTAGAAGTCGATATCTTGCCAAGCACACAAGGGCAGTTTTAGCATTAACAATTTAGGTGTTCATTTGGAAATGTAAAATTAATTCCACGGTTAAGCCAGGAGGATGAGGCTGGGATGAAAAATGACATTACTGTTTCAAATTTCACCAGATACATATAAATTAAAATGAATGTCTTATCTCCTCACAAAACCCCAGGAATAATAATGTTCAGCATTTCATACCGTGATGGGCTCACTTTCTTTCTGAGAACTTCTCTTGCTCATTTGTTCAGCCGAACAGCACAACAGTTATGGTTGAGACAGGAGGAAAAAAGAAGTGACGGGTTGGGTAGACAGAGTAATTACTGTGAAGTGAATTATGTCCATGGCTTTTCATTAAAGTCTTAGTGAAACACAATCAGTGATGTGCACCGAAATTATGACTGACAGGCTACATTACCCAGGATCCCCCCTGAGGAGCTGCGGACTCATAGGGAGTGTAAAACATCTTTGGAAAGTCCTATTATAGTCAGGTGCTGGAGAGGGGCTTTGACACAGGTTGCTATCAGATAGATGAAGAGAGGGAGTTAGGGAGCTGTAGTACCTGGAGGCATAACTAGGTGGCGTCAGTTGTCTGACCTTCAGGATACCTACAGAAGGATCCTCTGGGACTGAAGTCATAATTTAAGAGTAATGAAAGACCTGCCTGGGGAAAGATGAATTTGATTGCAAGCAACATCACATACTCAGGCTACAGTGTGAGCGGTAAAAGTAGGATACCTTCCAAAAACGCGAAGTTTAAAGTACAAACTTGTCAGTTTTAATTGGATTTTTTTCCTTTCTTTTACACCGAGACCTGTAAATATAAATCCCCACTCTGAATAATAAGTGTCAGCGTTATAAGCTGAGAAATTTGGAGCCACAGCAATTTTTTTTTTATCTCTGAGACTTCATATTATAATTTGCCTGATGCAGACTTCACACTGACCTTTAAGAACTCATATGTAAATTCTCTTGTTTGTTTTGCTCTATCTTTAGGTATCTCTGAAATAGTGGTCACGACTGGCTTAAGCTATTGAGTTTTCCCTCTCCACCACCTTAGACAAGTTATAAATGCAGCTTGTTGCCCGTAGCAACAGCTAGGGCTTTGAAATTGCATAAATTACCTGTCCCGATTATCATCAGTCTGGTAGGAATACTCAAAGCAGGTTTTCGGTGGTCATTGTCAAATGGGCTGTCAGCAAATGCACCGCCACCCACCTGTCTCACAGCCTAGATGGAAAGAGTAAAATAATTGGATATCATTATTTCCATTTACCAGTGAGAGAATGAAATGAGGCAAATGAAAATATCATCAAAGGACAATTGGAAAACCAACACATGGGCATATTGTGTGCCAGAGTAAATGCATTACTGTGATGCCTATTTCAGCTACTGTCTTCCTTACTCTATAAAGCCACACCATGCACAGATAGAGTATTTGTTCTCCGTCACCCATTCAAGGGGAATTCAGCGTGGAGGCCCCAAGGAACTTGGCCTCTCATCAAGGCAACTGCACAAGAAATGTTTTCAGATTTTTATGGATAGGTGCTCTTAATTTCCTTCTGACTTACATGCACATTCAAACACACACACAGACACATGTTCAAGCATGCACCAGTGATTGGATTGTCTGTGTAATCCAGCTCTCATGCTAAAGAGCCGTGGGCTTTATCAACAATCCAGACCGTGACACATTAGTCAAGCACTGCAGTCCGCATGGAAATAGAAGATTTAGACTCAAACCGCTTTGCAGGGATCTTGATTGCGATGGTTAAACAAGGATAGCTATCTTCTATCTATCTTTCTATCTACTCCATTTGACTTTGATTGCAATCAGCAGTCAGTAAACTCTCTGACACTCATTATGAGAGGATCAGAGCTTCTGCACAGTCAGGGCTTGACGCTCTGAACAACTGCTGGGGGGGGGTGGGTCTAAGCATCACATTGATTGTCCATCAGTCAAATAATTTGAAACGTATGGTTGAAAGCAATTACTCATGCTATTTAATAAAGTCAATGTGTTTTTGCAAGTAACAAGGCATGTAATGCTTGTTATTTCTAAAACATTGATTGTGTCTCTTACAATCAATAATGCCCCATATTTCCATCTCACAGTCAGTGAAAACATCACAGCCAGTTGTTATCCGTATCCACAAAGGCTCATTTAAGAAATGGGATTACCAGACAGTGAAAATATATCACAGGACGGCCAGAATTCTAAATTCCTTAATAACGGTCTGTTTTCTTCATTACCCACAGGAAACTATGGGGAGAGTGGAATGGAGGCCTTCAAGGAGCTGGCCTCTCAGGAAGGCTTATGCATCGCCCACTCGGACAAGATCTACAGTAACGCAGGGGAGAAGCACTTTGATCGCCTTTTGAGGAAACTACGGGAACGTCTACCCAAAGCCCGTGTGGTGGTGTGTTTCTGCGAGGGCATGACTGTCCGTGGTCTCCTGATGGCCATGAGGCGACTGGGGGTGTTTGGGGAATTCCTCCTCATTGGCAGGTATGGATGTGGTTTCTCTTTTTTTTTTTAACCTTTTAATTCACAGTTGAGGGCATCTTTCTGGATGGCAAGAAATTGGTTAACAGGCTGGAAGGCTGCAAGATGCCGTGCTGTCTTCCTGATGTGCATGTCACCAAGGCAACCAAGAAGAATTAGACCACATACCAATAGCACTGAATAGAAATGTTCTCCAGCAATGAATAATTGGTATCTCTGTCACAGACACAAAACTAGAGAGGGAAACAATACCTCCAGTCCATTTTCGCACTGTTTGTGCTCTCTTATTTGGCTTTTCAAGGCAATGGCTGTTATTGCATATTGAGCAATCAAAAAGAAACACACACACACACACGCACACATAAAGATGTACACGTGAGGAACTGTACTGAGTCAATGTGATTGGCTTTTGTGATTACTCCTCCCTTTCGGGATATTCACTCCATTTCTTTCTCTCCATATTTCTCCTCTTCTTCTCTTTCTCTGTCTGTTAGTCAATGTTGAGTGACAGTGACTGACTGTAGCAGTAATCTTAGTCATTAGAAAAGGGCAAGTAGAGTCATCTCACACACTTATACAGGGACACATTACACCATGAAATAGCCCTCAAGGAACATTCACAGTTGTCAGTAAAAGGCCCAGTAACCTTGATGCCACTTTTCAGCTCATTCATTTAATATCTTTCCTCCATCATTTCAGAGAGGGAAGAGGTCTTTGGCCCCGGTCTGTTGCCGGGCAGTTGTCAGCAGGCCGTTACATGAGGAGGACATTAATAAGACAGCTAAG
The DNA here is from genome assembly GCA_037833715.1 of Toxotes lorentzi. Classification (NCBI taxonomy): domain Eukaryota; kingdom Metazoa; phylum Chordata; class Actinopteri; family Toxotidae; genus Toxotes; species Toxotes lorentzi. The sequence goes on from JBBMJY010000011.1 coordinate 8,504,578, forward strand.
GATGACCTAGGCTTGTAGCCTAGCTAAGCAGCATTCATTAGAGATTTGCTGAACACTGCAAAAGTGCAGCTCAAATTCTGACCCATCATCTTCCATCCATCACCACAGTATGGATTTTTTTTTTTTTCTTGGGCCCTTTCTATCTTGACTACACACAATCTGGAGACATTATTACAAAACATCGATGATGCTCTGAGCAGTAAACATGTTGTTTTACCTGCTATAAAGAAAAAAATAAGTCAAGACAAACAATTAAATGTTCAAATTATTAATAAGCTGTTAAAAAGTGTATCACACTGTCAACGACAGATTGTCAAAGATACAGTGGATGTGTTGCATTATGTGCGCTGATGCTGGTAAAAAGATAGTTGCCTCCCTGTGTAGTTATTGGCTGTTGGCACAAATAGGTGTTTTTAGAAGGAATCCTTTTGCTCCAGTGATTTTCAGGTTAGAGCGGTGAAAACATTTCTGGTATCGTAGTTGAAATTAAAAATTTCTTGTATGTCTTGATGTAACGTCGTCTACAGTTTGTCGTTTATTTCCTGCTTTTCTCAACAAATGCACCATTTACTCCTGTCTGAGTAACCTTTGGTAAAGAACTACAGTCCATGTTTCATTAGATAAAATCTGGCAGTAAGTTTTTGTTATGCAAGAGTCTCTGGTCTGATGAACACCTCTCTCCTGGCTGGCACTAAGGGATTTGTTTCTTGTCATGGCCATTATCCTTGAAGAAGTCTTTCCTGTTTCCTACAATATCTCCCGGTGGTGGTGAAGAGAAGACAAGTGCTGCTCTTAGCAGTCTCTGTTTATGTTGTATGTGTTATATTCAGTGCATACGTGCATATTTAAGTTCTTGACAGGGCCACTCTTTCTTTGCAGATGCAGAACATCCCTTTTAAATTATCCATTATAATGACACTCTAGGGTTACGTTTCTTTCCATATCTCTCTTTTTTCTCTTTCCTCCATAGGGTGGGATGGGAAAGTGGGCCTTTTTTTAGCTTTTGTGGAAGTCTCCATGGGCAGAAGAAACGCTTCTGGGTCACACAGAGAGAGAGGGAGAGAGAGAGAGGAGGAGATAGAGAGAGACAGTGTGTAAAAATGACAGAGGAAGTCTGGGCCAACACAGATGCCAAGCCATGTGTGTGTTTCCTGGCATGCACTGAACAACTGAATGATGTTGGCAGACAGGTATTAGCTCATCAAAGGGGAGCTTGTTTTCTTAATTTATGCTTTCACCTCTAAAGAAACCTCTCTCATGAGGAGTGTGTATGTGTGCACAGACAGCTACAGAGAGTTGGGAGGATGTAAAATACACAAAGTCAAACAAAGAGTGAGTGAAATAAAGTGACAGACTAAGGAGAGTGCAGACAGGTCCAGCATCTAACGCACTCAGTCGCTCTTTTAGTACTGCAAATTTGTTATCTTTTACTTTGCTAGCTGGAAATGTAGCAATTAGGAAGGGACTACAGTTGAGCTCAATGTTTGATGAGATCCTCTGTGAGTCTGTCTAACACTGGGAAAAGTGAAAAGTTGACATTTTACCCTGAAAAAGTCAGAACATGCAGCTTTAAAATCAGCATGGCTAAAATCATCATGCAATATCGTCTGTGACCATTTCTTCAGGATTTGGCAGATGTCAAAGCTTTTTTTCTTTAAAAAAATACCCAAAAAACTTTCAGTTACAGCAACCCCCAAAATGTCAAAACACCACCCCAAAACGCATGACTCCTCATCACAATCAACCAGGAATGTTTGCAATATTACATTTGAGAATACTGGTATTTAAATTATAGCAACTTAGGATAAGGATTGGTGTGTGCAGCAGGTTCCATATAAATCGCCGAGATGGTGAGGCAGTTATTGCCACGTGCTGTACATTTCCTTATTCATTGCTCCTTTTTACCTCCCTTATTACAAACAAAACCGCGTAAACAATAGTGTACCAGACATAAAAAGAGATTTAGAGAACCCAAGCGCAGGCTATGTTCATCATAGAAAACCACAGAGGCAGACAAAAAAACTATACAGCACTGGCTACATAAACTGTAAGTAGACATGCAGAGAGTTTTGAACCTGAGAGCTTTTGTTTTTGCTGTTCGGCGAACCTGCTCTTCAGACAAGGGCCAGGTGTGGCAGCGTGCTCGACCCACTTTATCCCTGACCCTCAGACTCTACTCTGCATCACTTCAACACTTTACCTCCACTCTGCTCTGCTATTGTCAGTCACAGAGGCCCTTGTCTTTCTCTCTCTCTGATGTCAGTCATGATTTTGCCAATCCGCTGCCTCCATAACTGCACACACACACACATAGGTGCATATAATGAGGCAACATTTATTCCATGTGTATGCTCTGGCACACAGATACAGACACGCGTTGCCGACATAGACTGTCCACATCGTTCCAATCAGGAAGATGGTCATGTCCTTCCTCTGGTTGTGTTCAAGTACATTTCAAAGTGATTTCTAGTCGATGAGAAACACATTCAAATTTGGCTGAATGATGCATTCACCATAACAACTTTACAATGTGAAAATATATTGTGGTGTTAATAGCTTGTTGTGTTGCCCCCAGATGGCCCAAAAATCCATTAATGCGTGTTTAAATGTTTTTGCAGATGTTGAAAACAGTAATATAAGTAATTTTTCATGGTACTGACACGTCACCCTCTTATGTATGTTGTTTTGGAGGGCAGTGACAAAAGACATGTTGTTTAGACTTCTCGTATAAACCCAGTCTTATTAATTAACTATCAAGAGACTTAACAAGCCTTTTTTCTTAGTTCATGAAGAGTTCTGTTATTATTGAGGGGTGCAATTTGATAGAGCTTGTCATTGCAGCCAGGGGGGAGTTAGCTTAACTTCACTTTACCTTGTTTAATAGATGACAGTGTGACATCTGTTGCACTGATCACATCTTTATATTCATTCAACTGTCTCTGCTTGGTTTATTTTTTTGTGTAGAACTGACGAGTTCAACCTGATGTTACTTTGCCTTGCTGAGTAACACCGGTCTTAGTTTTGAAACTGGATTTTCAGAGCGTTTTTCTTTCCCAGGAAATGTACAAAGTTTTTCTTTACCTTTCATAAACTCTCAAAGACTAAATTCAGCAGCTGGCAGTTCCATGACAAATAGACCTCGCCAAAAGGAATTAGCAGTAACATTTTTTTCCTCAAAGCCTCTTTGAAGTCACTACTGTATAGCTTTCCGCTGAATCCAAAGAGTTTAGGACATAAATCAGAAATCAGTCTGACCACATGGAGGAATCGCTTTAATGTCTGTCAGAGAGCAAGCAATAGCTGCAGATAAGTGTAGTACATATCATAAGCTGAAAATATGTATGAAAATGAAATAAAATCATTGCTCCACTTTAGCTTCAGAGCAGCCTCGATCTATTCTGGACTAAAGCCACATGACTGGAGGAGGAAAGTTAAAAGATATTACCCATTAAGCTTCACAGGGGGAGACCAGGAATATTGTTTGACACCACAACCTGTGTGGTGAGGATTTATTTCATAATTTTGGACCGTATGAGCATCAAGAGGGAACAACGTGTGAGTGTACTTGATTACAGATTCCTTGCCTGACCACAGAGAGCTATATACACAATGACTCCAGGTGCTGGCAGGTCCTGTTAGAAACTGACCAAATGAGAAATTTTGGAGATTCATTAACAGGATTTTAAAATGTTAGTTGTAACGGACAGATTACAGAGAGAGAGACTGAAGGAAGGAAGGAAGGAATCTGTTAAAATGTGTGGCAGTGTACTTTTTAGCCGAGGTTTTACTGAGCCACACACCATTAAACTCTTAAATTTCCACCTGCTCAGTTCTATAAAGAAACTGTCTTTCTGCTAAGCTGTAGTTTTTGCAGAAACTACTGCACAGTGTCTTTTGTTCTCATTGCTTCAACTGCCTGTTCCCCAGCACCAAGCCTAGTTTCTGAATGGCAGCGTGGAGTGAACCCTCCTACCCATTTGCCCGCCTGCTCGCTCTCTCGCAATTAGCAGCATTCGTTTTCTCTCTCCTTCTAATGCTGCTTGAATGCTGTTATTACTAAACATCATTTGCATAAGCTGCTTTTCCGCATGTAACGCTCATTTCTGCCCCTGTCTTACACTCACACTTTTGGTCTGGGTCCCATTTCGAAATGCTCGATGCTTGTTTTTTTATTTTATTCCTGACAAAATGGACACTGGGATGGGAATGTGGATGTTCTACCTCTGTGATGCCTTGGCACTAGTCACTAGCAGGTTATGAGTGTGCCTTTTGAGTCTGTGCGGAGGTGCAAAGAAAGCTGTGAACCCATATTGTGTGTGTCACATGCATTTCTGCATTTGGCAGTCCTATTTGATTGTCTGTAACAAGGGGTACTCAGGTTTCGCTCTGAGCTTGAATAAATGAAACGTTTAGGGCGCCAGAGAGAGAGAGAAAGAGAGAGGGAGAGAGAGAGGAGTTGTGGCGCGACACATTTAGCTGCCTTTTTTCTGTCATCTGCAAGGCTTTCATCTCCTCCCCATCTCAGGAAGGAGAGTGCGGAGGATGTGGAATTCTGCCTATTGACTTCTCCTCGCAAGTAATTTGGCAAATAGCGGGGCATGAGCAAAAAGAGACCTTATCTCTGGCAAAAGCTCTGGCAACAACACCAAAATAAATTGGTATCTTTTTCGTCCAGAATTGTAGATGTACAAGAGGTTAAGGCTGAATTTTTGTCTCTGAATTTTTTTGTGGAATCGATGCTTCTTGAATCTAAAATACATTCAGATTTATGAAAACCCTTAGAATAACAAGAGGAAGGAAATTTAAGACTGCAAAAAAAAAGATTTCTGTTCAGTAACTTTATGGATATTATTGATTAAAGAAACTTACTCAGGAAAGTTGTTCCACATTATCTGTAATTCTCCTCTCCCCCTTTCAGTTATTATGTTGAGATGTGTGCGGCATAATACCCACGACCGACAATGTGCTGAACGCTCTTGTCTGGCTCGCTTTCCAGAAACCTCTTTCAGTTGTTAGGCTTCCAGTGAGAGCACTGATACATTAGTTATGAATGTAAAGACTCGGAGAGGGAGAGAGAACGTGTGGAGGGCGGTGGAGGGGTGGGCAAAGACTGAGACAAAAAAGCAGAAGAGAAGTGATGTCGAGCACTGAGCCTCCGTCTTCACGGCCTCTCTGTGCAACACTGACGTCATGACCCTCTCTCTGCACTAAAGCAATCCACATGGAAGTTTAGTGAGAGTTCACTGGGGCAAGTCATGCAGCATTCAAGCTCAGGATCCTTTTTGTTTGCAGGGCATGATTTACTTGAATAAAAGGCCTGTGTGCTGCTTGTGCTACAGTCACCATGGAGATTTTGTTTGGGCTCATGACAAGGTTGGTGTGATTGTCTCACTGCAGATCTGTCATTCAGTCTGTCAGCAGGGCTCCAAACACAATAGTCCCTTCTCAGAAAATATGGCTGACATCTGAGAAATTCCTCCCAGTAACAACAGTAACAAAGATTGTAATTATAAGATAAGGAGACACTGTCAATGTTCATTCAGTAATGGAGCCCTGCTTCCTTTACTGGAACACACATGTGGTGTCTCTGGAAAGCATATTTAAGTTCAGTGAGGATTCACGATTGCATCTGCTTGTGTTCCATTGAGCAGAGGAGCACAATGAGCTGCATTTGAATATTCATAACACGCCTCTGATGTTAATTGAAAGCAGCCACACATTGTCAAGGACATCTCTCTGTTTCCAATTGATGCCTTGTGTTCCCTTGTGCGAGAGGATGGGTGAATGACATTGGAGTGATCAAAAATAGCACACTGGCTTTGCATCTGGACATAGTTGTCACATCATGATTCACAGAGTCTGAAATACTTTCTTGTATAGACAGCTAACATTGGACCAGGCTGTATGGATATAACATGTATACACAAAGAGAAGAGTGAATGGAGGCGCACCACAAATCCATTCAGGATGAGCCTCAACCCAGTACTGTAGTGCTAAAACAATTTGCATTGGTATGTCAAATCATTTTGCGATAATTTGAATAACCAGTTAATTGTTTTAGCCTTTTAAAATGCAAATATTCCAACATTCTCTGCTTTTATCCTCTGAAAAGTGAGGATTTGTGGCTTTTTTTCTGTTTTATATCACTGTAAATAAAAGAACCCTAGGTTTTGGACGGTTGGTCCGACAAAACAAGCAATCTGAAGAGATCATCTTCTGTGGTCTGGGTAACTGCAATGTATCATTTTTCACTGTTTGAACCAAAGGAGGAGGAAAGTGTGTACAGCCAGGCCCCGTTGGGCACAGCAGCATACAAAGGAAAAAGAGAGGCAATCCACACAATGAATTCTGAAAGCTCCCCAAAATTTAACGATGCGTAGTTTTCAATCTACAGGGTTTTTGTCAAGCAAATATACCTACACCGACCAACCTGGTACACCTGTCCCTGTTGCGAAAACCTCAGCTGCTTTTGGATTTGTTTCTTCTCATGTACAGTTTCAACACTGTACACAGAGTATTGCAAAAAAAAAAAAGAAGTAAAAATGCAGAATATTATGTGGTTCTTTTATGTGTACAGTAATGATGAATTAGTAAGCAGAAGGCATGATGAATAAGTAAAAGCAGCCTGGATGGGCTTTTAAAGGCTCCCTGGCTCACCTAAGACCCTGAACTTGACAAAACCTTCTGGAAAAAAAAGAAAAGAGACCAAACCTAAAACCATTCCTTGGACTTGGACTCTCACCAAAGCATCACGTAAGCTGCGATTTGAAACATGAGACTTTTTCTTCTTGCTCATTAAATACATTTTTCTAATCAAACCAAAGGCCGTTCTTAGGACACATGCATGCGCGTACAAGCCCACTGAATTTGGTGAAAAGCCCAGTAAGTTTATCGGCCATTTGGAAAATGTGGTGCTGACACCATTTGCAATCTGTAATGGTGTCAGAATCTGCAAATTGCTTTTGTGAAACAGGCCCCATGGATCGCCGTGCATTTGATCAAAAGACTATTGTAGCAATATCCACTTTATCTAATTAATAGTGTTAAAAACATCTCTTTCATTCCCATTCAAATGAACACATTTGGCAATAGTGTTGATGAAGGCTCTGAGCTCATGTAACGGGCTGTGGGGGTGTCAGACAAAACAGTTGGGAACCAGTGAAAGAGATTTAGATACCCAGTAGAATATAAAGTAGGAAGAAGATGCTCCATCTAGACCAGTTACAAAATTAAATGAAGTTTACACATTAATGCACCAGTAATTATAATATAACTCTGGAAGGGGATATTCTGTATTATGAGCACTTTAACTTTGGATACTTTAGTACATTTTCCTTCTAATAATAGAGCTAAAGGAAGTGTGTGTCAGTGTGTTTTACATTAAGACCAAAGACTTAATGCATGATTTTACTTTTTCAAATACTGTAATTCTTATAATTAGAACAGTTGATATTCTAGTGGTTTGTGAATGACAGACAGATCAAAAGTTTTTCCATTAACTACATGAACTTTTATTTTAACACTCGAAGAGAGCAATTAGGAAACTCTCGACTCCCGAATCCTCCCCTTCTTCTTTTTTAAAGCACCTCTTCCCATTCATCCTCCAGGGGAAACAGCGCATGTGATTAAATTTCTGCCCTGCCAATTAATTCATGGCTTCATAAATATACAAATGTGCTATCAAACTGGAACTAGATCATCCGGGAGAGTCGGGGGAGCTCTCAGTCTTCTCGCTGTTGTATACTACTCTATAAATTATCCAGCTGATGGCACACTGCGCTCCTCTAAACAATGCCACACATCATCAAGTCTCAGTAAATCATCAAGATACACACATCCTCTTATTAAGCATATGGTTTCAAAGGAATAGCAGGCTGCTGACTTTACTTGCAGAGAGAAGTACTGACTTAAATGGTTCATAAAATGCATTTGGAAAGTTGAGGGTAAAAGAAAAATTACATTTAATTTATACTGTCAAGATTAGCTTCAGTCTTCTGGGTTTTACTTGTTTGGCTCCAGTGTGTCCTAAATCAAACTGTGACTTCATCTGTGGATGTGCAGAAGATGCACATCTCACAACTCTACTTTCCCACATTACTCCGGTACTGACCTTACTACACCGGCTTAATGTCAAATGTGTGACTGAATTAAAATTAATTACTTTTAAGTTCTTACACAATGTGTTTTCCAACACATGTCAGTGAGTCTCTGATCGCAAGGCTTTTTTTTAGCACATGAAAGGCAATTACAAAATCACAGATTGTGCGTTTGTGTGTGTGTGTACTGTAGGTGTGACGATTGTTGGATTTATACATAGATTTTAATGTGCTGCTTTATATTCACACCAACTTCCTTGTCCGTCTTCAGTGCAACAACCGCAAAACTAATAACACACCTGAACAGCGTTGACTGCGTAATCTGCTTAAACAGGTGTTCCTCCGGTATATCTGGCTCAGGTTATGTAATAGTGGACCTTCCAATATGCAGTGTGAAGCCCTGGAACATTGAGGTGACATTAAATCAGATTTTGTCCCATTAGGCGTCCCTTTGGTGGCCTGAGAGTTTTGATGAGCTGTTTGGAGTTCTGCCAGACAGCACGATCCTGAGAGAGGAGAGCGAGAAGAGAGAATGTCATTTTACTTCATCACAAACTCCACTGTGAGAAACAGTCTAGCATGTCTTCAGTGCCTCGTGCATTATTCATGTAGAGCGTTGAACAGCACTTCTCCTCTCGCTCTCTCCTCCTCTCTCTCTTTTTATCTAAAAACCAATCTGTTTCCGCCATTCTGTTACAACAAATATGTTAAACACTGAATTGCATTGAATGGACCACATTAAATGCAGTTACCCTGTCAGGTAAGGTGCCTTTACGACAAACACTTGGAAAATACATACACACACACATCTCTGTGTTGGTGTGTGCAGCTGTACTGTAAACACTGAAAGAGAGAGGAGGGGACAGAGGCGGTATTCAGTTGGAGAGAATGAACAAAATGTGACTTGGAGCAATGAAATTCACGTGGTTCCAACTCTAAACTCAATTAGGACAGTGAAAAGGAAGAGTCAGCTGAATTTGTCTTTACAGATACACAGCAAAAATTCTGCAAACATCTTTACAGACACAACAGACACATATAGTATATTATGTTGTCCCCCCCCCACCTCCCATGGTGAATGTGGTCTTCGATACTGGGCAATGAGACGATAACGGTGTATTTTTTAGGCATAGTGGGCAGTTCACTTAACTTTAGATATGTCATTACTGGAGACAGAATCAGAGAGACAGATGTCAGGGTCAGCTGGAGACAGTTTAACAACTTCTAGATATCATAGGATCTATTTTCGGGAAATTTCCACACTGTCCTTCTCCTTCTGCCCAGTATATATAGGAATCTATAAGGCTTTTAGCTTGAGGTTGTCTATACTACCTCAATTACACTGGTTTTACAGCGCCCTTGGTACATTCTCACAAATTTGGTTGAACGTCTCCTTTTTCTTGACTGACAGTAATTGTGGACATAAAGGTCAGAGACTTTGACCTGCACACACGCGCACAGAAACACACACGTCCTTATCCATCACCCAGAACATCCCATGTGTGCGAGGTAATTGGTTCCATGGTGAGTCATACCTAATTGGTGTGTAGCTGTCAATAGCACAGGTATTTCAAGGCTGTAGCCTGCAGCCCACGTTAAAGTCAGAGAGACACAGAGAGTAAAATACAGCCGGAAACCTTCACTGGCTCAGATTTAGAGAAAGAGCAGAGCTCGGAGCAGTGCTGTTTATCTGTTAATTTGTTTTCCAGTGTCCCCTTCACTGGTGTTTTCCATTTCTCTTAGAGCCCACTGGGCAGCTGTGTGTCCAAATTAGCTTGGTAGGGTAGAAATTCTCGCACAGAAGGTTACACAGGCAAACAAACGAGCGAGCTGAAAGGGATTGTGTAAAGCCTACAATTACGGTTGAGGCGCTGTTGTGGAGTTTCGCATCCTCTTAAATTGAGGACCGCTACAGTGGACTTGATTAAAGCCTCCAGCCAGTGCTGCCATGCTAATTTAACATGGTACAAGATTGGAGGCAGCAGTCTACCTACTTGTAGTGGAATCTCATTGTTTAAATGAAAACAACACGTCAGCTCTGATGGGGTTTTTTTCTTTGGTCAAGTTTTGCTGCTGTTTGATGGGAACTTCTCAAAGTCTCCATTTAAACACAAACATACAAACCAAGAGTTTCGGTCCACAGCTGCTCTAATTCAGTTTTGCCTTGTATGCAATGTTACTACAGTTTATGTAGTGACTATACAACAGTATAGTCTTTTAATAAACTTTGAACATTGATCATCAGTGATGCAGCTCATGTGAATTATCTTTTACTGCTCCCTCTGCCATCCTTACATTATAGCTTCTTCCTCTTCTCTCTCGCTCCTGCAGTGATGGATGGGCAGACCGTTATGAGGTTGTGGAGGGTTATGAGCATGAAGCAGAGGGAGGCATCACTATGAAGCTGCAATCAGAGGTGGTCAAGTCCTTTGATGACTACTACCTGAAGCTGCGTCTGGACACCAACACCAGGAACCCCTGGTTCCCCGAGTTCTGGCAGTACCGTTTCCAGTGCCGCCTGCCGGGTCATCCACAGGAGAACAAGAACTACAAGAAAATCTGCTCCGGTGGGTGACAACAGAGGAATTCATATTTTTGTTGTTTTAAAATAAGAGGTGATTTTCGTAACAAATGAATAGGCAAACAGTGTCTATTTTTTCATCTGTAGTTCTCTCAGGCATTGTCCTCTATTCTTTAATTTCACTGTCAGAGAGTAGAGGGTTAACTTTGACCTGTAATATTAAAAACTGTGTTTTTTTTCTTCTCTGTTTTCCTCCCTGAATATTTTCTCCCTTTGCTTTCAAAAAGGTGATCACGGTAAATTGAGTTCCTGACTTGTTCACAGCATTTAAATCACAATTCAAAATTACTCAACAAATCCAATCAAAAATGTAAAAAAAAAAGAAAAAAAAGAAAAGCAATCAAATGAATGCTGCAATCAAAATCATATTAAAATAAATTGCTCAGCATGCTTTTAATCAAATGATAAATAAAATCAATTAGAGGTTTGTGAAGACTGTTACCATCTCACAGCAGTACAGTCACAGTTGCTTCTCTACCTTGTGTGTATCACGTTTTTACATACCTCTTTTTTTCCAAAGACCTTCAAGGTGGTAAGTGCATTTTTCTCGCCACTACTATAGTGATGATTTTTTATCAAAATTGCACTTGCGCTCTGTAGCTCTGCATTTGACTCCTCCAAGACAGGAAGGAAGTTTGACTGATGCTTTGCTAAAAACAACACATCTCTGTAATTTCTTAAAACTGTGATTTAGTGAAATGGGGAGTTGTCTTCATCCTGGCAGTCTCAGGCACTCAGTGGTTAGTGTGGATTGCATCAGTCAAACTCTGCTTGTTTATACTGTATGAGGAATTAAACGAAACACTGCACAAAAGAATGGCTCACCAAGCACACACACTGTTCACCCAAACAGCTGGAACACTTGAAAAAGATTTTGATCGTTACTGAGATAGATCACACCCTTTGTTTTCTTCTGTATATGCATGTTGATGCCATAGCCAAAAAAACCCAATATTTTAAATGCACTGTCTAAAGCAAAGAGAAATGTAAATTCATTCTTAAACACTGGAAGAAGTATCGTCATGTGAGGATGCAAAAAACTGAACACTTTCTACTTTTCCCATCCTCCAAAACACTGAGGTTTGACTGTGGGACAGTGCCTTTAGATGGCTGATGGTGAAGTACAACTTGGCGTCCACAGTGTTGGGACTTTCCCAGACAACAGTTGTTCTCCACATCTGTTTGCTATTGAGCTTTGGACATCTTGTTGTGATTTCCTCATGTGCCAGTATATTTTGCTGCAAAAGAGGGTTCTGTTTTGCAATAAACTCCCCATGTCTGGTTTCAGATTTCATTGTGCATTGTGGAAAACACCAGATTTTTTTGCAGCACAATATTTTTTTAACTGCTCTTTGAATAAAACACACAACACCAGACAAACCATTTGATGCCTTTGTTTTTTCCTCCCTCACAGGAAATGAAAGTCTGCATGAAAACTATGTTCAGGATAGTAAGATGGGCTTTGTCATCAATGCCATCTATGCCATGGCTCATGGCCTCCATGATATGCACAAGGAGCTGTGCCCTGGGCAGACGGGGCTCTGTGAGGCCATGGACCCCATTGATGGCAGCAAGCTGCTGGACTACCTCTTAAAGACGTCCTTCAGAGGAGTCTCTGGGGAGGAGATCTATTTTGATGAAAACGGAGACACCCCAGGAAGGTAAGAGGATGAGGACGGTGGTAATCATGTAGAAAAACACAGGAAAATGGAAATTTAGAGTAGACTTGGTTATAATCAGTGAATTTCTCTATTCTCACACTCTCCTTCTCATTAGCACACGTGCACATGCACATGTGTGCACCAGTCTTGAGCACTAAAGGATGTAATTAGTTAGGACTGGAACAGATTCAGTGGATTGTCCGCCGTGGCAGCCACTTTCATCTCTCTTCAGTCCAACAGACAGCATTTGACAGTCTGGAAACACAGCCGTGTCATTCCTCCGTCAGCTAGAGGTCAGGTAGAGCACTTTCTGGTTCAGTATAAAAAATGAGGCCACAGTGTGCACTGGCATGAGCTCTTGATGTCACACTAACAGGGTTGTAAGCTGTTTAAAAGTCTTTGGATAAGAAAAAAGGTTTGCTAAGCTGTGGAGTCGTTATCATTAAATTACCTGCCACTCTCACCCTCTCCTCTACTTCTGCCTCCCTCTTCTTCACTCTATGATCCTTAACTCTGCTGTGTTCTACTTTGTCTTATTTTTTTCCTTCCTCACTTAATAAAGTCATTTCCGCTCATTACGGTCCTCCATCTCTCTCCTTCTGTCCATCTAGGTATGATATCATGAATCTACAGAGTGTGGGTGATGGTCGTTATGACTATATAAATGTGGGCTCCTGGCATGAGGGCATCTTGAGCATCGATGACAACAAGCTGTGGATGAACAGCAGCGACATGGTCCGCTCAGTCTGCAGTGAGCCCTGCTCCAAAGGACAGATAAAGGTAGGAATCCAGATCAACCCTTAGAGCAAATTCTTCATTGTTAAATGAACTCTGGCAGTTAATTTAGTTTGAAATATCTTAAGTCCTAAAAAATCCATAGTCATTAACAGTGGAGAATTTGCTGTGTCTATTTAGAGGTGTTAATACAACACTGTGCCAGCATTTCTATAAGTAACTACCAGCAAAGCTAATTTAAACACAGATTCTGCTAACTCTTTTTTATTGTGGCATGTAGAGGCGTTTGGCCATACGCACACAACAAGTTTCACAAAATACCTGGTCAATTCCACAAATTCCAAAACAAGAGGAATACTTTTGTCCTTGTGCTTCTGAACTCCTTGTACTTTTTTTTTTTCTGCCAATCCATTTACCCGCTGGTAGTGACAAACAATTTCCACAAGCAGTCAGGGGACCTGTGAAGTCTTTAGGATTCAGTATCTGGGGACCATGAATGTCTAATTTTCTTGGCAATGCAACCTATGGATATTTTGATTTGCACCAAGGTGGTGGATCAACTGACCCACCAACACTGTCGACCATGGATTCATGCCACTTGTGTGGCTAAAAATAAGAACAGAGATTTAAATCAGTTAAGACAGATGGTATTTCCCCTGTGCTTTTAAATAACTGACTTTACTGTTAACTATGGCAGCACTTCAGTTGGACATTATATCAAATTCTTAGAATGAATCTTTACACGTTGCATTTGTTCTCTTTGGTAATAATCCAATGTATGCTGAGCTGCTCTGCCCTGCCCTGCTTCGTTAATTAGATATTATACGAAAATGCTTCATGAAGGAGAAGAGAATTCACAAGCACATGTTTGTTCATTCCCATTAAACATGATTGAGAAAGGTTCTGAGTGAAAAAAAACCAAAACTAAATCCTTGCAGTTTTCACAGTTACTTCTGAGATTTCAAGTCAAATCCTTCTACATTATGTCACACACATAATTTATGTTTGCAAAGGTGTACAAATTAATTTCTGTGCCCTTCACCCTAACTGGCTGAGGAAAAGACCAGCTTGGGACAGCAAATGATAAAAAACTGGAATGCCCTGATTTGTTTTCAGTCTAGCTATACACTAAGTCGCCCTGAGGGAGGGTGCATCCTCTCTCCTGGCTGCTCATCCTTCCCCCTCTATCTGCTTTGTTTCCTGCCCCACTTATCACCCTGCTTTACATATCACAGTGCTGGTAACAGCTTCTCTGGGAGCAGAATGTAGATGGCCTTGTTTTATAAACACTTTGTCTGGGGCTCAAGAAAAAAACCCTTCAACAACATATCCTGGTCTTTGATATCCCCTTGATGCTGATTACTTATTCAGGCTGCTTTGGGTGTGATGTGCTTCTTGTTGTGGTTTGATCAGAGCTTTGACTGGTTACCAAGATCTCTGTGACCCCCACGTTGATGTCTGGCCTCTCTGCGTGCAGGTGATTAGGAAGGGTGAGGTGAGCTGCTGCTGGATCTGCACCACGTGTAAGGACAATGAGTACGTCCAGGATGAGTTTACCTGCAAGGCATGTGAGCTGGGATGGTGGCCCGATGATGACCTGGCAGGTAGGAGAGAGAAAACCGATCTAGTCTTGCTTTCCTGAACAATGTTTATCCATCCTCTTTATTTTCTACCCCATAATCAACCCACACTTATTATTTTACCCATTTCATGTATTTGCTGCCAGCTAATCTACCCTGTGCCCACTCTCTTTTCAGCACATTTATATCCTATAAAACCAGTCTCACTGCAGCAGCGCAAACACTTTCTCTCTGACTATTTTGTGCTCTCAAAAATCCTCCTCCTCCTCCCATCAGCCTCTTCATACTTCACACCCTGACACCTCCGTTTGCTGATGCTTCTTATCATCCAGGTCCTATGACCTTGCTCTGTTAGCTTTCTCAACCTCAACACTACTCTCCCAAAAGTGACACTGCTCACTTCCCTCCTCCCCTGCTCTTTGCCTTGTTGTGACCGAGTGGTTGTTTTGACAGCGATTTATAGAGTTGAGAGGAGCTCTCGTTTCCCAGGTGTAAAATCCCATTACTGCCATGAGAGGCTTGGGGATACATTTCAGCAGTCTGTCGAGGAAGAAATTCTCCCTTCACTCTCATTACATGTCCCTATCTGGAGAATACTAATAGAGAGAGTTGGTGTCCTATTCATAGAGTGAGGCTGTACTGTCCATATATTCACTCACATGCTCATTTAGGGCAACACCTTTATTTTTATTTTTTTTGCCATAATTTCATTATGTTGCTAAAAGTGGAATATAAATTTGTGCAACAGAAGAATGAGCTTTGTTTCTGAATTATTCAAAGGTCTTCTCAGGGCGTGACAATATAGGTTTTCAGAGGAATAATGGATTGGAGTATTCTGAAAGAGCAGAGACAGATAAGTGCATTTCATCTTTGCCACCCTTGTCTGTTAGCACATGGTGACGCTGATAGCTGGGTGGGTGGTCAAAAGAAAACAGGCAAGAGTTTGCTGCAGTGTGCTTCAGACACTTTCCTCTCGGTGTGTTTTTGCAGAAGTACTTTTAAACAATACTTCAGAGTAACAACTGGTTTTCACGTTGATATTCACATTAGTAACTTTTACATTTTGTGTTGAAAATACCCAAGCTTTCTGAGGTCACCAAGTATTTTAGAATTTCAGATTTTCTCATGTTTTTACATATTGGGAGTTAGTATGCAGACCAGAAGTGGGTCTGTGCGTGCACAGCATCGCCTGTGATAGCAATGACTGTAATGCTATTAGCAGCAGCATGTAATTTATGGATTGTTAAGCTGGGGAAGTCTAAGGATGTCAGTTTTCTCCCATTAAGCTCTACAAACTTCCTCTGTGCGTTTAGATGACGAAGTATGCAACTAGTGCATAATGGCAGACACACATACCCATGTGTCTGCATATACACATTTGGTGTAACATGAAAACGAGAGAGAAATTTGACAGAACTGGAGCTTTGGGATGTGTATGATGACACATGCAAATTTGTTCCTGAGCAATTTTAGGCCATCTTGGAAGATCTCTGCTGCACACCTGACTTCCCTCGCGTCTGTGCTGCTCTCCTCTTTCCCACCTGCCTGCTGTCTGCTCATTGGTTCTTTTCTCTGCTCTAATGCACCTTTCATTCATAAAAATGTGCTACAGCACCAACAACAAAAAAATTACCTCACATCTCCTCTGCTCTTTCCAGGCTGTCAGCCCCTGCCTCTGAAGTATCTCGACTGGGCAGATGTGGAATCCATAGTCGCAGTGGTTTTCTCCTGCGTGGGCATCCTAATCACCTCCTTTGTCACCTTTGTGTTCATCCAGTACCGTGATACACCTGTGGTTAAGTCCTCCAGCAAGGAACTCTGTTATATCATCTTGGCAGGCATCTTCCTGGGCTACATCTGTCCGTTCACATTAATTGCCCGTCCCACTGTGGCGTCCTGCTACTTGCAGCGGCTCCTGGTGGGCCTTTCATCTGCCATGTGCTACTCCGCTCTGGTGACCAAAACTAACCGCATTGCCCGCATTCTGGCTGGCAGCAAGAAGAAGATCTGCACCAGGAAGCCCCGTTTCATGAGCGCCTGGGCCCAGGTGGTCATTGCCTTTATGCTGATCAGTGTGCAGCTAACTCTGGAGATCACGCTCATCATCCTGGAGCCTCCTGAGCCCATCAAGTCGTACCCAAGCATACGTGAGGTCTACCTCATCTGTAATACCAGCAACTTAGGCATGGTGGCACCACTGGGCTACAACGGCCTGCTTATCATGAGCTGCACCTACTATGCCTTCAAGACGCGAAACGTCCCAGCCAATTTTAATGAGGCTAAATACATTGCCTTTACAATGTACACTACCTGCATCATCTGGTTGGCCTTTGTCCCCATTTATTTTGGCTCCAACTACAAGATCATCACCACGTCGTTCTCTGTCAGCCTGAGTGTGACAGTGGCACTGGGGTGCATGTTCACCCCCAAGATGTACATTATCATTGCCAAACCAGAGAGGAACGTCCGAAGCGCCTTCACCACATCTGATGTGGTGCGAATGCACGTTGGAGATGGAAAGTCTGCTCAATGTGGAAGCAACAGCTTCCTCAATATGTTCCGACGGAAGAAGCCTGGATCTGGGAACGCTAAGTGAGTGACCTTTTATGGTATTTTTCTTGCTAGAATCTATGTTGTTTCCTGGGGTGACTGGCTAGAGACAAAATGATGAGATGCCTAAGCACTCAAATGGTGTAGTGATCTCTCCAAAGATGATCTATCACTTATTTGCAAGTAACATGCAGGTGCTTATTTTTTTTTTTAATGATATCACAAGAATATTTGAGTGTTTATGCATGATGTTAATAACCTTCCAGTCCCCCAGTCTATGTAAAACTAAACTGACAAACTGATTTAGATACAGTAAGCGGTGAACACTGGTTTATATGGCACATCCCCCTCCCCCTGGGAATAAAATGTTGTCAATGAAATTAAGCTAAATTTAATAGAAAACTCAAGGTGGGGCGTTTGCTTATGCTAACATGTCAGTGATGATTAAAGTATAGATTTCACACATTTAAACTAGATTTAAGACTTGCATATAACTTTTTTGAGATCCACAGCAGTGACACATGGACAGGTGTCTAAAGTAAGGAGTGGAGCAGAGTATGAGAGTGATCCCAATATGTTTACGTGTTGTCTCTCACCCTTGCTATGCAGCCTTTCTAATCTTCTAACCCCTGAACCTTCTAAAATGAGCGGCATACTGTCTGCAGAGTGTCGAGGTTGGCAAATGTTTTGGCACGGGAGGTCACTCAACTCCTTTCCTGTAGAGCTGCACTGTCACCTGAGACACCGACATATTTTATTATTATGTACAACCAGGGGAGAAATTTCAACACTCACAATCATTAAGTGATCATAAAGAAAATCACTCAGCTTGCACAGAAGTCTTAAAGCTGAGATCCCCAATTTTCCACACACTTTCACCCTAATGCAGCTCTTCAGGTCCACAATAAAGAGGTGGAGTTGTTGTGGAAACTTTCTGTTTAATTTATTTTGCCATTGCATTGCATTATGCTTAATTTTGATGAGTGAAATAAAGGAGAATGCGCTGCAAGTGACCATTCTTAATTTGGCTGGCTCTCAGCTTGAGCTTGTTGAGTTAATCAACAAAGACATCCAGGCTGGTTCAAATATCCGATAAATTACAGGCATCACTTGCCTCTGTGATCCTGTCACTCCTTGCCTGGGAATGGTAAAAAAAAAAAAAAAAAAAAGGGTTATGACACTGCAGCCCTCCACGAAGGAGATTTGCCACCCTGCTGCTTTTGGTTTATCCTGAATTAACCTCACATTTAACTTTTCTCAGCATGAACGCCCCTCCCCTCCCCACCTCTCTAACTAATCACATTAGAGCCAGTCCTAGCTCATTCTGCGCTAAACTCGTCCTCAGGCCAGTTCAGGCACCAGCAGAAATACTTATTCCAAGTGCATGCGTCCCTATAACTATATAAGCAAACAGTTAGACCGGAGGAAATGAGCTGGATGGCTCTTAATTCTGTAAGCTAAATGTCTGAAGCAATTTGAAGATCATAATGCTGTCTGCAGCACATTATGAATCACCATGTTTGTGAAGTGCCACAGTTGATAAATGTAACGCTCTTTAGAGCTCATGAGTGAACCCCTTAGCAAAGCTGTTAATGTCAAGTCATGTGGTTAAAAAAAAAAAGAAGTATTTTAACATGCGTCAGAAATGTTGAAATGCTGCTGCTCTCTTGTGTTATGCTGCTGCTTTGTTGATGCTGTTTTTCTGTCTCCACCTCCCGGTTTCCTGTGTTAGTAACTTGGGTCTTTATCTCGTTCATAGTTCTAATGGCAAGTCTGTGTCATGGTCTGAATCAGGTGCAAGACACCCTCCGAGGGGGGGGAATGTGTGGCACAGACTGTCTGTGCATGTGAGGAAACAGGAAGCCGGCTTGAATCAGACGGCGGTCATCAGGCCCCTAACTAACACCCCCGACCCCCACAGTTGCGAGCCCTCCACCTGCGACCTTGGCACAGACCTGCATCTTCCCCAAGAACCACCTGGCGCTAAGCCTCTGTACAACCTGGTGGAGGAGGACGACGAGGGCGATGTGCAGCGCCCCCTCTGGACTCCGACTTGCTCTGGACAGATGCAAGGGCTGGAGTCCAATTTAGATAAGCCGGCTTCTTATTTGCCCTCTCACTTGATGGGCCGCACTACAGAGCACTTGCAGGGGGCTGTGGTGGACACACACAGCTCCCATGTCCCTGCACTGAATGACCACACCGCCAAGGAGGCAATCCCTGCCAGCGAGCCTTTGAGCTTGACTCCCTCTCAGTTTCCTTTGGCCCCACAAGTGGGGGTGTTTGAAGAGGAGGGGCCCGAGGACGAGGAACTGGACCTCTTACACAGCTACATTTATAATGCCAAGGAGGAGGGGGAGGGGGAGGACAGGGAAGGCGAGGATTTAACTCAGAACAAGACAAATCTGGAGGATTCCCTAGCACTGTCTCCTCCCTCCCCCTTCAGAGACTCTGTGTGTTCGGGGGAGTCTGACAACGGCTCCCCCATCATCGAGTCAATGCTCGGCAGCCCCCCGAGCTCAGTCTACACCTCAAACATGCTCCGAGACTACGCACACAGCTCCTCAACACTGTGAGAGCAACACAGGTGCTGACACAGTAGCTGTCAGCACAATTGCGCATCACATAGACATGTGTTTCCACATACAGGTACACACACACACACACACACACACACACACACACACACACACACACACAGAGAGAGAGATACATACAACATTATTTACCTTTTCAAGTTTTTAACATTTATTTTTTGCTCTGTCATTTGCTTGCTAGTATTTATTACTCTGCTTTTTATCAGTAAGGGGTTTAATCCAGACTATAAGTAGGAAAACACCAGGAATTATCCGTGAGTGTTTGTTTCTGAAGGGCTGTCAGTGCACAAAGCCTTTCTCTAAAGTGTAAAACAGGGAATAGTGCCAAAACTAGTCAGTTCTCGTGCCAAATTTTGATGAATTAAGCAGCAATGAGAATCATAATAAAGGATGTAGCTGTGGTTTTCAAAGTAGTGCAATTAAACGGTCTGCAACGAACAAATATAAAGAAAAGCCCAGTTATGTGTTAGACACACACATTGTAAGACACACAGACCAAACTGGCTGTAAGGGCTGCAGTAGCTCGAGTGCATTTCACGCCAGTTTTGATTAGCCTTGCTCGTTTCTGCCGCACATGTACAGGTCTGTTCATGTGTGTAGGCAGTCGCAGCTTCATCAAAAAAGAAAAAAAAAAAAAAAAAAGATTTGCTTTCTGCCTTTTTTTTCCTTAATTAATTTCACCTCAGCTTTCTCTCATCAGACCTCACTGCAATTTAAATATTACAAAGATAGATTATCAAGAAAAAGTGCAGTAAGTTGGTTGAACATTACTTTTACGTGTTTCGAGGTGTGCTCAGCACCGCAAAAATATCCTTACTGAACTGAGATTCTGCTTAAGACCTGCGCTGTACGATATGTGATATGGATTTTAATGTGCCAATCGAAAATGCTATCAACCTACATCCCCGCTTTCAATTTTTACGATGTAGCTGATACAGGTTAGCGTGATTGTAGATGATGGCAATGTTGTTTATTCAGTTTACACTCAATCATAACCCTGGGATCAAGTTTTACGCGCATGGGATGTGATAAGAGTTTGCTGTGTCATTGTAATGGAAAACACAGTACTTGTACAAGTTCTCAAAGTTTGTAATACTGTTAAGCCATCTCTTGTTTTTCACACAGGTGGTATGTTTGTAATACTGATAAATGTTTCTATATTTAGAATGTCAACTGAAAAAAAAAACAAAAACAGAGTTTATACATTTTGAAACTGTCCTCAGATACTTGTCAAGGAGCAGTGTGTTTGGTTTTTGGGTAACTTTTAAGCTAACTTGAGTCGACTGTATCCTCTTTCTGAAAATATTCAGTTGTAAAAGTAACCAATGACTAGTTGCTTCTTGTAACGACATTATACATGTTTCAATTTTGCTTCAATCTTGCATTATAAACTTAAGTAGTTTACTTGAGGTTAAGTTTCTTAGTTCTTTATCTATAAGAATGCAAATTATTTCAGAGTACAAGACTATACAGTGCATAGTGCAATTGTATTGTATTTACAAATGTTTTTAGTCTTATGATAGTGTAAGTTGTTAACTGATTTTAACCAATGTAAAATATACGAGGTTGCCACCTGTTTAACACTGTCAAAACTAGAATGAAATAGGCCTTTATGTTTTGGGGCAAGCTGAACAATGCTGTAAAATAAAAAGTATTTATATTATGAGGACTGATTACTGCCTGCAATAGCCCGAAAACAGCTCGTGTCATTAGGTTGAACAGCAAAAGTCCTTAGACTCGCTAAGCTTGATCAATATCGGATTAGTTCAGTGTTTTCCAAAACAGAGTCTGGAGCCCATCAGGGGTCCTGGAGAAGTTTTCAAGGCAACTGAAGCCAAATGAATAATAAGTTTAATATCACTTTCACCCACATATTGGATTCTTGTTTCTTTATAGAAAACTATCCAAACAGTCTCCTTGTTTGATTAGCTGATGGCCATGAGTCTTTGAATGAAGAAGTTTGGGAGTTTGAATGGGAAACAATGAATCGCCATGTAAACATGAACAGCTCACTGTAAACGCAGCAGGAGGAGCAGGAGGAGGAGGAGGATCGGGCATGTATCAAGCTTCCCTGACATTTCCGGGTCCTATGACTTATCAGGTGGTTGCTGAGCGGCGGCAGGAGGAGGAGGAGGAGGAGGAGGAGGAGAATGAGAATTACAAAGGGGGGAGGCAAATGTAATTTCTGTTTCATCTGGCCCTCAGCTCCCTGACCAGCCCACTCCACAGCGGCTCCTCACAGGAAGCCTATATGAGCGAGAAAGCAGAAGTTGTCTGAGTTTTGAGAAAAGTTGTCAGTGTCAGTCTCAGCATGGCCGGGGGCTCGGTGTCTGAGTGTAAGGAGTACTTGTTCAAAGTGCTGGTGATCGGGGAACTGGGCGTCGGGAAAACCAGCATCATCAAGCGCTACGTGCACCAGCTTTTCTCGCAGCACTACAGGGCGACGATCGGGGTCGACTTTGCACTTAAAGTGATCAACTGGGACAGCAAGACGCTGGTCAGGTTACAGCTGTGGGACATCGCAGGTAAGGACACGATCGCTGGCGAGATTCCGTGTTACAAAACGGAAACAGATGGTTTTGGAGCCAATTGGGGAGTCGAGCTCAAGTTTTGCTGGCTGACACATCTGAGGGGAGGGGGAGGGAGGGGGTTGAGTTTCACTTTGACACATGGTCTGCTCATGAGATACTTCAGAACACGCAGATATTTCATGATAACATTGTGCGCTTTTGTCACGGCCACAGTTTTAATGCTGAACTAGAGGAGCTGGCAGATCTGCAGGAACGTGGTGTGAGAGTTTAAATTCCCAGGAGGCCATGAAGAAGCAGGAGAGGAATTTCCATCAGAAAAGACCGGTTAATCGTGTCTGCCCGTTGTCCTTTCCACTTTACGATCAGGGCAGCTCATAATTGTCAGAGGAATGTAGGTCACGTTGCTATTACTCCACCCCCCCTCCCCTTTCAATGAAGCTCGCCATAATTCTTGTAATATTTTCTCTGGGGATTTAACATGTGTTGATAGGCTTACTGAGTGTCTTTACTGGCCCTTATTTTTTATTGCAGCCTCTTATTCGTGTTGCAGAGTCACTGTGGTATTCATCAGACGTCCCTGTCTGTGTGTATACTCCCCTGTTGTCCTTGTATTTCCGCAGAGATTTCAGTAAACTTCAGTAACTTTTCCTCCGAGCTGCTGAACACACAAACCAACCTGTGCATTCCAGCAGCTTTAGTAAGCAAGCGGAGAGAAATCAGAGCAGTGTAAACAAAAGTTGCCCACATGCAGGCAGCCTTGCTCAAACTCTCACTGTTTGTCATCTCCAAGGCTTGAGAATATCACACTGTAAACAGGGGGAGTCTGAGAATGACATGCTTGAAAGGACAGGTGAGAGAGGAAGTGAGCAAAGACGAGAAGCAGACAAACCAAGAGGCGAAGATGACCAACTTTAAAATCGCGTGTCCCCCCCACTGGCAGACGCAGGCTCATTATAGTTCAGGCAGCAGGAATGAGGGTGTAAAGTTGGGTGCTGGGTGGGTGAGGGGTGTGTGTGTGATGTCCCATTAGCCTCCATCTTTTCATGTAAATCATACTGTGGTGATAAAAAGCAAAGACATCGTTTAAATTGCGGCAGTTTACAAATGTAAATTGTATTGTTTGCTTTGTCTGTCATGGGTTAGACCGCACTTTACAGTCATGATCTCACATGTGCAGAGGGACAGTGGGGGTAGTTAATCATTCCCTGACAAGGTGGCACTCAAAGAAAGGAGTGTGGATTAAGGATTTTCTCCTGCCTGTGCCAAGAATATGTTTACACTGTTCTGGAAGTATAAAGAATTTGGTGGTTGCAACTTATAGTCATTTTCATTAATGATAAATCTGATGAATATTTTCTTATGGCGTTATTAGTTGTTAGGTCTGTAAAAAAAAAAAAAAAAAAAGAGAAATGGCCATCCTAACACAAGATTGATTGCTTGTTTTGACTGACAATATTTGAGAACCTGGAGCTTTTTTACTTAAAAAAAAAAAAAAAAAACTTAAATGAATGATCAGTTATCCAAATTTGTTGTCTATAAATTAATTCACTGATCATTTCAGCTCTAAGCAAATGCAACACTTGATCATCTTACTATAATGCAGTTAAGTTACAAGTATGTTAGAACTTAAGGAGTCTTGCCTGAACATGGTAGCTGTAGCTTTTGATCTGGCCCACAAAAACACTTTTATCTCGTGAGCTGTGATATTAAAGGATAGGTTTACACTTTTTCAAATCTGTCTTAAGACAAAACTCACGTGCCCACATGGACATTGGAAAGAGGTGTAATTTGTCAGTCTGTGGCCTCGTATTAGGTTCATTTTTGCACAGAATGAGGACTGTGGATTTTGTCCCGTCACTTATGTTGGGATTGTTTTAGGACTTGATCTCTACAAAGCCTTTATGAGCAGGGGAACAGTTATAGGAACGCGTTACTCTGTCAGTGTTCACGCGAGTATTGTTTTAAGTTGAAAAATGTTAACTTGTCCTTTAATGATTTTCTTTTATCCTGTTGAAAGAAGAAATGATCAGCTCTGCCTCTAGATATGTTCTGTTCTTAATTTGGAACATGACTGTGCAGGTCCATCCTCTCCCTCAATCAAACAAACCTCATATGCTGAGACAGATCAGGACAGATGGTTAGAAGACTGCTGTTTTTATATTTATTCCATCGCTTACAGCAGTGAAAGAAAGGGGGTGGACAGTTGGGTGTTGAGGGGGGAGCTCGCCACAACAACTTGCATGTCTGTCACAGACTGATTGGCAGTGAGGGCTACATTCCCCCGCCGTCACTGGGGCATCGGGCAGCACGAGCTCAGCGAGCAGGGGCATCTGAGACTGAGTGCCAGCGAGGGCCGTCTGCCTGTCACAGCCAGACAGCACTCGATCAGAGGATAAAACACACAGCCACACATACGCACCTTAGACCAAGAGACACGAGAGAACACACTTGCACATACTGGGCAAGCAAAGCCGTTTGTGTGCACACACGCTGACCAGAAAGAAAGTTTTAGGGTAGATGACACAGATACTAAACCTCATTATTCACACCTACACCAAGGCCTGGCCTGAGGACACTCCCAGGATAAAATAAGTAATGAAACGTGTGTGGGTGTGAAAGAGTGAAAGCTGGAGGTATATTTGCCAAGTCATTAAGACCAGCCATTAAGCCATTTAATCGTACAGGAAAGGAGGAGGAATTATCTTCTTGGCAACACTGAGAGCAACTTGAGAGTTGCGTTGTCTTTTACCAACCTTTAATAATGATTACAGTCTGGGAGGAATGATAGTAATCAGGGGCCTGTACAAGATGGGGGCCCCATGGAAGTCAGTGTGAAGCTTGTGGCTTTCCCACCCCTTTTCACCCAGAATTGCTATTCTCCCCTGGATTTGTCTAAGCCAGTGGACAGGATGATTACCACCATGGCATAGAGTTAAAAAGCCAGCACCTTATAGGTCCAAACATTCCCTCAGAAGCAGATGGTTGCACTTTGTTGGATACTATGATTCCCATCAAAGTGGTATCCCTTCAGTCTTGGTAGAAACACCTAATTTTTCCTCGAACTCAGACACTTACAGGATAAACTCCTCGCTTCTTAATCCTTAATCTTCTGATTATTTTCTCGATTGCTCACTAAATTGTTGGATCCATAAAATGTCCGGAAAACATCTTCAGATTTTCTTGTTTTATTCGACTGGCAGCCCAAAACCCAAAGATATTAATTTTGCTATAACATAAGATAAAGACAAATGTGAATCTAGGTCATGTTTGACAATTTTCCAGTTACTTAACAATTAATAATGAAGAAAACAGTTCAGATCAGTTTTCTATCACTCATCTAATCGATTTATCAACCAGTTGTTTCAGCTCTAGTTGGGAGGTTGGTGGGTGACAAACTAAAAGGAAATCCAACTTCAAGTCTCTTAGTAAGGTGTCGTACCACTTTGAGCCAACAGAACTTCCCTGTTTGGAAGCATCTGGATTCGTTACGTCTTTGCTCATTTATTTATTCAGGTTTTCTACACAGAGATTAAGACCAAGAGACTTTTCCTCATCAAATAGGTCATGTGTAATAACTCTTCTTAATACAAATATTATCATTCTGAACTGAATTCCTCCAACCTTGTGCCAAGGCTTTATGTTGATCAGCCCCCCACCAACCCTCCCGTTGAAGGTGAGGGGAAACAAGCGTAATACCACTTAAAGGTTGGGGATTTTCCCTCAATTCAGACCCTGTTCAGTGCTAAAGGCCATAGTAAGCTGTAGTAAGTCACTCCTCACATGCTGCTCAGAGAACGTGCCTGTCATGTGTTGTTCAGTCTCTCTTTTGAAGCTTGTACTGAAGACTACCTTAATGAC
Source organism: Toxotes lorentzi (assembly GCA_037833715.1). Classification (NCBI taxonomy): domain Eukaryota; kingdom Metazoa; phylum Chordata; class Actinopteri; family Toxotidae; genus Toxotes; species Toxotes lorentzi. Next base: position 8,530,767 of record JBBMJY010000011.1, read on the forward strand.
TGGACCCTGTGTTGTCTTTGTTATTTTAGTGTTTGCTGGGAGGTTTCACAGCCAGTTGCCTCCTGACAACAGACGGAGGCTGCTGCTGTTGCTACTGCCGTGTCTGGCTTGGACAGTTTCTATGGTAACCCACCCACAGGATAGCAATATGTACAACCGTAGAGGAAACCGGAGTTGCTAGGGCTATGGATAATGATGAGACTTTGCTTTCTTCCTGTTTTCTCCCACACAACAAAACAGAGATGATACAGTGGCTGTAAACTAAACCATTTCTTTTTCATCTAGTGGCTCTTTAACTGCTGAGCTCTGAAGGTTTCACATGTTCATAACCAGAGTGTCTAATTCATCCGTGTGGCAGACTGAACTGAAATGTCCTTGTTTGAAGCCTTCGGAATTCCACAATAGTTCTTTGTCTCTCTTTATGGACAGATCCTGATGTACTTTTCTTTAGTTTGTAGGCAGTTGAGCGTTTGAGGCAGCAGCACTCTTTGTTCTCTCCTGCAGTCTCATGCTCCTCTGTGGCATTCACTGGGTAAATACTCCATTGTTCATACAGCTCATTCCATTCCTGTGTTTTACGCTGATTGGGTTAGCAGCATATGACACTCATTAATGCTTTAGGTGTCATTTTATTTGTCATTTTGTTTAGAAAGAAATTATTTTTTTAGCGAGAGGATAGCGCCAGCATTTAAGAAGAATCAGAGATCAAAATACACCAGATGAGTGTAAATACCCTTAAATTGATAGTTACTATTAACTTTATTGACTTCTGTCTATGAGCAGTAGGAATTACATTGACCTCTGACCTGTCCTGTGTTCTTAAAGCCAAACCTTTAAAAAAGAGACAACCAGCTCACTGACTGGTAGCTGGACTTGCTGATGGAAAAGCATTTATTTTACATGCAGTTATTTTACAAAAATGTTTGTTTTAACAGCATGAATCGGAACAACGATACAGATAAAGCATTTTATCTGACACTTTATACACCAAACAGATCAATTTATCAAGATAACAGATTAATCCATGATGAAAATAATTGCTTGTAGCTTTTGTTTAAATTAATCATTAAGTCACAAGTAGTGCAGTCTGTGGCCTGTGTGTTACTAAAGGCAGCAGAATGTTTATCAGGACTTATGATACTTGAAAGGTTAATGTTAGTGACGTCGGTGTGGAACCTCAGCACCTTATCAATACCCCAAATAATTCATTACCCTCTACACCCGTCAGGTGTGTATGTGTATGTGTGAGCATGCGTGTGTGTATGCCACTGCAATCACTTCGGTGGTATTGATTGCCATAATCACTCCATACAAGTCCTTTCCATCCAGCCAGCTCTCTCCCGGGAGGAGCGAGGTTAACAGCCCCAGACTGGCTCTGCTTACATATCGACCCAGCAATAAGGACTGGACGTGTCACAAAATCAAGTGAACTGTAGGAATGTAGACAATGACACGCTGTCAAGATGTTTTTAGATGATGTTTCATTTAGCTGAATAAAATGTTGCTATACTTTTATTCTTTAACAGCTTTTTTTGTGAAATCTCTGGCTCTATTCAGCTGTGCCTTATATCTGAAAATATTCAAGACTGTGGTCAGTATTGTTCAGCCACTCCATTCTGGCTACACAGTTATTTTAGATACAGTCAGAGCTTGTAATAGAATAGAATAAAAATGAGAAAAAACCCACATTTTTTTAGATAAAGTCAGTTATTTCTTTCTATATTCTGCCTTTGCCTCCGCTCTACTGAATGTATGAGCTCTGGAAGGAGTGGAAATAAAAGCCTTATTTCAGTCTATCGGCTCTTTATCCCACTGTGTCGTGTCTCTGGTGAATTCACCTGGGGTTATATCAGCTAAAATTAGACTCTCAATTATGAGCAATTACCGTCAGGCCTGTGGGCCCCACAGTGTATTCACTCTCTCGCTCACACCCGCAGTGTGCCACTCCACTCCAGTTCCTTGCGTGGTTGGGTAAGTACCTCCAGTAAAGTGAAAGTATGCTGGGAGAAGCTGTGCTCACAGTTCCTCAAACCTTTTCTTGGTTCATTTTGTATTGCGTAAGTCAGCTCTAGTGGAGGCTGTTTACTGTCTAATACAGGGTACAATACAACTAGCCCTGTAGACCTTCTTAAATTGGAGCAGTGTAGCAAAACATGTGTGCTACATCCCTCAAATCTACCTCAAGTCATCGAAAGTCTGATATACAACTGCAGAGACTGAAACTAAATATAAATGAGCAGATGCTTTGGAGGCAGAATCTGATATCCAGTTTAAATAAATGGTATTCTTGCTGGCAAGAAACATAACACATGTAATCTGCAGTTAGAAGTTTAGACAACGACTATTGTGAACCTAAGTCATAGGTTGGATGGTGTTACATCAGAAAACTAAAAGAGTCCTATATATTTTAGTTTTACTTGAAACATCAGCGTTTTGTGTTTTTTTTTTTTTTTTTTTTTTTTTCCCCAAAGCCAAATGAAAATGAAAGAAGTAGTTTAATGGACCTTTAACATTTAATTTTGTGTTTAGGGTGGTGGGTGGT
>JBBMJY010000011.1:8533408-8564079 GCA_037833715.1 Toxotes lorentzi
GTTCTTCCGATTTTGAACCTAAGTCAGGGGTTGGAGGGGGTTACATCAGAAAACGAAAAGAGTTCTACAGATTTTGGTTTTACTTGAAAAATCAGCGTTTTTTTTTTTTTTTTTTTTTTTTTTTTTTTTTTTTACCAAAGTCACATGAACATGAACGCAGTAGTTTAATGGACCTTTAACATTTAATCTTGTGTTTAGGATGGTGAGTGGTCATACAGTATGTTGACACGCAAAAACTCAAAAACAGGAACTATATTTGGAGGCTTGTGCAAGGCCATGTGTGTGTGTGAGAAACCTTTTTCTGCGTGAAGAAAAAACACTATACTGTCATCATAAATAACATAAAACAGTTTTTTTTGTGGTTCTCTGTCAGAACTGTCTGAAACATACAGTATATGTTATTGTCTGTCTGTTTGTCTGAAAAAGGTTTTCACAGATTATCTTAACACCTATGTCCTGTTCATGCTTGTTCTCAGTTCCTCTAGCTCCAGGCAGCGTTAACACATCTAACTGTCTAGGCATCAGAGCCCAGTCACCTGCCCATCTTTTAAATGAACTTTTAATGTTTTTGGTTTCATTTTGAGGTAACCAACTACATTGTGTCGATCCCACAAACATTACCCTGCTGCTGTAAATGCTCACTAGCACAACAAATATGCGCCTAAAAATAGTCCCACACAGAAACAACACTTCTTTTCCTCCTGTTTGAGTAGTGTTTGCCAAAAACTACAGTGCTGAAAGCTGAAAGTATATATTCATGATCTGTCTTTAAAGATTCACGCCAGCCAGCCGAGTGTTACCAGAGGTAACTCACGCCAGTTGAGCTGCTGATCTTAGATTCACTTCCCCCTGCTGTGGCACTGTTCTGTACGCCTCAGTGCACAGGTAAGGTGAAGCGATGTGGGCAGACTTAAAGGCTTGTTGGAGTTTTCTTCTTGGAATTATTTTCTCACCTCTATTTCCTCTTTGATTTTAAATGTGATAAAGTATAAAAACCTCCATAGAAGTTTGAATTAGTTATGGCTATACATATGAAACCATGGATCGACTTGGGGTCGTTTTCCATGTGGCGGTGGCATCTAAGCAACTCAAACGCACTTCAAATACAAAATGAAAAAGAAAAACACAAAAAAATGTTTCAAAATAGTCAGTTGACTTCCAGCATCATGAGGCATGGGAATGGGATTCTCCTCAGTGGCTGATTAATCTGTGAGGAGTTGATATGCTGTGATTATAAAAGAAAAATTATAAAACAAAACCAAAAAGTGCTCCGGTTGTGTTGAAGAACCTCTCAGATTGATAGTGACACCCTATATCCAGCTGGTAATTCCCCTTGCTTTGCCTTTGTGAAATATCATCTCAGATTTTCTCAGAGAATGACTAAAGAGAATGGGCTTATTATTATGGCAGATTACTTCTGCCATTCTCTGTGTGGATTAGGCCCATATCAAATGAAGGAAAGTAGGTCGAACAGGAACCATCTCTATCCTCATCATTTTTTGGCCACATATAAAGGAGGAAATGAGAGTGAAATACAGAATGTCTCACTACTTACTTCAACCTTGCTCAGGGCGAGGGTTTTGGCTTTAAGAGGCTGTCTTGATGTTGTGGTTCAGAGGTTTAATCAAATCTGCTTTGATGGATTCATCACATCACATTCACATTATTTCTTTTAATCATTCACAAACCCAAAGCCCTGTTACTCATCTAGCTTTTAAGTGTTTTGTAAGATATTTGACTAAATTTTCTTCCTATCCCCCAGGGCAGGAACGATTTGGGAACATGACGCGGGTGTACTACAAAGAGGCCGTGGGGGCATTCGTGGTGTTCGATGTGACAAGGGGATCCACGTTTGAAGCTGTGTCTAAGTGGAAGCATGATCTGGACAGCAAGGTGAAGCTGGCTAATGGCAACCCCATCCCCTCAGTGCTGCTCGCCAATAAATGTGACCAGAAGAAAGAGAGCTCCAACAACACAGCCCTAATGGACAATTTCTGCAAAGAGATTGGCTTTCTGGGCTGGTTTGAAACCTCAGCTAAGGTGAGAGATCAATACATTAAACAGAGAAGCTATAAGTAGCACATATGCATGAAACAGACCCATGCAATTTTACACACATTCCTCTCAATATATTTTTAACAGGCTTCTTTTTAAAATATTCTCTTTTCAGATGTATCTTTATGTTTTATTCATTGTACAGTTTAAACCAGTGTTCAGCAGCGTGAAATTACCAAGGTTAAGGCTCATATTAGTGCTGGCTGAAATATCTTGCATCATGGGATATTGATATTTCTTTTCAAGCTTCTTGAGTCATGGTCCAAACATAACTAACGATGGGTTCAAATGTTATTTTCCACTTGCACGTGACTTGTGTTTGTGGTGAATCTGACGTGATAAGAGCTTTAAAGTGCACATAGCTGAGTCAAAATGAAATAAGCCACCGGACTTTTATTGTGAAGGCATTTTGCTGTTTTACTGAAAGACTTCTTTGTTTCTCGTGGCAGACAGGAAATCTTCAAAAGTTATCCTGTGGGGAAGCTAGGCCTCTTCTCAATGGTGTAATCACTCTGCGGTGATTGTGAAATGGAAAAATGTAGTAATGGGTTTGTTAAACACACAGTCAGCAATTGCTCATATTAGCATTTTATATCCAAAATTCTGTGTTAAGTATGGCAGTTTGTAGATAATAGCATAAGAAGCAATGTGGCGTCTAGAATGAGAGCACCAGTATTTCCTAAATCTTTGTACCGTTACCAAATGTCTGAAGTTGTTTTTAAATTGTGCAAATGATACAGCTGCAGCATTGTGACAGGAAATGTATGAAAAGCAATTTTTTTAAAATATCCTGCTGTCTTTACCATTCATGCACAACATCTCTGGACATTTATCTTCCCAACCAGTGAAAAGATCTGTTCGACAGCTGGTGTGATATGGTATCGTTTAACGTTGATTGATGTCATTGCCCAGAGCTGTGAGGGTTAGAGGGGTGGGGCTCTGAAAGATAACGTTCTGTAGTGTTTCTCCTCAACTTTGGTAATAATATCGGAAGTATGGTGTGACGGTGTATGTGTGTTCACGCTGTGCTCTTATACTTCTGTTTTTGTGATCAGAATTTGATGAAGTGAGATTATTTTGGCTGCTTCTCACTTCTACAAAGGTTCAGTTTAGAGATACAGTGATGGAAGAAGCATTCACTATTCATTTGCTAAAGTAAAAACAGCAGTTAATACAGTAAATAAATCCAGAGTGGCCCCTGCCAATGTTATATTATTGTAGGATGGGATCATTATTATTGATGCATTAACATGTAAACTGTACTTTAATGCTGTAGTTGGTCAAGGTGGGGCAGATTCTAATAGGTTGGGTAGTAAAAATAAATCACATTTTATAAAATGATCACGTTATGTAAAATCTATGTCTGAAACTGTAGGAGTAAAAAGTACAGCATTTCCCTCTGAAATCCCATGGAGTGGTAGTAATTGTAGTTATTTTCAACAGTTGTTAGTCTGTGTTGTGAAGCTTGTTTTGACTGGTGACATACAAACTCTCTATTCTGTCATCGTCCTGTCAGACTCATCAGCAGGTGACTGTGGGGAGGGCACGAGTTTGACTCAAACAAAAGGCTGCACATTCCAGCTCATGTTCAGTGGTAATTTACTCCACTTGAAAGTTGCACTTGTTCCTAATGAGCATTTGAATCACAGCAAGTCAAATGTTCATCTTTCTGACTGTGAGTCTCCAGGGAAAGCCCCCTCCTGTGCTTTCCTCACCTCCTATTCCCATCACAGCTGTGTCTTTTCCTAACTCAGCCTCTTTGTCCTTCTAGGAAACTTTTAGAGATGCTTGCAAACACACACCTCTACATCTTAAACCATAAACTTCTTTTATACTTACAAAATGAAAAACACTTTGATGAGTTTTGGCAGCCAGATTTAACTTTAACATTAACTCATTTCAGATAACCTTGGGCCCCGCAGCTGTGTCACGTGCTGTGTCATGTGAAGTGTGTGAGTGTGTGTGATGTGTGCAAAGCCTTTCTAGCCGTTTTCTTTCTGTGGGTGCAATGAAGTGTTGTTGTTGTTTCGTGCTCCCTGTCACACTAGTGTTAAATTCAACCCACAGCAACTTGTGATTGGAACTCTGTCAAGGAGTAGCACACTTGAAGTGACAAAACACAGTTTCCCTATACACATATAGACACTACACAATTATGATGAGACTGCATTGTTTTCAGCACAGTTTTGTAGAGTTTGTGGCTGAGGCAGGTCACTCAGTCAGATATTTAGGGGCTGTTATTTTATTCTGATCCTAATCAGCCTTTGTTATTATGTAGTCAACAACTTAGTCTCTCTAATTAAGAGGATAGTCTGGTTCTGATTGGTGCACACAGTCTATGTTTTGAAAAATCATGGAGGTTGAAAAGTGACACAGCCAGGACATATAATCATGGGGTTATATTCCTGTGCCACACCAATTAATCAAGAAACTCAGATTTTGGGCAGTGGCGGCCTAAAGATTAGAGCTTGTGACAGGAAGGTCGCTGATTCAGTCCCACGGACCAGTAGGGTTAAATCTGGGTGGGAAAAATGGAAAACACCCCTGTGGTTCACTCAAGCAAGGTTCTTAACCTCTCAGAGCTCAGGGGCCGTCAGGTCAGGCTGTGGATGTACTGGACAGGTTCCAGGTATGAATGTGTAACAGTGTGAATGTGATCAGGGTGTCCCTGAATAATTCATATATATATAAAGAGGGAGAGGGGGGCTATTCATATTCATTATCTCCTCAACTCACAGAATGACAAAATCAAATGCCTTTTTTTTCTTTTATAACCTCGTCTCCATCGGCTCTCCAGAAAGCCTTTAAAGCTGTTACTTTAACAGGTTGGTCAATATAAAGGGGTTTAGTGGATCTCTGATGCAATTCTGAAGGCAAGGAGAGGCAAAGACACGGACTAGTGTCTGCACTGTCACTAAGGTGTAAATGTACAATATTTTGTGAAATAAGTATTTTATCACCTCTCTGACAGACTGTTTTGACCTTTTCATAGGACAACATCAACGTGGATGAGGCAGCACGTTTCCTGGTAGAGAATATCTTGGCTAACGACAAAGGTTTGCCGTACGAGGAGAGCAATGGAGACCGGATCAAATTGGACCAGGAGACTGTGGCGGCTGAGAGCAAGTCAGGCTGCTGCTAACACTCAGTCCATTCACATTAGCCATCCGCCTCCCTTTGGCAGGGTCCGATGCTTGCGCCCAGCCTGTGGCTCTCAGCCCTCTACTGCAGCTTCGCAGAGGAATAGGAATTTTAGGGTTTTTAAAGCTCCAGGAACTTCTCCTCCCTGCACTGCTGCCCATTTGACCTGCACATCCAAGTTTCTCACTGTAGCTTTCCCTAGGCGAGAACAGAAGCCCAAATTTATCTTAATGGTGTCGCAAAATGTTGTCATTGCCTCTACCATGCTGTTTTCTTCTTTCTCCCACATCTCCAAACCACAGCATCTTTATAACTGTGTTTGTCTCACCACATATTCCCCTGACTCTGTATTCCACCACCAGCTATGAACTCCAGCCAGCCCTCCACACTTGAACCCTGCTTCTCCTCCTGTTGCCCTGACAGCCTCTGAAGCTCTGGACTATACCATACCTGAGAAGGGGTGAAAACTAAGCGGAACATTGAGAAACACAAGCTAGAAAACAACCTGTAGCCTCCTAATTTCTATCACTTTGGTCTGTTCTCTCTCATTTTCCTTGTCATTCAACATTTGTTTGTGAAACAAGACACTTTATTATTGCTCACTCTATCTGAAGCTGTTCTTCAGTTAACATAGATGTTACTACCCCTTAAACATTACACCACATTCATGTTTTGTGTGTGTGTCCAGCCGTTTTCATATTAGTATCACTCTTAAGCAGTATCAAGGTGTTACCGTATCTCTTATTGCTGTCATGAATTGTTGTCTTTACGCCATATTTTCTCTGAAATAATGTGCCATAATACATGGAGGGTGGGTCAAACTTTTCATTGTTCACAGACCTTTACATGGACAAAGACAGACAATACAGTATTTCAGAAAAAAAACTCTAATAATGGTAACATATGAGATGCTCAGAAATCTTTGTTTGATTGTTTTTCCACCGGTATAAAAATGTAGATCTGATTTACCGTATGTGTTTTTAAAATGTGTTGGGTCATGCATTATGCAACTGGTGAGATAAAAACAGAATCATACAGAGGACTACAGTCTCTTGTACATAGGGATGGTAATCTGTTAAAAATGTTCAGATTTTTTTTAAACATGGAGATGAGATTAAGTTTACATGTGAAAATACTTTAAATCTACAAGACCAAAAGAGAATAAACATTTTAACAGATTTGTGTTGTGTACTAATAATTGTCTGATCACGTTTTTGTCTAATTGATTAAAAGTGTTCATCTAATGTATTTATAAATTTATGAGGCTGGCCAACATGCTCCAAATCATATCATATAACCTGCTCATGAACAAGCTGTATGGAAATGATTAAATGAGGCCTGCACCACACAGCATACTTAAAGCACAATATTTGACTCGAATGCAGTGAAAACATTTTGGAGATGTTTCAGGCTATGAAATCCACTGGTTTTTTACCTGTGTAGATGTCTTGGATGAAGCCAGTTTAGCTGGGATTATTCTCTAATTAAAACATTTCTTATTAACATACTGCACAAGCACTAATTCCTGGCACAGGTGATTGCAGGTTCTTTGGACTTTAAAAGGGCACCAGTTGATGTTGCTGTGCTATAGCAGAATTGCTGCAACAACACTAACAGAGTGAAAACGGACATCACTTTGACTGCACTTGAGAAATGACTGAGTCACAACATACATTTACCAATTTTAAAACAACCCTAAAGATTAGTTAACCTAATAAAAAACATTAATGGCCAATGGCCATAAGAAGGCTTACATAAAATTGTGAGTTTCACTTCCACAACAGTCTAGATTCTACATAATCAAGCACTGTATATGTGGAAAGTCACCATTGGTGAAATTGTTTGAGACTGAGGACAAATAAGCTTACAGAATGTGTGTATTTGTACAAAATGTGTAAGAAAACCCTGAGGTACACATAGTGTACCTCGAAGAAACTCCCAGCACAAAGGCCTATGGATAAAGCTGTATGTGTGAAACTCACACTGAGTGTGTGTGAGAGAGAGGATCATGTGACTCCACTCAAGGAACAGTGTGTGATAGTCATCAGATATTATGCTCTGAACACTACAGCTTGTGCTCTTCCACATACCTAATTGTTACCAGAGCAGGAATGCAATGGAGGCATGCCATTTGTGTTGTGCGTAAGCTTTACAACAATTCTCAGTCAGCGCACACACTGCAACCCACATCATGTCATTAAAGCATTTCAGCGTGCATTTCTTACACATGTATATCACATGGTGACAGAGTTGAGGCAATTCAGTGCAATTCCACACTGTAGCCTTCAGGAATTGCCATTTTTGTGTTGATTTTATCAAGATGTTTCCAGAATAGGCATTGATTCAGCTCTGCAGCACATTTTGTTGTAGTGGTGTTGTACTGGATTTGCAGTCCATTGAAAGCTGTTTCCAATATTTTGTCCACCTGTTGTTTGTTTAGAACAATACGATCAGACCAGGTTAAGTTATGGCATTTGCGCTTTGTGCACTAAAGTATTGTGTGTACAGGTGAATGTTGTACAGGAAAATCTGCCCACGCCTCTCTATAGTAACAAGTGACGCAACAGCCCACGGTAAAGCTCCGTTGCTTAGCAACGCGCAAACTTTCAAGAGCGGAGACATTTCCAAACAAACGCACCTCCGTGAGGCTACTTGACTTGTTCGTTTCTTTGCAACTTGACTTTCAGTGTTATCACACCAAGTGCAATGTTCAAGGCAGGGCCAAAGAAAAAGGAATCCTCCACCAGCAAAGTCTCTTTATCCGACCGACAGACAGAGTGAGTTTGGGTTAATGGTGGCAATTAGCGTTGATTAAGGACAGCTGTAGTTAGCATTAGCCTTTGCTTAGCTTAGTGTTACCTAATATTCAGGAAGCTTGCTAACTGCACCAGAGGTAGAACATCATATGTTAACTGTGGCTGGTCTCATTGTGTTAAGTGCAGAAAACATACACTGTCTATAATAGCTATCTATCAGTCTATCTTAGCTGTGAGTCAGAAGCCTATTAACCACTTGAGATGTACATGAGCACGTACGCTATGTGTGTTAATCCCCAGTCTGTGTCTGCAATATGAGCTAACATCACTTTCACTATGAGAGGGTAAACAAGAGATATGGTGGGTTTACTCTAGATTGAATCTCTGCTTCTGAGCTGGCTAATTTTGTTGCAAAATATTGACAAAAGGGAAGACAAGAAATGAAATGAATTGCTATGTGTCACCATTTCAGAGCAGCGTCCCTAGCTGCCACTTCCTCTGAGAGCCTAGGTGGTGTATTGAGGTGCAGATTCCCCATTTGGCCTGAGTGGAACGATGCAGAAGTCAACAAGGAGAAATGGGACTCAAGTGAAGGAGCTGAAGATGGAAAGACAATTAAGAGTCCCACTGCTGTAAATGTGGAGAAGAAAACATTTCAGTTTCCAGTAGATCATTGCCATCAGCAACATATTCTGTGCACTTTGCTGCAATACAGTACAATGCATACTTTCCTTCAAATGTATTTTACAACTGATATTACTTTTGACTCTATGTTGTTTTTTCTGTGCCTCTGTATTTAATATTCCCTTTACTTGTACTTGTGTCTGCAGTCATTTTTTGAAGATTCTATGGGAAAAATTTCCCTTCCTCCATCTTTGAAAGTGCACTCCTGGAAACGCCCTGCAGAGTTTATTGTCAACAAGGTAACCTCCACGCTTCTATAAAAAAATATATGGTTTCTAGTGGAAAAGTGTACGCCAAATGTCTACCTGTCCTAATTCAACAAAGTCAGTGTGTGACAGTGTACTTTGACACAACTTCTTTACACTTGGACAGTTATACAGTATACTGTACCAGCAGTTCAAATACATGTCAAGGATAACATTAATAAACAGGGTCTATTGTATGTCTCATGCAGGTATACGCATATTAGGGATGAAGTCATTTGTCATGTTTAAAAAACACACATTTGCTGGTTTCCATTTCTCAAGTGCTGCTTTTTTCCCCTCCCTTTCATATCACTGTAAATTGTATATCTATGGGATTTTGGATGACTGATCAGACAAAATAATAGGTTTAAAGACAGTATTTACTTCTTCTAACCTTTTGTGATCATTTGTCTTTGTTTAATATTTTGTAGAGTAAAGGATTAATAGACACCATGGTCTTTTATTGGCTGAAAGGATTAATCTCCTAATCGGAAAAATTGGCAGGTTAATAAAGTAACTGATCTGATGGTTGCAGCTATTACATTTATTAACATTGTGCATTTCTTTGCCACATGGTGTGAAATGTAGTTAAGGAAATCTGCTCTCTAGTCACCTCCAGTGAAGTTTTAATTGCATCACTCCACTTTTCTGTTTCCCCTCTCTCAGTGCAGTATTTAGCAATTACTGGAAACTTCCTGCTTTTTGAATTAGTCCTTGCCAGGTCACACGCTGCCTTTTCACTCAAGATGTCACAAGCATTTCATTAATTTCATACAAGAGGAACACGAGCTAATCACAAAAGCAATCAGCCGTGCAGATGCAGGCAACAGTACCTCTGTGAAATTCCGTCTGAATCAGTCTATAGCAGTTTATATTTCTAAACCTGGTCTTATTGACTGAAATTCTTTAAAGTTTTGCTTTCACTTGGTTTCGCTGTAATGATGGGAGAAAACACAACCTCCCTTGACCCACATTTGATCTCTCTCACCATCACCTGACCCATTAATTCATATTTAATTAGGAACATGGGAGAGTCTATTAGCTTGGTGGTCAAATATTCATCACAGACACAGTCAGGGAGTATCATGGCGAGGTTAGACCAGTTTAGACCCTGGGATGAGTAGGGAAGCATTAAGTAGGTCACATATTCCTGACCTTTTTAAACAGGTGACTTATAGTCTAAAGTTAGTTTGCCAGTGTGTTATTAAAATAAATAATTCTGATATGTACAGATGATACAACACACTCTACAATAACCTAATTTCAGACAGTTTGTCAGCTTTCAGGTGAATGTATCAATCTACGCCTACAATGAAAATTGAAAATTAGGATGTGCTTTCTTCTAGGGTCCCATCGTTGTTGAAAATCAAATGACGTTTGACTTAATCTCCCGCAATGATCATCTGATTTGCAGTGAGGTTAGTTTTCAACAGTTTTCTACTTCTCTAATAACGATCACACTGATTTTTGGCTAGCCAGTATCGATCAGCACTTGGATAGTTAAATTCAGATGTCAGACAGAGTGACGTTTGACTGACAGAAATGAATTAGATCCAGGTAATGCAATGGCCTATTGATTTAGTGAATAATAGATCAGATAATTGATGATTCAGTCAATAGATTCAAGGATTGGTTGGTAGTTATTAGACCTGTGATTACTTTCTTTCTCTTCTCTCCTCCATCTTTGATCAAGCTGATGAGGTGGATCATCAGTGAGATCTATATTGTTTGGACGTTGCATAACAGTACATCTACAGAACAAGGAGGTTGGAAGCCCTGGGAGCACATCTACTCGCTGTGTAAGGTGGTGAAAAATCATGTGCCGCTCTACAACAGCTATGGGAAATACTTGGTCAGGCTGTACTGGATGGTAAGCTGGACACAGACACACACATGCAAACACACATTCACACATAGTCATGTAAACCTACGGAGGACTTTGTTTACTTTTATTATAAATGAGATGGCTTTTTGGTCTGATCTTTACACTGTATGAAAATGTAAAACATGTTAGAAAACTCAAAAATTCTGACATCCTTACAGATGTAGTCATGTCACAATGCCTCTTTGTTAATCATACTTTTTTTGGGGGGCATGCTTGAGGCGATGGATGACATATAATTGCACTGTATTGTTGAGCAGACCCCGTAGGATGCAGCACATGAGAGGGCAATGGAGATGGGCTGAGGGTTGGATGGGGGAAGGAATCAGAAAGCCTTATCCACTCAGAGCTTAAATCAGTCAGTCTCACTGCTGTGCCAAAAGTGGCTGGGCTTCATACATTGCCTGATTAATAGATAAGGCTTAACAGGAGTCAGCTGCTTCTCAGAGAGCAAGGCTCAAAGTAGATATCGATGCCTCGTGGATCTATATGAGAGCAGACGCAACCTTGGGAGGGCTGTATGCATTGCAGTGTCATTCATATCAATTATTAATTGTAAGGATTTTACAGATTTTTTTTCTTTAACTATTCAGCTTGAAGTTGCTATCCTGTGAGCACCGGTATGTGTGTTGTTTGCCACAGATCTCTGGGTAGTGGACACTACATCATTGTGTGACTTGAGAAAGGGAACTCTTCCCTGCAAAACAATTTGGGTCAGCGTGAGAGTGAAAAAGACACAGCGAAAAGTGATGATGTTCTGTAACACTGTGACTGTTGCCTTGACAAACAAGCATGACACGGTTGTAGGCAGTAGTCCCTGTGCCAACCAGAGCACACTAACAGATGGTTGTTGAGATGGCATTAAGCACCCAGCCCCCAACCCCCGTTCCCGTTTCCTCGCCTGTTTTTGCTCATAAGCTACTCCATTTCTCCCCAGCTTGTCTGATCCTTTACTGTTCTTCACCAGTCTGTTTTTCCAATTCCTCCTTCACGGTGCTGTGAATGTCCTTCCTATTCTCATTTTGTCACCCTGTTTTTTTTTACCATCCTAAAACTCTGTCTCTCCATTCCTCCTTTTCTTCCTTTCTCCTCTAACTTGCCCTTTCGCACTGTATATTACCCCATCTGCGAACACATCAAGCTCCTCCTCGGGGCAATGGTTTGACAAGAAAGTGGTAGAAGTAGCAAGAAAGCGAGTGTGCCTGCCCGGACTGTATATAGGATTGGATTGCTTGTGCACACTGCTCTCGTAGATAAGGGAGAGGCACAGCTGTGAACAGTCAGTCAGATTATCACCTGCTTGTGCTGCTTTTCCTTACAAGCAGTGTGAAACTCCCCCAGACGGCCAGTAGACAGACCACACCACAGACAGCATGTAACAAGCTGTGACACCACACAGGATGCAAAGATGCAAGCATAAGGTAGCTAATGCTAGGAGAAATATGGAACAGAAAGATGAAACCCATAGATGAGAGAATTTGTGGTGATTGGTTACACACTGGGCTTTTTAAAAAGAAGAAAAATCCCTTTTTTATCCTTACAGCGATGATCAGAATTACACATGTAGCACACTTTGAAATGAGATCATTTTACGTTAGCAGTAGATGTGTTAGAGGCTGGTATCAGTCGTAGTCATAATCATATTTGATCTTCTTATTATCTTAACGCAATTGCCTCCCCACCACAATGGGCTGTTTGGTAAAGAGTTCAAACAAGCCCTCTAACATGAAACTACTGTTTCAGTCCAAAACATTATACGTCAAGGAATTCAGTGTTTTCTGCAATTGGTTATATGGTTAAATTTGGCAGAATAGGCTCTGTTTTTTAGGGAACTGGTGAGGATTTTGAGCAGCAATGAGAATACTGATGGGAGAACAAATATCAAAACTCACTGTAGTACATATTCAGAGAAGCCTGTTTACATTAGATCCTAGTAGAGTCAACAGTCCCAAAAGCTTAGCACATAAGGAGGAGTTTGGGGTGGTGGAGGGCTCTGCCTCAGCAAACAGTGTTGGCATGAAGGTATCAGCAGAATTTAATTAGAAAGGCCACTAGTGTACTTGTGTGATTGTGACTGGATATTACCATAAAGCATGAATGAAACAGCTGATCAGCTGATGCCAGTGCTACTTCAGTGCTCTGCCTTAGCTCAGTGGTTAATTCTGGCCCGAGAGGCTCAGATTTACAAGTGTCAATGTTCAGTAGCTCAAATATCAATCTATGACTGTATATAGCAAAAAGCAATATTGCATCATAACAACTAATATGCTGTCAGGCCATGCCCCTTTTTAAGCTGAATTAATTGTTTTAGATTCTGAGAACTTGGACAACATTTCTTGTCTGTGTTTAATCGTTTCCAGTCTTTATTCTAAGTTAACCAGCTGCTGGTTGTAGCTTCACATGTAGTGTACAGACATGAGAGTGGTATTGATCTTCCCATTTAACTCGTGGCAAGAAAGCAAACGTTTCTTTTAAGGTTTATATAGTAGTCCGAATAAAATTTGAAAAAAAAAAAAAAAAAATTTAAGAGATAATGTAATTTCTTAAAAGTCCTATTTGAGGTGCATTGTTGTTCCACATCATCACTCACTGGGTCCTCCGTCCTTGCGTTCAGGGTTGTTGGCGGAGGATAACAGTAGATGACTGCATGCCATTTGATGAAGAAAATAACCTTCTCCTCCCTGCCTCCACCTGTCAGTCAGAGCTGTGGCCAATGTTGTTGGCCAAGGCTCTCATTAAAGTGGCCAACACAAGGTGAGTTTGTACATTCCAACAGAAAACTCCATAAGCAGCTCAGCACTTCCCCAAGGAGTTGAGAAACTGTTATGGTCTTAAAGTAAAAGGGCTTATAGACAGACTTAACCCTATTCCAAATATATACTCACTATGCAACTTTGCTTAAACAACACCACTGTAATAATACATCACACATTATGCACACTAACCTTTTGCACACACTGCCTACATTTGTGGAAGTGAATTGAACAAAATGAATTAAAGCTCACACACACACACACACACACACACACACACACACACACACACGTGGACCCCCACAGAGTGCCTTTTGCTGACTTGGCCAAACCTTTACCTGACTTAATCTCTGCCTTGGGCTGAGTTGAATTTGGTGACAGACAGGCAGTGTATGTGTCTGTGATGGGGCAACAATGCGTGTGCAAAGGTGGCTGTTCCGGTGTCCACAGAAGGTCGAGACATAAATGTTTTATCCAGGACAGGAAACAAAGGAGCCTCTCTTCTGGTGAATCATTTATAAGTCATAGTGAAAGTTCTTCTTACTGAACTAGAACCAAACTTCTCCAAACTCTTTAGAAGAGCAATAGTCTTTTTTAATAAAAAAAAAAAAAAAAAAAAAAAAAAGGAATTTTAGGACACACTTTGGTGCTAAGTAGCTTTTTTGTAGTGGTTATGTGCTCTCTGACATTACTGATTAAGTTGAATTGATTTCACTTCCTTCGGTGTCTTTATGAGATCTTTATGGTCTTTATGAGATTCCTCTCATAATGCTATTCATACATTTGTTGACATTCGGTTTCACAAACACAAATATTAAAAAAAAAATGGTGAAGTTCACAGAGCCCATGAACTTTGTCTATCACCGATGTCATTCCTAAACATGGTGTTAATAAAGACAGAAAACACAGATGATCATGATCATGATTTTTGAAAAGAGAAAGTGACATCTATTTTTGTTGTCAGTTGCTTAGCAACAGCATTCTCATGAGTTAAACCTCCTGAACACCAAGCATATTGTGTACTCGATATCCCATATTGAAACTACAACCTCAAAAGTTCAGTTTGAGAGCAGTTCCAGTGCCGTTATGGGTGGTTTGAATGGAGTGTCTAGTTTGTTGCATGTGTCTTGTTTGTTTTTCAGTGTAGAGTCAGAGGTCTGTGGGGAGATTGGTGAGTTCACCTTTATCCACACCCTCACTGGCTGGATCCCAGAAATCAGGCCTGTAAAGTAAGATATTCATTGGTTCACCCCACTCTTCTGTCCCCGTCTTCCTGATGTCTTTAGTTACATGTCCTAAAAATTACACATATGTGGTCCTCTTCGTTTTGTCTTTGAAAGGGGGTTTGACAGTCCCTCCCTTTGTGTTTTACTTCCATTTACAAAAAAACAAAATGTGAGTCAGACCATCTAATCTCTAGTGGTTTATCACAATAAAGGCTGTGGCACTAAATCCACTCACTCATATTCTGACAAAGTGTGCATTCTGTCCTCTCAAGTAAACTATTTCGTAAAGTATACTCTAGCAAACTCGTACTGAGAAGTGTATCTGTCTGCAGCAGTATGGAAAGCTACACGTTGGGAGAAAATAACTGAGGTCTAAAATGGAAACAAGGAGATATATAATAAAGGGTGAGGAGAATCAGTGTGCAGTGGAGAATCTCAGCTTGTCAGCGATGGAACTTTAATGGGGCAACAGTGTTTTGGAGTGGAGCCGGGAATGTTATTCTCTCCAGCTCAGCAGGTTAGCTACTGTTAGTGAGTCGCCTGGGGAATCTATCAACAGGCACTGAGCATGACTGTGTTTGTGTTTCAGATTGATTTGTGACACGTGGGTATGCAGTCCCATGTGCACATACCCATGACCACACCCATTCAGAGGGTTTTATTTACATCATTTGTTACTGTGATACCAAAAAAGAACAATTGCAGCAGTATTTTAGCTGAAGAAAAAAAATCTGCTTATGATTTCATTTGTAGATGTTCTGGTGCATCATTATCAGCCACTGTTGCTACCATTCAAAACTCCTGAGCTAACAAGATGGAGGATCTAATTTTTGGGGGATTGCTCAGCCTTCCTGTGGAGGCTAGTGAAAAAGGGGAAGTGCATGTAATTCAAGCCAGATTTTAACCAGTGGGCAGCAGAAAGAGCTGGCAATGATTTGGTGTGCAGAAACAAACCGCAGTGGGAATTTGTATTACAGATATGCACATGTCCTCCTCACACGACAGCAATGTATGATCAGGCTAAAACTCAGTAAAGTGTTCCACTGAAGTAATATTCAGCTGATGTTCTTCAAATTAGATAACATGACTCTCTAACTTTCACTCGCTAATCACACAGGAAGAGGATATGCACTGTTTTTGGAGTCCAGAAACAGTACTCTTGATCTGATACCAGAGCATTCATGGTGTAAACAGTACAGAAAGAGACTGACATCACCACTTGTCTGCTCATACAACAGTTGAATTGGACAATGAAGAAGCTCAAAGATGTTATCAGTTGCAAACTGAAAAATAAGAATAAAGTGATTATTAATGAAATTTAAGAACTGTAACCTGTAACCAATCATATTCTCTTTAACCTCCTCTTAGATCTGTATACCTGGGAAAAATCTGGGATTTCTTACAAGATACCATTCCTATATTTACACACCCGGATGAGAGCTTGCCAGAGACTGCAGATCCAACTGCAGGAAGGGATTCCAGCCGGAATGACAGCAAGAGCCAGCTGCCAGAGCCAGCAAAAAGTAGAGGCCCAAATTGTACTACAGTCAGACATACACACACACACACACACACACACACACACACACACACACACACACACAAAGGCTTAACGGCACACAGTTATGCACATATATATGTATATATATGCGAATGCACAGTGTGTGTAAATCTGTGTTTTGCTCCCTCTGCATCCATAATTCAACCAGTATAGCGCATGACAATGAATATTTCATTGTCCCACAGAAACTCGCACTGATCGATGATTCCATTTTCTTACAGCAGTAATAACCCTTAAACCTTTGTGACATTCATATGATTGCTCTGGTGATTTACTTTAGGACGTGAAAGACTCCAGGCCTAAACTATCACTGTCACTATCATGCCACACTGCAAAATACCTCCATTTCTGAGCTCTGTCGTCAGTCAGCCAGTGCTCGGCTGCCTCTTTCCTGTCGTTTCAAGCATCACTTCCTGTTTTCCCAAGCTCATGTATTATGAAGTGTAGAGAGGGTTAATGCGTGTATGGTGGACTATAAATAAACCAGCAGAGGGAGCAGTGGCAGGGTGAATTATTTGGTGTTCCCGCAGGGCAGAAGAGCCTCCCAAGTCCAGTGCGGTTATCTGATGGAGGCAGGATTGAAACATGTCCTCAGAAAAGAGTTAGTGGCTTGGAGATGTTTCAGGTCATTAAGGTAGAGAGATAAAGGCTTTATTAAGGTTGTACAATTCATTTAACGCAGATGCTAATCATTCTCGGCATTGTGTGGAATTACTTCACAAAACATTTATGTTTTAGGGCTTACACACACACTTTCAAATACAAGAAGCTGCACACATTCTTTCTCTGTCACTGTTTCCATGTTCACTGTTATATTCCATTGAAATGCATAAATTGAAATGCATGAATCACTATGCAGTGTGAGAACCACTTCTCTGTTCAATTCTTAATGTGTAGCCTTTATATTAGTCTGGCAGTGCTACCATCTCTCTTCACTGTGGTCCTTCAAATTGATTTTCCGTGTCTCCTGGCCCATGTACTCCTTAAACGATATACTCTAAGATGCACTATAGGGTGCTGGGCCATCCATGGATAACCTAGATACTCTGTTGTTTCCTTATTTATACCTGTGAAGGCCAGCAGTGCTTTCACATCTCCAGGGATTCACTTAACATTGATTTGGAATTTTAGTTTCATTTTCTTTGTTAACATTACTTTTCATCTGTAGATGAGTCCAAGTTTTACTCTATCAAAATGTTTCATCAGAGTCAGTCTAATTTCAGTCTGTTTCTAAAATCTAATGTCTCATGGTACACTGCGAGGTCTACAATATCAGTCACACTGTATAGAATATACTTATGTGTCCATGTAGCTGTGTGCGTTTGTGTGAGTGCCTGTGAGTTTGCCTGTTGGGTTTACCTGTTCTTATGTTAATTAGATTACCTGATCAAATGAAGGTTCTCTTTTTGTGTGTTTCTCAGGTACCCCCGAGGTCGTGGTTTGTGCCAGCTACTACCCTTTTCAGCTGCATAACAATTCCTTTGGGTTTGGCCAAATGGTATGTCTTTTTGCTGTTCCTCCTCTCTTGATTGCCACATATGCACACATAATCATTTATTACACTGTAACATGAGACATTTGCATCCATGCAAACTGTAGATTGCAATTAGATCACCACTACTGATTTGGAAGCAGCACAGAGATTCATATTATGATACAAATGCTACATGGTCTTGGTGCAATCTGAATGTCTACTTAAGCACAAAGAGAGAAAGAAAAACCATAGGTTGTTGATGTAACTTATCAACAACCTACATTCTTGTTCATTTTTGTTTTGACCCAGATGGACCCAAATAAATATAAACGATTATGTCCAATTTAATTTAAGTAACTCATAGATATATATTAGGATTTAAGACGTATTATTGAGTTTCAATACTTTCTAAAATATCTGCTGTTTAAGTCACTTCTGTTATATAGCAAATGTGAAAATGCACTGAAGCCTCATAGTCGCAGTGGGTGGTGGAGATGAAACACAACAGTGCTTGTGATCTGGGGGCATGTTGTGTTCTGTTTGGATGCTTCACCTCAACAGGCTTCTCTTGTTTTATTATTTACACCCATGCTAAACCTAATTGGTGGACAGGTTCTAGGATTTTTCTCTGTTGGAGAATGACCTCCACACTTTGATCTTGAATCAGAATCCAGTTTGACAGTTTGAACTGATTCACATGTAGAGTTGGTTATAGGCAATGACAATGAACAGTATAGGAGAAGAAGTTTTAAACTGCATTTTAAAATATTAGTGCACATAATCCACGGTGAACACTGTGTGTGCTTTTATTTCTGTGCATTTGTCTATGTGCCGGATCACAGGCTAATTCCTCAGAGTTCTTGCGTCGGTACAGTCTCTCCTTGATGTATAGCCACATTGCCCTGTTGACCAGAACCCGGGCATGCCAGCTGGAACCGCCACCCCAACCACTACCTGTGCCCCGATGGAAACTCATCCGCCAGCGCAAGAAGAATGTGGTCACTGATGAACCACAGAGTGAGTGAGAGACAGAGGAGGAACATGGAAATAAAAAATGACGAGATTAAGTTTGGAAGAAAAGATGATGAAGGGGAAACCAGAGGGAGGATGCAGGGGAGGATATCACACAAATAGAAAAGTACAAATTATTTGATAGAGTGTAGGTGATTGTCATAAATAAATATGAATAGAAAGGAAAGCAAGTGTTAATGCAGGAGATTTAGGACCCACAGTACAGAGGGCATACAGTACCACATGCAGAAATGAAAATAGGAGGAGGATAGGTACGATATTCCTGTGTTGTAAATAGCTGCTAGTTCGGGCATATCTGACATCAGCTGATCTCTGAGTGAAAAACAGAAAATGCAGTAAAAAGAGTCAGTGTGAAAAAGAAAGTTCTGGCATGATGTGTGAGGATTTTTTTCTTTTCTCTTTTTGCAGAGCTACCTTTGTCAAAACCAGAGCAGTTCATTGAGGTTGCCAGCCCTTTTCTGTCCTACCGTGTCAAGAGCACAGTTGGCTCAGTCCCAGAGCTGTGGGTACACTGAAATCTGAGATCGAAAACAGAGAAATTAAAGAAGATGTTTTTTTTTTACTAACATAAAAATGCCAACATCCTCAAACTAAATTGAAATGATGTTCTATAATGTGAAAACAAAATGTGAAATATATGACTCATTTCTAGATGATATGGTGTATTGGTTCTAAATATGTTACCATGAGATGAGGTGCATGATGATAATATCATGCGTGTACTGGATGTGCACATAGCATGAATTATGTGTCTTTGTGTGTCAGAGAGGCCAAGCAGAGTGCTCAGAGGAAGCCTTCCTACGAATCCCCTCTGGTGTCCATTGCTGAGAGAGAGGAGACTGAATGCCGAGAAGGCCTCGAGCTTGACGCAGCTGAAACCACAGCTAGCTCACCAAACAGCACTTACAAAATAGAGGTACATGGACTTGACTGGAGTTAATTTATACATTCACTATGTGTGTATTTAACATTTTACTGAGCATGTTGTTGTTTGATATAGAACCTTAATTAATTGTGGTTACCCCAAGCCATTTGTTTAATAGCTATGAGGATCTGTGAAGTCCACAGTAACACTGTTTACAAAAACTAAGATAGTCGCAGCTGTCTGCAAAATTTTGTTGCCTTTTCTTGTTATTTCCTTGCTTTATTTTTTCTCCCTGTTCTCCCACCCCTCTGTCTACCCTGTAAGTATGCAGTTGAAGGCTCATCAGAGTAGCTCTGTGTGTCAGTGCCAACAAGGCTGCCATCCCCCAGTCTCAAAGTCACTTCTGTTGTCTCCCAGCCAGGCCACCACTGACCTGGGGCACATCTGCACTAAAGAGAGAACCAGTGACAGAAGGGAGATGAGGGGGTGGGCTGGGGTTCAGAGCAGCAGCGGAGAGACACAGAGACGAGGATAGAAAAAGGATAAAGAGGAGTAAAGTGGGGGGACAACTGTACCGAACAAGAAAGGAGGGGCACTGAAAAATGGAATGAAACTGACAGTTGGACAGTTAGAGATGAAAGCGGAGCAAGAAACAGGGAGATATGGGAAAAGAGAATCTCTGGTGTGGTGGTGGTGAACGGGGCGCATGGGTTTCGTACGGGGTGAGGTCGTGTACTGAGCTGATGAAAAAAGCAGTGCAATTAGATGGTGAGCCATCAGTGTCTGCATCTCCTGGGGGGTTCATTATTACACTTCACTCCTAGCATACAGAGAAAAAATAGAGTTCATATTAATCGCCCTCTTGTGTAACTGTGACCAGTTATAGAGCGGTTAGGCTAGGGCAGTATGGACACACTAATTTGATGTGTCGTTTGATGTGTGTGAGCACATGCACTCGTGTGGATTGGTTTATGTATGTGTCATACGTGTACCTCATTTATACTGACCGTGTGTTCATGCTCTTTGCAAGCACGTGGTGGATCACATGCTGAGCGGACTGTACATCAAATGAGAAGGAGTTTTTGCTGTCTTGACCCCTCCTTCTGTTTCCGTCAACGCTGGCCAACAGACTCAACCTCTGTGCCTAGATCCTAGAATAGAAAAAGGTGGTGTCACATGATGTCCCTAATACCCTCAATGGCCTACTCACTCAACTTTAGTGTGGGTTAAAGCATTTGATTCTGGAGTAAGTGTGCACTTTTAACCTCTGATATGCTTGGAATGTGGTTAATCACTAAATCACTAAAGCCCCTCCATGGTTTCAGTTTACTTATACCTGAGAACTACACTTCCCAAAGTCCAGTCTGGGCTGTGAGATTAATGGATTTCCTTGTGCCTGTGAATTGTGAACAGCCACAGAGATTTCTAACTTGATTTTATTTCATATTTTTCATGTATAAATTAGGACGCACTTCCGGGGAAAATGTGAAATATGGAGAGACCCTTGGAGAGCAAAGACTTAACTCTGGCTGCGTAAAATAAAGCCCCATAAAGTGTGGGATTAAAGAAAGGCGGCCTCTTCCACCCATCAACACATGACTGTGATTTGATCACAGAAGAAAATAGCTGCAGCCTCTGAAAGTAGCAGCTTAAAATCCCAGGAGCCTTGTGTGTAAGATCTATTAGTCTCAGTGTCTTCTTACTGTACGCAGGTAAGACAAGCAATCTAATAGAAGGCATGCTGTGGGTGGACAGGACATACCATGCCTTAGAGCTTGACTCAAAGTTTTATGCACTCTTGTGAACATATGCACACACACACACACGTAGATTTTTGTTGCAGGAAAGTGTTGCTATCGTGGTGGAGAGGAGGTCAAGTGTGCCTCCCAATCACAATGTCTCTTTCTGTCTGTCTGGGTCTCTGGGTACTTATTCAAATAAGTGGTGACTCACACACACACAGACACACATACACTCACTCTGACTCATCTGAGAGTCTTGGCTGGGGTTGCTTTGAAGTTACACGACACGAAGCCATAATTCTTATTCAGAGCTGAGTAAACTGTTGGACATTCACCAGGATTTTTCCTCAAGGGAGCACTGTTTGAAAAAAAAACTTCAAATGAAGGGGCCTGGAGGAAAGTGCAGCTAGTTGATACAGGTGAACCACAGCTCTTGCGCTTGAATCCAGCTTTGTTATCAAAGCAGCAGTTATGCTCTTTTCCAGACCACAGCATGTCCTGCCTTGCTCAGACAGAAGAATATGGTATTTGAAGGATTTAATAACGACTCATTAGCAATATTTCTTTATTGTGCTGGGCAGACGAGCATGAAATCAGGGCTGTTGAGTAATTCCCCTCTTAGAGAAATAACATGCTAAACAACATAACTCCTCATCTGTCACTGAGAGTCGAAGTAAATTAGAGTTGGTATTCCCTGGTGGTGTTTTTAGCAGGGGAGGAGCAGCCCCTGTCACATTAAACCGTGTCTCGTGTCCTGTTGTGTTCAACGAGAATGGCGCGATACCACAGCTGGCATGGAATCACTAGAGGGTGGAGACATATCTCTGGCAGTGTTACTCTATCAGCGACTCACTGTTCATGCTTCTCTCACTCTCTCTCTTTTTCTCTCGCTCTGTCCCTCTAGGTTACTTCAGAGGACAGGAAGAAGGACATTGATGAAGTCTGCAGTGGTAAAAGCTGTTCCTTTGCAATGCTGGGCCCCTCATTCATGTTTCAAATAATCTGTACTGGCTACCAGAATTGGCAGAGGCTCATTAATTATTGGAACTAATGAAAAATAGTGAAGGTCTGCATTATTGGTTGACTTGAACAGGTTCTGTGAAGCATAGTTTAGTTCATTTGATTAGAGGAATTTGCATCTCTTGCCTCCACTCCCTCTTTCTCTCCATGACTCCATTGGTTGCCCAAGACACTTTGAAGAAGATGGGACTGAAATTATGCCTTATGACAACCGGCCAATTCCCTGCCTTCTCTCTGCCCCCGTTTAGTTGCTTAGTAACACCTGCAGTTTGACTGAGTAGACCACCATTGCTCAGCAGCAGAGACTCTGGCCCTCGCCGCCTCAGCTTTCTGATCAGACTCTCGCTTTGAGTAGAGCTCGGGGGCAGAGCAACTGTGCGTGTGTGTGCATGTGTGTGCTTTTTGGATGGAGAGTGTGTCTGTGTGCATATGTCTATGACTTTGCGCTGCATGCATTGAGATAGTGGGAGTTAGTGAGTGGGAGTATGGATGTGCATGTGTGCTTACACTGTGCCATTATGTGGGAGTTTGGCCAATTCAACTCACTGTGTTTAAGATAATGATTTGAGTCTAGGATAACTTGCTATGAGTCACAAGAGGAAAGGCATTTTGTTACTCACAGCATTTTGAAATGGGAGATTTCACAGTTTCTATATCCATTTGGTATTAAGTGTGGCATGAAAAGCACCAGTCAAATTGGATGCTTCTCAGTTTGATAAGGGCATGTTTTTCTGTTATTGAGATGCAGATTAGTATTAGCAGTAATGAAGACTTTTAGATGAAGTACTCTGCTTTATAATCTCTAGATCAGCCCAAAACTGCAACAAAGGAGCCTAGAACTGAGGAACTTTCAGCTCCAGTCAAACCCATCCTGCAGGAGACCTGGATGGACCTGGATGACTTTGCTAAATGCTTTCAGTGAGAGACACACAGACACACATATGTATTTATGCACTGCAAATATGCTGTACCAATAGACAGAATCACAAAACAGACAGTCATGAAAAAAATTAAACTATCAAAATTGTAATTGCTTTTATTAACTAAGCACAAAAATAATTGGCACATCTTTGTGTTTTTCTTCCAGGACTCTGTTGGTGTTCCATAAATCATATATCTACCCACATCATGTCCAAAAATCTCATTTTAAGGTACAGTATGTATCACAAAATTACCAGTGATTAATTTCGCCATGCTCAGTCTCCAGTGTTGATACTTTCTAAGCTTTCCATTCATTTTCCACATAATTCCATGTGTTTGAGAAATTAATGCTGTTTGTATTTGACGTATTGCTATTAACTTAAATGTTGTCTGCAGAGCACAGTCTTGTCCAAGACTGCAACAGGTAGCCACTGCGCTGGATCATCTACACACTCTCTTACCACCAGATCCCCCCCTGTGACAGCTGCTGTAGCAAGCCCTGAAGTACTGTACACACATGCAAACACACAGACGCTAATTGCACACAATCACAATTTGCATATTAGGTTGTGTGATCCTGTTTCATGTTATGACATAAAGCTTGCTAACCAAATATTCAGTGGAGGCAACAAGAGTATAAGTGCAGATCATTTGTTGGAGAACAAAAGAGATCCATTGGTTTTTTGAGGGGTCAGCAGTTTATATATATATATATATATATATATATATATATATATATATATATATAGTGATTCGAAGCTGTGCAAAGCTTTGTTATTAATGAGGAGGATTTTAAAGCAAGTTTTAGATTTATCCATGGTCTGATTCACTGAGGCCAAAGCAGCAGAAACTTAGCCAGCTATGAGGTATTTGTTAGAAGCAGTAATTGTGCTGTCTTCAGGAAGAAGTGGTTCTGTCAAATTCTCTAAGAAAGCTGACTGTTCATATCGCATGCATCACATATACACTCCTCTGAACTCGCCTGAAAGTGACAGTGTGTTTATGTGTGTAGCACAGGCCTTTGTCTGACTTTTTAAGTGTGTGTGTGTGTGTTTATGCCTGCATGTATAAAGTGCTGATTCTTCTTGTCATTCTGGACATGTATCCACTCTCTGCCTCGTCTCTTGTTCTCTATCTGTCTTTTCCTGCCCCTCTCTTGTCCCCTGATTTGTCTTTCTCTCTCTGTCTTTCTCACCGGCTCCTTTTTCTTACATCACTAAATTCACCATCTTGGCCTCTCTATGTCCTCTCTATGGTGCCACGTCAAGTGCTTCTTTAGCTCACTCGGCTCTTTTCTATCTCTTCTTATTTCCTCTACTTACCTCCCCTTCTTTTCTCTTCCTCTATAATTTCCTCCAGGTTCTCCTCTACTAAGCCACCTTTTATCCATCATTCCTCCCTATGGCTTTATGCTCTTTCTCTCTTTCACTTTTTCTGCTCCTTGTCTGCCTTCATGGTGATAACTAAGTCCAGTGCACGCACGCACACACACACACAAATATATATATATATTTATTTGTGTGTGTGTGTGTGTGTGTTTCCCACCAAGTGTCCAGAGGTGAGAGGCACTCACTACTTGTGTGTGGACAGCCTGCAACCTTCCCAGATCCTCATCAGCTTCTCTGCTCTCCTTCTCTGGGGTGATACAGCTGAAGAGAGTAAGGATTATACACACACACACACACACACACACACACACACACACACACACACACACAGACTTCGTCCACCACATCCATGGGGACATTCATTGACATAATGCACAAAGAAGTTCAATTCCATTTTTTTCAGTTCAATTCAACTTTATTTATATAGCACCTTCCACAATCAAAATTGTGTCAAAGCGCTTTACAGAGACCCAGAGCCTGACCCCAGAGCAAGCACTTAAAAAATGCCTTACCCTAAACCTTACCCTAGCCTAAACCTAATTTTAACCTAAACCCACAATGGTTTTTGCATACTGTCTTAGAATACACAAGCCATCATCATAACCTTATTTGGAACATATAGTATATGTAAAAATTCATAAAAGCTGCATGAATTATCAACATGACCTACTGTGTTTGTGATATTTGATTATAGTGTGTGACCAATAAACCTTTTCACTCCCCTCTACAACACCGCTTAGAAAAGGAAATGTCAGCAGCGTGTAGGTCTGCAGTTCTTATCGCCCAGCCACACTCCTGGAAGAGTCTGCAGTCTCAGCTGCCTGTTCTCACCATCAAGACCACCTCCTCCAAGGCAGCCATGCTTAACTTACCTCCAGGGTAGGGCAGTATTGATTGTTTGGTTTTTCTATGTATGCCATCATGACAGAATACTGAGAGCTGTGTACCATGTTGATTAAAACTGAGAGCTTAGATCAAGGTCACTGGGACATCACAGAGAAAAGATGCATATCTGTCATTTACAGTAATTATATTTTAAGACTCCATAACGTAGATCTATGGTCATTAAATATCATTGGCTACTACCACAGTATTATATTCTGTGTGTTGTGTGAGAACACATGTGAGAATGTGCCATAAAGATGTTTGCATATTTTGCTCAGCACTGTTGAGAGCTTTTGATGAAGAAATGTATAAGCATTTCACTGTTGTGATTTTTACCGGTCTGCAGACATCTTCTTAAAGCTATCATAAAGTTAGCAGAGGGTATCTGTCTACCTCCGATGCTCTGAGAAGCAGTAAAAAGCATCTGTCCTAGTCTCTATTAATGGGTGCTGCTTGGCCTAGAAGCAGAGGGCCTAGTTTCTGGGGTCAGGTGCAGGTATGCAGCAGTGCAATTACCACTGAGCCATAATCACACACATAGCACTCAACTTATCATGCCCATATGCCCCATAGTACACTCTCTCCAAGAGATAATAGCTGATATGTCCATGGTGTTGGGAAGCAATCATTTTTAAAACACTTCCACTCTTTTTTCTCTTTCTGTGTCCCTGTCAGCTCACCTGTATGTGGTACTATTTACCCTGGGTTATTTTTTCTTCTATAATATTTGAACATACTGTCCTGTGCTTTCATACTGTCCTGTCCTTTTAATTTTGAAGAGATCTTTTTCTTTCCTCTTTTGTAATCCCTCTTTCCTTTCCCCTCCCTTTCCATTTGTCTTTTCTTCCTTTCTTCTGTCGTGTCTTCCTGTGCTCCCCGCCTTCTTCTCTCTCTCTCCCCCATTCATTTCCCTTTTGTGTGCTGCCCTATTCTTCTACAACTCTAGGCCAGCTCTGCCTCAGAGCTCATCCATCTAGTTAGACTGTGATGGCTGAATTATGTAAAGCTAATGGGGGGCAAGCAAGTGGAGTTCCACTCTCTTATGTCTGACCAGGGCCTGTGAACTGAGCTTGGACATTATGCTACAGTTCTTCTGACTGTTTGACCCACTCACAGAAACATAGTTCCACTATTAGGACTAGAAAGGAATTTTATTCAGTGGATTGCACATGCTGTTTCATGCATTTTCCATCTTGTACTACTATTACCTCTCAAAACTGTGGAGCCACAGGGTGCTGGGTGGATGGTATTTATAGTAGCCTAACACTAAAACTACTGGTTGAAGTGATAGCAACATATACAGCCTTTGACAAAGAGTTGCGAATAAACTTCTCTTTAAGGGGACACATACCGGAAAGGTTGGGAACCACATTTTTCGAGTTATTAATAGTGTGCAGTAAACCTGGATTATGTGTGCTTGTTTTCAAAATGCTCCATTTTCTCTCTCTCCCCTCCAGGCGCCATGTGTTGTCCTTCCACACAAAGGCAGCACTGGGCTACCACGTCCACCTGTGCAGCAAGACACCTTTCAGCTTTGGGGATGAAGAAACCATAATGTCACAACTTACTAAGGTGACAAAGGCCTGTATTTATCAGTTGACAATAACAGTAATTCCATTAGGCACTGAAGGCCTGGTGAATTTAAGAAATAATTTTAGTTTGTTTTATTTTATTTCTCTGTGGATGCAGTTTTACAGCTGAGAAGCCCACCACAGTTTAAGGAAACATTACATAACTTACACCTTGCTCCCCTCTTTTTTGTGCCTAAGTACACACAGATATAGAGGTAGATACCCCTTCCTTCATCATACTATCTGTTCTTTTTTTGTCACCTGCTGCCTCTGGACAGATACACCTTCACATTTACTTTGTAGTAAAATTGTGTAATTTTTCAAAACCTTTTTTTTTCATGTGAGAAACAGCATGTGCTATAGCAGGTTCATGCTTGTGGGAAAAACTGCCTTATCTTATCTGTCATCCACAGTCCAGCACAGTTTATGTACTTGTAGCAAATTTCCTGTAAACAGTCCTGATGTGTTCCACCGCCATAATTCACTGAAATGTGTTGGTATTGTGGACCTTTTGCTGATTAGCCATTGCTTGCGTTCTGTTTAATTTGGGCAAGTACATAAAAACTTAGATGCTTCCCAACTGCGTTCATCTTTTAACAGGAAAGTGCTCGATTCACTGAGCAGGCTTCGTCCATCTGGAGAGCCCTGTCCACAATGGTGGCTTCCTTTAGTGATAAACAGGACCAGCCAGCAGCCAGAAGAACACTAGAAGAGGCTCATTGTCCCCAAAACATAAACACCACCCTCGGAAAATGGGAACACCTTAAGGTAGCTTGCATATCATGGTACACAGATGCACTTTAGATTTAGTGAATACCTCAGACTATTGTATAATATACAGATAGACTGTGTGTTTATTGTATGTCTGGGTTTGTCTTATAGGTGTTTAATGCTGCAGTTTACCACATGCTATGTGAGGCTCTGGGCAGGAAGCTGACAGCAGAGGAGCGGTTTGCTGTACTGGCCCTCACTGCTGACCCGTCACTCTTGGCCACTGGCTGCAAAGAAGACTCCCCTACATGTAGGTGTAATTTGTTTATGACTTTTGCATGTTGTCCATTTACATATGTGTATGAGTATATACCTAAAGTATATAATATTGTGTGTAACAGCACAGTTTAAACATGACTCTTTAAACTGTGCTACATCTTCTCTTGCAGTGAAACACTACCAAAAATGTTTTAGAACACTTCAGTTTTGTCAACAGTTATTTAAATTTACATAAATTTATATGTAAGGTGTCTCAGCGTTTCTGAAATTTCTATAAAATTTACATTATTTTTCAGTTTTTGGTGACCTAAACGTTTAGTTTTATCTTGGGCAGTTTAGCTTTCTACCATTTATATTTATTCACCGCTTAGATTTAGCAAATAATTTCTGACATCTAAATTTAGCATACAATTTCATTCACATAATGGTAAATTGAATACATTAATATGTTGTTTAGAACTTGGATTTTATTGTATAGTATATCACAGTTGTCATAGTTTAATATTCCACCTCTAACTTGCATTTTTCTGGCGTTACACTGCTGTTGAGTAGATGCAGAGTCTGAACCTCCAGAAAACTGGAGAGACAGGCAGCCATCAGACAGGGAGTTCAAGGCAGTCACTGTTTTGCAGGCTGGATTCAAAGGGCACTTGGCGCGAGAAATCCTGAAAGCCTCAAAACCCGGTAAACACCTCCATACACACACAGAACATATTTTCACATCAGATTTAAATCTTAACTTTTATCTAAATAGTTGAAAATACAGACTTTTGATTACAGTCTCATTAGATTTAGCGTTCCTCTTTAGTGCTCTGTGTTATAAAGACAGACACATCTGCAGCAACTGGGCAGGCTAAAGGAGCTAAATTAGTGTTAAAAAACTAAAACAACAGAATCCATGTGTTTCATTTGTTCTTTGCGCACAGATAAAACACCTTCTGCTTCTTATATTTCCTGTTTGATTTAGCCCAGTGGCATATATTGAGCCTCTGAGCAGAGGCAAAAATATGTATTGATGAGACTGCCGCTCTCACTAATACACCCTGACAGATGAGGGGTGGCCACAAAGGGGATACACACATTTATAGGAAACACACACACTCATGCACACAACATTCCGGCATCAACAGCCAAACCTCTCAATAGTTACAGCAAGTGGAAGGTGAGGAAAAGAATGAGAGAATAAATAGAGGGATGGAGCTGAACAGCATTTTTGCCGTGGAATAGTGTTTTCTTTTTGTTTCTTGTACTGTTTCATTGCCAGCTATGCTCTTGTGCAGGTTGCAGGTAATTTTAAAGTTTCCAGTTTCAGTTGAATAGGTTTTAATATCCAGTTTTGTGTGGAGGTGCTGGTGATTATCTTACTTTTAAAGTACACCACTCTTTGTTGATTCCAGAGGACACGTGGAGGTGACACACTGCTCAGACATTCTCTATTTATTGCCAGGACTGGAAGCTAACGATGTCTTCTCCAGGCACAACACATGACACTGTCACCCTCTGAATAATTTGTACATATGGGAGAATGTACAGCCTCATTAATGCAGCATCTGCATAAAATGGTGCTGTATATTGTAGCATCAATGGAATTTTTGCCTGTTTCCTTATGGCTTGAGCATACCAAATATCCAGAATATATAAATCATCATAGAACCCATCTGCCAGCGATGCTATAAAAATATATTGCTGGTAGTTATGTGGCGTTAGTATGAGCACACACACACCCAGGCTGAATAACTTCCATGAAATAGGCCTGTCATGGTTAAGTTCTCATAAATGTTATTCATGTATTTTTCAAATCACAAAGTGCTTTCAGATTGGCTCTTACAGTAATGGCAAAGCACCAATCATTTTAAAAAGCCCTGTCTGTTGCCTCTGTTTGGTACCCATCTTTTAGTTATAAAGTTGGTAGAAGATCTCATCTCTCTATGGCTAGCCTTGGCCACTTTAATGGCTGTCAATTTAGAGAAGTGGCCATTTGAAAAGAAAGAGCTAAGGGAAAGGAGGGAGGGATGAAGGAAGGATGTGAGGACACCTATGCCACATGTCAGATGTGAAAACATCTATCATGCAGTTATCTCTTCAGAGTGTTTTTCTCAGTTATATGCACAAACACACACTTCCACACACACACACATACGCATGAACACAGAGTACTGCATTTTTTTTTTTTTTATCAAAGCTTCAGTTCTGTCAGGGTGGTTACCTGTCTTGTGAGATGAGTGTGAAAGTTAATGTCAAGGTGTGAATAGTCTCCTCCTATCACCTCTTAGTGAATGAGGCAAAAATGCATTTTGCAATTTCTGTTTCTTACCCTGAAATAGGTCAGCTACATGAGTTGTTTTGTGTGTTTGACAGCAACATGGATTGTCTTTCATCTTTAATGGTGGCTACTTTCCTGTGTGTGTTTGTGTGTTTGTGTGTGTGTGTGTGTGTGTGTGTGTGTGTGTGTGTGTGTGTGTGTGTGTGTGTGTGTGTGT
>JBBMJY010000011.1:8564179-8629316 GCA_037833715.1 Toxotes lorentzi
TGTGTGTGTGTGTGTGTGTGTGTGTGTGTGTGTGTGTGTGTGTGTGTCTGTGTGTGTGTGTCTGTGTGTCTGTGTGTGCTCATGTCATCCAGGCACGAAGGAAAATCTCAGTGCATCCAAGATCCTTTTAGACATGTGGCCGAAGATCGAATCAGATGCAGAGAAACATGCTGTCTTTTTGCTATGGTAAATGAAGGAGACATTTTGTGAAAATACATAATTGCAATAGCTCTAAGTAAAAAATATGTATATTCATGTTACACCACACACCTTATCAATATGGCACATATTCATTCACACAAATGTCATTATCTGAGAGAATATGAGAGCACTCCTACCACAGTCCTGTGCCAGTATTGTGTACATTCTATGGCATCCGTTTAGCCTCACTGTTGCACCGCATGCCCAGAATCTGCTCCCTCTCCTGGTTGTGGCGGCCTGTGGCGGCCAGGCGGGGAGCATTTTCCACATTGTGTTCCATCTTTTCCCAGTGGTACCATCTGCTGTTTATCCTCTCCTCGTTCCAATCGGCTAGCAGCGTCTGCCGAATGACCCGCTGCCTGGGGAAGTATGTGTGTGCATGAGCGTTCAGAGCTTGGTCATTGTGTATATGGAGGGTAGGGTGGGGGTTTGTTGGGTGTTGTGATCCTCTGAGCATGTGTTTTTCTTAACTGACAGAAACATCCACTTCAGTCAAAGTTCATGCTGAGATGTGAAGTGCATCTGCTTGATTTAAAATGTTTCTAAAAGGGCTCTTCCCTTCTGTGTTTCCTGCACAGGTATATCATTGACCGCTCTGAGGGGAAAGCGGAGCTCTACCCCTGTCAGCAGGATGAATGGACCAAAATCACCTTCGCTGATTACTCTGTCTCTCTTCAAGACACAGCCAACTCCTGGGTCTTGGTCTTTAGGTTAGAGAACATTGTTACTTAAAGGCTAGGCTTGTCAGTGAAAGAGAATTCCCAACCTGGATTGAAAAATCTGGGTGAATTCAGGTGTAAATGACTGATATCTTCCTTCTCACCAAATGTCATAATGTTGCCTTTGAGCAAAGCACTCAGCTCATTTCTGGCAGTAAAGCTAATATCGGGAAATGTAGATATTTCTGTAACTGTTGTTTTCTGTATTTTTCTTATATGTGAAGAGAGGTGTTCCTGGTTCCTAAGAAGATGCTGCTGGTACCAAAGGTCTACTCCCCAGTCCCTAATTGTCTGCTTCATGTCATAAATAATGACACAGGAGAGGAGCTGGACATGGTCTTCAACAAACTATCAGCCCACTTCTATCAGCCCAACAAGGTCTGTGGATGCTTTTGACCCATGCACTCCTTTTATGTACTTGACATATTTGTTTTGGTAATTTGGGAATCTTAACATATTCCCAGTTTTCCTAACATTATGATAAATTGCCCCACTATAGGAATTCTTCCTGCCGGACTTAATCAGTAACTAGGTACAAACTTCCTTACAAAGGTACAAACTTGTTGACTGCTTGGCAGCCAGTTGTGGCTTGTTGTAGGATTAACTATTAAACAAATCCAAAAGGGGGAGGAGTAAATTAAAATTTCTACTTGTGGTTGTTTTCACTGTGTTCATCTGTCTTACACATTCCCTCAAAATGTTTTGATGTCATAGTTACATGTCTCTGTATCTCTGTTTTCAGCTTGGATATACCTTTGTAGCAGAGGCTGTCACACCTGAATCACCCCCTGTTGGTGCCAAGTGGAGGATGTGCTTGATCGGCTCAAGGGAACCCCTTCCAAAACTGTCCCTCGAGGCGCCACTCAACACATTTTCAGTGAAGGAATTCAGGGACTATTACATCCCCAGTGATAAAAACCTCATATGCCGGTGAGAGAATTATGGGTGTATTATATACTTAATTGATAGGTTAAGTAGAATCATTATCATAGGATTTATAACGGTCAATTGAAATTCATTGTTGCTGAGGGTAAATGCTGTCCAATAGATCTCACTTATTCTTATGTACACTACAGTGATCTGAAATGTTTTATTATTATTAGAAAAAAAGGTGTGACAGTAATCACAGAGCACATATTTTATTAAACACAACAGGTAACCTCTTAAGGAAGCTCTTGAAAAGCCCCATTTTCCGACACATTAAGGATAACATTAAGGGCACTCTGAGAGACTAATGGTACTCTGAGAGAATAATGGTACCCACTTATTTGAAATTTCTCCATAGTTACTCTGTGCAGGTGAAAACAGATGTCCTAGGAACAATTCAGTTTCAGACTTCCAAGCCAGATGTATTGATACATCTGTCCATTCTGGACCAAGACAAAGAGGTGGCTGGCAACACTGGGAAAGGCCATGTGGTAATTCCTGTGTTCTGCTTCCTGGCCAACAAAGGTGAGAAGTCATTACCTTTAGTAATTGAAGTAGCAGCTGAATGAAACCCTTCTGGATATTGGCAGAAGAATTGCCAGGCTTGCAAATTCTCTTAAACCCTAGGCTGGTTGGGTGCATGTTGTTCATACTCAGGCTAATATTAATCAAAAATTTAGAAATTTTCACACCCTAGCTATGTTAGACTTATTTTGTACATTTGAGCACGTCAGGTGATTTCTTTTTTTAATTAATTTTTCTTAATTCAGTTTGCAGACATTCCTGTTGGAAACACAAAATCACATTTTTCATCCAAACTCCTACTTAAATCTACACTGGTGTTGACAACCCAGGACCAAACATCAAATAGCTTTGTTGGGTTTAGTATTAAGAGTTGTAACTTGTCACTACTGTTCAGGGATTAATGTTGGACATCGAGGATAGTATTTCTGAAGTGAGTGGCAGAATTTAAGCTTTGGATGAGGTGATATTACCACCTCTTGGATAGAGGGTTAAAGTGGTTAATTTACTCCTTTTTATGGGAGGATCCTGTCATGGCACAGCTGTCATTCGAATTTCATGTTAAATCTGTGGCGTCACATTGTTTCTATGTATTGTGAAGAAATAGTACCTGTAAAAAATGTTTTGGCATTTTGACTTGATCACAAGCAGATATACAGACGGGAAATGTACTGATAATAAGTAAATACCACCAATGCCTTGTGATAAAATATCTTGTTTATTTCAGTTTTGGGTGGAGTAATACTGAACTGGCTTTTTGTTATGCTAAGCTTAATCAACAGTAGAATACAGACACACAGTAGAGGCACTACACTCAATAGCTCTTGAAAACCTTCCTCTAAAACTCTTCAGTCTGCTTTTCTGTTGATGCTTCGATTAGTTACACGAGGACACATTGCTGACCCTTCATGTCTTTTCTCAGATATGGGCTTAGTCTCTGTTACAGCCCCCAGTAACACAAATGAGAAGAACCAGAACCAGAAGGGATGCCCCTCCCAGGACAAGGGAGTCAAGGTGGTAGACACTCCCCTACAAAGACCTGGGAAATCAGACTCCTCGTCTGACCAGCACCAGCCTCCCACAGAGACTACGGTATCAACTGTCTGCGTGGTATCTGCTGTTACTCAAACACTTAACTGATCTCACTTGCACACGCACACAAGCGTTCATCGCACTTTCCCTCTCTGTCTTTCTCACCCACTTTCTTGCTGCCTGTGTTCATATCAATTTTTCACTGCCAGATACACATAACGCCTTACTTGTAGGCATGCACACACACACACACACATTCTCACATAGACAAAATTTGCAAGAGGAGAGCAGCAGAAACTGGAGGGGTGGTTTTATTGTTACTGTCTGACTTGTCAGAGAGCAGTGATTTGGGCATGAGTTATGAGCCACTCTATTGTCTGAAGGCCCTATACCTAACAGACCTGTTGTCATAAGTTTGTTTATTGCCGAAGTACATACTATGCGCTTATCATTTACTTACACAAAAAACCCACATCACACATTGACTGTGCACTGTGCACAAGTGATACATGTGGAAAACAACCAATCATTTTAATGTTCCCTCAGCAACTGCGTACACCTCATGAATAACTGCACTTCATTTGAAATTTACAGTAGTGGATTGAGCCTTTTAACACCAAATATTCTGTTTTTGCACTAAAAGGTTTGCACATATTACAAATACTGTACTTTTTAATAAAGCCTGTGCTATGAAGGAACACGATACTGTTGTGGCATCAATATTAATGAGACAGATCATGTCAGCAGCAGGCCAGAATAAACAGCTATTGATCAGGTCTAAGAACACTGATCAAGACTTAGAGCAAAGGGTCAGGGGCGCTGTTCTGTGCCGCAAGGACACACACCAGACATATCGATGCTCAGTAATTGTGGCTTGATGGTGAAGACTCCTATGGTGTAACCTGTTTGCGACTTAAATACACATGTAAACACATGAAAAACAAACAAAACATAATAACACAAACAGTTTCTGAAGATACATTTATTAGGCTCTATTACAACTATTAAAATTAACATCTGACAAAATAAAACTGACATATTTGGCCAATTTTCGTTTTTTGTACCATGTGTCTTGCTTTATTAGTTGGAGTCTCACCTTGAACTGTAATTCTGTCTTTTGTGTTCAGTGGGATGGATGTAGGAGTTACCACCCCTGCTATAATCGTGGCTAACAAGCCCTCTGCCTCCTCTCTCCCTTTGTGCCAAGCATGTGCTTCTGTCAAAGAGGGCAGAGAATGGCAAAAACAAAATGTAATCTTCTTCTTTAAGATGTCTGTGTCTCCCTCTCTCTGAGTCATCAGTACTAGTGAAGTTTGCAGCTGTATGTTCACAAAAAGGCTTGCATCTCATGTTAGCTTTAAGCTTATGGTGTTATGCCACGTGTTATACTGTGTATGTCTGTTTTGAGTGTGTGTGTATCTGCTACGTTGTGTTTAAAGTACAATGAGGAAGTTGTACGCTGACTTTGCTTATCTGTGTTTCACAGGGTCATAAGTATGTGGTGCAGGCAGAGGTGCTTTATAAGAGCTGGGATTTGGATGAATCTCAGTTGGCTTTTGTCCATATGCTCAGAGACTTGGAGAAGAATGACATGAAAGGTACATACTTAAGACAATCACAAACGCCACATCACACGGTCAGCTGCTCTGTCGCCCAGGGTAGAGACAGGAAAGTCACTGTTTAAAGTACATTTTGCTTCCCTTGAAAACATAAAAATCTATTTTATTAAATTTAGTTAATTTAGTAAAGTAACATGAATGTTGATCTGAACATCAAAATAAAAATATTTGTGGATCAGATATCCCCAATAATGGGTCATGAAGCAATTTCATTTTTATCATTGCATTCAAGTTTTCAGCTTTTGAGCCCTGGGTTCTGAATGGATTTTCTAATATGCCCTTCATGTTTGTTTTTGCACTGTTTATTTTTGTGTTTAGTGTGAAATGTGGCAGATACTCAGTAGGCAGTGTCAGGGGCCAAGGCAGACGCTGCTTGTTCTCTGCTTCCGCTAGCCAGGGGCCTGTAATCACAAGCCTAATGAAAGCCAAATGAATACAGCTGCTTGCGCAGATCACAGAGTGTGATTTCTTGTGCCCACTGGTCGTTGGCTGAGGCAATAATCCTGTCCTCTGCCACCAACTCTGCTTCTCTGCCTTTAATCATGCTGCACAAATTGGATCGATTGAAAAATCAGGGCTTTGAAATTTGCAGAACCTTCTTAAATATTCTGAGGGGATGAATTAATTGCTGCACGGGTGGATGTTGGTGTGAAAAAGGTGCTGCATGGGTGACAATTTGCATGATTGCCTAAAGAGGAAGGCCAGCCTGCTGTCATTGAATTCTCATTTTCTTTTCTCTATTGCTTCTGACAATGCTCCCTGTATTTACCCATTCAGTTTGCATGGCATGAAATTTGCAGATGGTGTGTGTTTGTGTGTGTGGGTGTGCATGCATGTTTTTAGGTGGGACTTATTCCTAGTATTCCTAATTAACAAGCCAAATATCCAGATGTCAAATACATTTTGACTACAGAGGAAGACGGAGCTTTGTATTTATTACAGTAATGGTCATGTGTGATGAACAGTAATGATTTCTTACTACTTAGATATGCTGTGTGTTCATCTACTCATTTGCATGGATTCTCTGTTCACAATTATCTGTGAGCATGTTAGGGTTTTTCACAATTATCTGTGAGCATGTTAGGGTTTTATGCTCAGGTTTGTCCATGTGTGTATGTGTAAGTCAATGTCCACATGTATCTCCTGTGGTTTTCCAATGAGCTTGTGAAAGTGGGTCAATGGGAAGTCAAATGAAGCTGGCTCTTGCCCCCTGGTGCCCTGGGAAATATCTCTGCAGGAAAGTGAATTAATTTCACCCAGTTTAACTCTGTCTCAGTGGTGAGGCTGTGCCCTTGATCATGCTCCCTACATGCTACATTGATGCACATGCACTACATGCCACGCCAAGCTTTGGAACCTCTTTAACAAGCTGTTTAACAAGCTGCAGTCAAAATACTGTACCGCGCATGTTTAAAGCATGCAAATACACACATCTCTGCTTTAAACCCCAGTATATACTGTTAAACCAGTCAGCTGTCAGCAGTAGCTATGCATGCAGCAAGACACATTTGTTGTATCCAAACAAGTGTCCTTTTAGGCTTTGAGCAAAATCCTTTTTAATAAATATAGGTTTGTCCAGCTAAAAATCAGGTTTCAATACACACAGCAGCTTAGAAATTACAACAACACAGATTGACATATATATATCCAATTATATCCAATTTAAACATTGAATTTCTGTGACTTGAAAGAAGAGCAACTCAATGAGCGTGCACTAAAGCTGTTCAGGCAGAATGACAGGGTGTCAGCTAAATGATGGATTATTATGCCTCTCTGTATCAGGGAAGTGAGATGCATAGTCAACGTTGCATTTTAGCTGTAAAGTACAACACTGCCATCTAGCACACAAGCAACCACACAACACATAAAGTGTTTGCCCACACTATCACACTCCTTCAGGTGAGCTGTGCTTGTGTTTAGTAGAATGTGAAGATCTGAGGTTCATTCTCAAGATGAACACCAGTTGACATGGTATGAATTGACAGAGGAGATGTTTCTAGCCTCTCTCTCTCTGTAATTAAATTTTGTCATTTGGAATATTAAGGCTGTAACGTTTCAAATCCTTTTAACAACAGAATATTTATGATAATAGTCATTGTTTTACATGTCATAATAGTTAACACCATTTTGCCAGTATTTGTACACAGCATACTTTGTAGATGATGAAATAAAAAGTGAATTTGCCTAATCTCTGTTTGCAAAATGCAGTATACAAGCTCGAGGACGTGAAGCATTCATCCACCACTGACACACCGAGCCACGATGGGCACAAGTCTGACACACCCAAAACCAACCGCAAAGTCGAAGGTGACAAGGAGAAGGGGAAGCCAGCTGCCGTGTCCAAATCTGGCTCCAGGCAGGAAACGGTAATACATCACTACAGCACTGTGACACACAGCGACAAAACACCACAACACTGTCAGCTGCAAATTAGGACCAATATTATGCATATGTATTTCTAATCTATGAGCACAAGAATGAGCTGTTAAAGAATAACTGTTTGGGTTTCACTGCAGTGCCACATAAGGAGCCATTCATTATAAGAGTTCAAATTCAATAGACAATATGAACTCAAGGCCATGCAGTGCTGTTGCATTCTTAGCATAAGTACATACTAATACAGTGTATTTTTGACAGTATACTATTTTAAGATAAGGTACAGAGGTAGGTGTCATTTAAAACTTGAGCAAAAATTGTAAACAATATTAGCCTTTTGGAGAGGAGGGTGTTGAGGCACTCCAGTGGAGTACACACTTAGCTCCTCTTCACAGATTCCCATCTAAACCAATGTAATGGGGTTGTTGAACTCATTCCTGACATCTCTTTTGTAATATGTTTAGTTTGCTTTATCAGGGAGGGCAGCATGTACATATTTGGTTGACTCTACTGTCAGCTAACTCTGAAATGCTAACAAAGAGAGCCTGACATCAACAAAGTCCCCCAGCTGCTGGGAAACCCTGCCTTTTATTCAGTGTTAATACACTGAATAAGAGACAGGTTTTCATCTTATCACACACTATGATCTCATGGTCAGTAGTGGTCTTGGTTTGGTAGTCAGAACCACAGCTGCTTGATAAATCTCTGATCCACATAATAACGGCCTTTTATTCTTTTTATTCTCCACTGTGCTACATGTCAAACCCTAAACACAATCAAATTTGAAAGGCACATTTTAAGAATGCTGGTCACCTTCAGTAAATTTCCATTTTGAATATTTTTTCAGCATTGGCAGCAGATTGGTGAAGGTGGCATAATGCGCTCTGGACAAATGGACTAAAATGATCTATTATTTACAATAAAGACAAGACAGCTGAACAGAACATAAAATCCTGGCTGACTGGCTGGCTGGCTGTGTACCAGACTGTCTGAGTTGCAAATTGAAAGAGACACACTCATTATACATTGTGGTACGGTGACCTTCAGCTGGGACCTTCAGTGTGTGTGAGCATGTGCGTAATGCTTTTTGTTTGTGTTTGCCTTGTGGTCTGTGTGT
The DNA here is from genome assembly GCA_037833715.1 of Toxotes lorentzi. Classification (NCBI taxonomy): domain Eukaryota; kingdom Metazoa; phylum Chordata; class Actinopteri; family Toxotidae; genus Toxotes; species Toxotes lorentzi. The sequence goes on from JBBMJY010000011.1 coordinate 8,572,693, forward strand.
GTACATGCTTGTGCAGAGCTTTGACTTGACTAAGCCGCACTGGATGCTGCGTGTGGTCATTGACAAGAGTAAAGCAGCGAGCATCGAGGTGAAGAAGGACACCGAGAGAATGGACCAGATTAAATCCATTAAAAAAGCCTGGGAAATGGTTGAGCCAGGCCGCTGTGCCAAGGTAACCTGGAAACTGTGTTTGTAATGGCAATTTAATCTAATGACCTACTAGTTGGAGTCCTTTTCATGCAGTTAATTTCAATATGGGCCTCGCCTATATTCAAATGTACGAATTTATTTCTGTCTTTTTAGGCTTTACAGTCTCGTCTCCAGTTTCTAAACCAAGTCCAACATCCAGCCAGTGATGAGGGTCCTACCGGTGATGCAGAAAACAGAGAGCCTGGTTCAGTACTCACACACATACGTACATATACATATGTATTTGTGCACCTTGCGTTTCCTTTACTTGTCACATAAAGTATGGTAATGAAGCCTTTTATACATTTCTTTTATAGCTGCTTCCACATCTGGTCCTGATACATCTCTCAGCCCATCCAGTCGGATGTTAACTGATACCTCCTCCACCTGTCCCCACATGGACTACACGCCTTTCATCAGGTGCTCTGCTGCTTTCTCACCCTTTCTCTCTTGCTTGTTTTCTTTCTTTACATTTATTTTACTCCTCCCTTTGTTTGGACAGCATGAGTACACAGTTAGAATGAGGATGGGAGCAAACCGTATCCATCACAAGTTACATGTTCACATAACTTTACATTGCACAATGCTCAGTTTCCGTTTGTTGCACCACTGTGGTTTCTTATATTTCTCTCTAGAACAGACCTCAGGTCAGCCTGTTCCTTTCTGTGCTTAGAGGGCAGAGATGGATAATAATACATAAACAGCCAAGACAGACTCATCATCTCACGGTATTTTTCTAGTGGGCAGTATCTTTTTTCCTGTTCATGTCCTGTGGGTACTATGCAGTGTGCGGTCCAGTTGCCTAATGTAGTTGTTGAATCACTCTGCTTTTCTAATTTTGTGGGCCTGCATTAAGACTTAGCTGAAAGGCCTGACTGCACTAGACTGGGGGTTTGTTTTTGTGTGCGTATGTGTCTATGTGCATGTGTGTATATGCTGACTATGGATGTTTCTATGTTGGTGGACATACCAGCATCCTTATTCCCATAAGCAGATTGGTTCATGTAGCATCTGCAACGGACGTTGCCAGTGTTTGTGACCTTTGCTCCCACTGGTGCTGTGAACAGCAGTGTTACAAGACTATACACTTTTCCTGGCCTGAAAGGGCAATGCATGGACTCCAGAGGATAGTGCTGTATGGAATGTATACATACATGAGGCGGCAATGTGGAGAAAAAGCTGTACAATAAATAAACAAATAGACAAAGAGATCTGCTTCCAGATAAAATATTCTCCATCCACAACCTCCAGAGCAAATATAACAAATACACATCGGTGCAATATTTTTTGCAGTGTGTTAGGATGGACGTGTTGACTTTAGCTACATCAATAGTAGCTGCAGAGCCAGATGCAATGCAACCACAAAATGGAAACACAACAGCTCTGCTGTATAACTGGACCTAATTAGAAATGTCACTCAGAGTAACAGTTTTTGTAAAGAACTATACAGACACTCAACAGTGGAAAATGTTTGTGGCCAAAGAATATTGACAAATTTCTCGAATATGAATGTACAATTAGTGTCGCAAGCACCATTCTGAGTTTTCTGCTTGTAAACATGTAAGTGTCAGCTCTCGACTTTTGTCAGTAAGTGTTCATAAGGGAAGAGTCTCCCTCCACAGTTCCCCCTGAGTCTCCCATTACTCTCCCTCCCTCTGTCCGTCCCTCTCCATGATAAATGAGATGATATTTGGGTCTGTTAATTAGAGAGCTATTTCAGGACCCCAATGAGCTTGTCGCTCCAATGAGATGTGCCCCTCTCCCATCACCTCTCCATCCTCTCCTGCTGTGGGTACGTTTGTGTGTGTGTGTGTCCGCACGTGTGTTCGTGTCCAGCTGCTAATGGCTGCTGGCACTGTGGCCTGCAATCCAAGGTGAGAGAGAGAGAGAGAGAGAGATCCTGAGGAGTAGTCTATTAGGGGAGTCTGATTAGTCTGCAACACACCTCTTTCTCACAGAGGCACACCACAGAGCACATCATAGATTCACATTCACGCACTCATGCACACACACACACACACACACACGCACACACACACACACACACACACACACTCATGCATGCCATCTTTATAGCATTTGTGCACACGTTGTTACACGCAGTGAAAGAGGTCAAACAGGGCAATGTTCATTAAACAAATGAACTCCATTGTCACCTCCACTGGCCTCCCCTCTTCATTAAGGTCAGCTTATAGGAAATAGGCAGCCACATTTAGCACCGGCTGTCTCTCGTTAAATTCCTCCCTGAGTGTGTGTGTGTGTGTGTGTGTGTGTGTGTGTGTGTGTGTGTGTGTGTGTGAGATCTTCAGAAGAATACTCCCAGTTTTTTTGCTTTCTCAAACAAACACACACGTTGACTGACTAACTGCCTCACACATGCAGTTTGTTTCGGTCTTCCTCCATGTTTTGCTGCTTCTGTCTCTCTTTACATGCACACACAGACACAAATAAATTACATTTGAGTTACACAATCACATCTTAACAGAGAAATATCCAAGTATGGTGGCTATAACCAAAACCAAATGGATTTCACAGATATCAATCTGGATGTACAACTTGGGATATGAGATAAAGCATGGGACAGTGCGTTTATCATTTCCTCTGCCCGTCTCTACATTTATCTGCCACATTTCCATTTTATTTGCTCTGCCTGTGTCTACATTGTCGGTTGTCCCATCTCACAAAATAGCCAGTGAAATCTGCAACCTGGTGGAATTTGATAAGTTGTACAATAGTTTGAGATGGCAATATGATCCTCAAAATATTTCTTTCAGAATTTGATGGAACATATGCAATAGCACAACACAATATTTCTCAGAAAAGGTCTTGAGTATTCACTGTAAATAAATAAAGTATATGACATTAGCATTCGGGTTAGAGACAATATTGAAAAGGTGTAAAGGGTTCATGTGTGAATAAATTATGGTGCATATATACAAACTGTATCACATTCTTGTGTATGCCTGCAGGCGGCGAAAGGATTTTCCAGTGCTGATGGACTCACAGGTCGAGGAGATCCAGCAGAGGGAGCGCTTAGAAAAGATCCAGACCTATCGTTTGGTCCGAGACAACGTGCTGGAACACCAGAAACAGCAGGAACTCAACAGGAAGGAGCTAATAAGACGCCAGCTGGAGATGTATGAGAATATGCAGGTCAGTCACAACACACACACAGAAGTTAAGTGTTGGTGAAACTTTCTGTAGAAGATGTAGACAGCAATAATGAGGAGCTTTCATAGTGAAACAGAGTGTGAAAGTCTTTTTGTCAGCTAGCTTTCCCTCTGGTTAGACATCACTCTATAACTTCTATCCCTTTGCCTCCCTGTCTTGTCTCCAGGCAGCCTTGTGGCAGTGCTATAAGAAATTTCTCAATGCTCGTGAGGCATTTAGTAGCCGTCAGATGGTGGCCGTGAAAACGGAACAAGAAGAGAAACAAACTCTGGAGGAGGCCCAGCAGGCAATTCTAGAAAAAACAACCCCCACCTCTGCTGCCACCCAGCAACCCAACAAACATGCCAAGAGTGCTGGCAAGAAGAAATGATGGTCATCGGCACCAACTTTAATTCTCAGTTCTCCTCTCAGACACCTCTCAACAAGTCTGTTTGAACACTGAGCAATCTTCATTTAATCACAACCTTGTAGCTTGATGAAACAACACCTGACCAAAAGATTTTTGGTACACCTTATTCAAAGCTGCAAATGCTACTGTTGAAAAAGAAACTAGGGAGTCTAAAAAGTTAGTTTGTTAATGTTTGTAATGTTTTTTTTTTTAATTTCTTACCAACGATGTTCATAATTTCACAATATTTATACTGTATTCCATACCTTATTTAATCACATTCTCATAGAACACATCTTTATCTGGGATTTATGGCCTGTATTTACTGAGCCACTGTTCACCTACAAAAGCAGTCTTTGTAGTTTTTGTTCATTGTTCACATAATCATTTCTAAATTACAAAATGGCTGTTATTGGCTGTGTGCAGACATGCAAATCCACTTTCTCTTTCATTGAACTGAGAATGTCAAACCATCTTACTTGCAATGTATGGCTCTGACTTTTTGATGCCCAGCATGCCTGATTATATTCTGCAAATCTTTTGTTTTCTTGAAGGTCACTGTATTGACTGAATGACTCAAGGCATGCTGGATACAGCCAACCTCCCACAAGCTGAGTGGTGCCGATTGATTGGTTGATTGATATATTCTTGCTGATAGAAGCCCACAAGAGTCCATTTATACAAGACAGAGAAAAAGTCGTGTGTATGAAAAATACAGCATAGGTAGGTGGGGTCTTTACAGCAACATGGCAGCTACTGATCACCTTAAAAAAAAGATTGAAATGAAAGTATTTCAGAACAGATGTTTAGGTTTCTGATATATATATAAGTGTTGATCAATCTGTTCTGTTCAGTTTTTCTTTTTCACATTAATTTGATGTAGTAATACAAGTGCCCTTTTAGAGTGCATCTAGTTGGTCTCCATCCCCACAGAGAGTCAGCTGGTCAGCTGAGGAATGGGAAGCTAAATTGGAATTGAAAGGAAGAGGGTGCCATCTAGTGGCTGTGGACATTAATAAATTCTCATTACCACGCCTGCACTTGGCTGTTTTCAAGGTTGACAATAATGAATAGTTCAATTTTCTGCTGCTGCATGGAGGAAATTATCATTTTGCTTTGTGTGTGTTAGTGTGTGATGTGTGTGTGTGTGTGTGTGTACAAGATAGCAGCATAAAAATAATTATTTGTGCCTGCTCGTATGTGCGTGTGTGCAAAGTCATCCTGCAGTAGTCTGCTCCTGCTCTAAAGCTTTTGTACCCTGTTGCTGACGATTCCTGAATTAAAACGATCCTATTTAGGAAATGATTCCCTTTTATGATGATATTGGAGCTAAATTAGCACAACACTTGAATAAGACCGAAGTTCCGTAGACACAAGCAAATTTTAACACTCATTGCTCAGTGTTTTCTCTGCTCGTATAGGTGTGCTTCAGTGTTATGTGTGTACTTTCCGCTGTGTTTTATGTGTCTGTTCTGTCTGTCAGGCCTCATCTAACCGGCCACTATTCCTACCCTTGTAGCTGCATGACGGAGTTAATCCTGAAAGCCTTGTTCCTGGCACAGAACATTTCCTCTTGTCTCTGCATTGTTCCCTCTCGCCCAATTCATTCCTCGCTTTCTAAAACATTAGCTGCTATTTGCTGTTTTCAGTACACCTAAACCCTCCCTCCTCTTCCTCCTCCTACTTCTCTTCCTCCTTCTCCACCTCCTGCAATTCCTTCACCAGTGTGCATGAGGTGATAGTGGTTGGGTGTGAGTGTGTGTGTTTCATTCCACTCTGTTGTTGGAGGGAGAGGGAGATCATACAACACTGTAATTGGCAGTGACGTGTGTGTATTAACGGAGAGACTGTTTGTTAATTGGCAGCTGTTTGCTAGTGGTTTGATGCAAATATGTTGTGAACGACAGAAGAGCTCTTGTGTAACCTTGAAAACAAGGGAACAGTCAGCCATTTGTGTGCGTGTGTGTGTGTGTGTGTGCGCGCGCGCCACTGCGTGTGAGCATTGGACTTCCCACAAGTAATAAGAAAATATTTGATTCTTAAATGGACCCACATAGAGGGATGATGAAATTAAGTGAAACTAGATACACATTCTCTGAGTGGTGTGGAGACTGTGGTGGCTCTTTAATTTACTTTCCATATTGGAGGTAATAATTCAAGAACGCCTTAATCAGTTTCTTCGCTGTTACTTTTGTGAATGATGAAAGGGCATTCTAACTTGCAGGAATTGCCCGTCTGTGGTTTCTCTCTCTTTTTCTATGGCAACATCTTGTCTTGCAGTGTCTTTCAGTGAGCTGTGATGCTGTTCTTTCCCACCCTCATTAGATCTCATATGGCTCAGTATCATAGTTCATAATGTCTCCTACATTAAGCTACCCATATACAAGTAAGCTGTTAAAATGGCTCATCTACTGTAGTACAGCAATTTAGGCCAATTATCTTGTGTTGTACAATCACAACAGAAGTCGATCACCACACTAAACCACTTTGTGCTTTTTTTTTCATCCAAGTGTCAGACTAGATGCATGTAAAACAAGACCCAACACAAACCCTGATGAAGACGCAGCACCTAATTAGGTCTGACACTAATGTGTATAAGCTATCAGCTGACTGAATCAGCAGAAAATGTATAAATGACGCTTCATTGTCCAGTGTCGCTTAGCTTAGCATGACTGGAAACAAGGAGAAACAGATATCATGACTCTAGGTGGTCACTGGCTCATCCAGGAAAATGATTAACTCTCCCGTAAAACCACAACTCAACATTTTTATATCAGCGTGTGTTTGGGTTGAACAAGTGAGAAACCTTCTGTCGTTTAATGGACAGATATGATGGTGAGCTATCGAGGAAATAAGTATTTATTTACCAAAATATGGAACTTCCAATTTACAAATCTGTAATGTGTGCAATGAATTTTTTTCATTCACCTTTCTCTGCCTTGCACAGGCACAAGCATTTCTCTACGCACAAATAAGAAGATGCACAACCAGACACTCTTCCAGCGAGCAGGGGGTGGATACAGGGTCCTTTGGCTTATTGGCTCGACGTGCTGCAGCATTGTCCCATTGTTGTTGCTCTCTCCCTCAGGGACTGAATGTCTCAAGAGGTCCGTCCTCAGAGCCGGCTATCCTGATAAAAGACAGAAAAGCAAGAATTTAAGAGAGAGAATCCTGCGCTGCCGAGGCTAAGACTCAGACTAAAACTCAGGCTAAGACTACCAGGAGGTCAAGTCTCTATGTTGACGGAACGATAGCATTAAGGGGGGAAAAGGTAAGAGTTCACAGATTGATGCCCAGGTTTTACTGCAGCCCCTGCAGCCCCCCCCCCACCCCCGACCCCACACACACACACACACACACACACACACACACACACACACACACACACACACACAATCTGTAGCCAGTGCTGGAGGCTGGACGGAACCCCAGAGTTGCAGACACAGAAATGCTGACCTGGTTGCAGCCTCATTCTTGTAACCCAACCATTTCTCCCTCCTGCCTCACCTTGCTTTGGCTTCACTCTCTCTTCACACTTCTTTGGCCCACTCTCCACCACCTCTCTCTTCGGGCCAACACAGCACAGCACAGCCCTGGGCAGGGTAGGGGTGGGGTTGGAGGGGTCAACTAATGAGTCTGGAGAAATTCACAAAAAAAAAAACAAAAAAAAAAAAAACTGCAACACTTCAAATTTGTAGGTGCAGAGGGAATAAATCACTGAACACAAGGTCATCATCACCAGAGAAAAACAGTACCTGTCATCAGATTTAGGTGACAAGACACCCACAGCATGATAAACCCTACATAATAATGTGTTCTATTGTAACTTTTACAGATTAGCTTTTCAATTGTATCTTCCTTATTTCCCTATGGAACTCGCTTATCAATGTCTACAAGATCCTCCCTGGACTACCAGTTAATACTTTGTAAAGATTGGTCTATTCCTATTTGAAGGTCAAACTGAGTCAATATTTGAGCAGGGCTGAGGAAGTGCACGTCGGGGTGGATGTGGATGAACTAACTGTCTAAGGTCCAGCTCTGTGTACACTTAAAGATTTGACAGTGACAGCAGAGATAGGCAAGTTGCTATTCAAAGCACAGGCCTGTGTTGACAGCTGTCCCTCACTCAGCACATGACTACACAACTTTTACAGTGGAGGAATCACTAAATGTGCGTCCACACACACACACACACACACACACACACACACACACACACACACACACACACACACACACGATCAAAGTCTGTTGCTGTATCCAGCCTTGCTGCCTTCTGGGACATTTTAGTCACAACTGCCCTCCCCTGACAGTTATACTAACTATTACTGATATTAGGGGTCTTCTTTTAGTGGCCGCTGTTGTGCGTTGAAAGTTGCACATGTCTATAGTAATCATAGAGAAGTCATCTTGGTTGTCGGGGTGCAGCTGATGTAACGTCATGTTGTGCCACAGTCTGTCCAAAGTGTTCATTTCAAAACCTCTTGAGATTGTTGCTTGAGATTGCCCCAGATGTGGTTCTTTGTTTGTACGCGAAGATAAAGTGATGATTTCCAAATGTACACGGTGTTAAGGAAGACTTTTCTTTAGCGCAGCACTAATCATGCATCATTTGATGTCACCGCTACCTCAGCTGATACGTGGCCGAATGAGAGGATTCACACAGTTTCTTTAAATAGCATTACGGCGACTGCTTAAATCACAACCTAACTGCCTTGTGTTGGAGATGATTGCATTAATTCTGCAATGCAGACTCAGTTTACACAGCAGAGCTGGGCGGTGTCAGGTTGCCAATAAAACAGGAGTCTTAAGTTTCATCCCACTTTATTGGATTGCACAGTAGCCTTTGCCAATCACAAGGGATACATTTGTGGCTTAATTTACCATCAGAGGCTACAGAACGTGAGGCGTCCCTGGTAAGACGGCTCACCATTTAACTTTCTTCAGAATCCGCTTTAAGTGTTCATGAGCTGGATTTCACTGTACCCTCTTGTTTGGCGTCAGATTTTCTTTTTATTTTAACACACCAGGTCACTGATTCTTTTCCTTTCATCCACCTCTAATGTGTGGATAGAGAGGAGTCTCAATGTGTTGCCACCCACCAGTTCAAAGACACAGACATGGTCATGGTGAAGTGCTGATTTGATAAAGTGTGAATTGATTAGAGCTGAAACCAACAGGGGATGGCTGTACATGGGGGTCGTTGATAACCTGTCCTGTGCTCAGCATTGATTATTGCTATCTTAGCTAACAGGACAGGAGACCTCTCTCTCTCATGCACACAACCACGCACACACATCCATTTGTGCCTCATTATCCTTGTAATTATACTCCTGTGTGTGTGGATTAGGGAAGAGGATAGAGATGCTTTAAGGTCCCTGCCCAACCTAATATCTGTAAAAATCATGGTAGCCTTTCATTGACTGTATTGGATTTTCCCCTCTTCTCCTTCAGAGGACTGGGACTGACAGTAGTAGTGGTCTCGACTCATTGAGTCAGTGACATTGAACTGAGGACAAAGTGCTGTTCACCTCTCATGAGTCTCTCTTCAATCTCCGGTTGAGCGGTTTAAGTAAACTTAATTTTGGCTGCATGCTGACTGCAGCTTCTTTCAAGGAGTCTGTCCTCCCAGAGGTCTTGTGTCTCTATGATGGTAACATTGGCAATGCCCTTTCCTTTAATAGTGGCATGCATCTGTTCCGCTGTGTATCTATGCATGTGTGTGTGTGCTGATGGTCAGCTTATCGCCCTGGCTGATTATTGGAATTGATACCAGCTGTGCTGCCCCGAGTGGAGACAAGCTGACGTTGTGTCACGTCCATCCCCTGAGCTGTTTGCACAAACATGTCTGTGCACACACACACACACACACACACCACAAGCCACAAACAAGACAGCAATTTCAGTCATTTCTGTCTTGTTAGGGGCGTATGACCTCATGACCTTGAAAGCTGGATCAAATGTGTTGGAGATGGATCTTGTGTTACAGTTTTGTCAAAAATGAAGTGTGATGCCAGAATCATAAACTCGTGCTTGTATTGGATTCAAGCTTTTTTGATTAGGAGCACTATGGACGTGATGAATGCTTTATAGTGTTTTCAATTTCTCCACCCTCATCTTCTCATCTCTTTTATCCTCCCGACAATATTTAAAAGTCCCTCTGTAACCGTGAGTTGGTGGTGGGTGGGTGGGTGCTGTGCTGAAGGACATTTACAGATGTACCTCTAAGGTTTGTTACCCTCCACATGTGTGTTTGCATGGGGGATGTTTGATATTGAAAACATCCTCCTATTTAACCAGGCACAGACAATCAAGTGGCTCATTAACTTGCAGTCCCTCTGGAATGTGTGTGTGTGTGTATGTGTGTGTGTGTCTGTATGTATGGTATTGGTATGTTTCCTCTTTGCTCTTGAACTGTTCGGTGAGTGTGAAGTTCTTATGAGTTGCTTGAGTGCTTCTGCTTGTTTCTTTTAATCACAAGCCCCCAGCATTGTATGTTGTGTGTTTCTCTAATATGTGTGACATTACTGTGTGTCCTGTCACTTGTCAGCTTGAGCTATCCTGCATATACTTGTTGTATAAGGACACAGTGGTTGAATGCTGCGGGCAGGCTTGGGGTCATGAGCCCTAAACTCAGGTGTGCCATGATTCGCTTGATTAACTACAGCTGTCATTGAGGGTGGAAGGTCCTTGTCCCTCCAGTCTTTCTACGTGACAGGCAGACGCCCTGACTCTCTGCGACCTGCCGTTGTCCCCTGTGTCCTCCTGGGTTTCTCACTTTCTCCAGACAGCACAGGGACTTTGCTGCTGTAGGGTTCAAACAGGGCTGACTGTGATGCTGAGCTCTGGGGCTGCGAGGTGCATTGCTGGGGAAGGATCAGTCTTGAGTGAGTAAGAGTGTGAAAAGGTCTATCTCTGTTAGGTCATCTGTAAGATTTTAAGTAGCTAAAATCCACCACAGTTGAATAGTCCATGTGCAAGGACACTTACTCTTACTGCAAATGTGCATTGTTGGAGCATTGCCTGTTTATGTAACTGCATATTAATAATTTTAGAACAAGTGAAAAAATATATATATACATAATTACATAAAAATGTGAGTATAATACAGCTCATTCACAATCCTGCATAATCAAGAACATGTGCTGTTAGATCAGAGAATAAAATGCGTGTATGTATGTATATGATGCGTGGAGATGCGTATTCATAATCTATATGCAAACAGCTGTGTAATGTATGTAAATTTGCTTGTGTAGGTAGGCGTTTTCACTTCACTCTGCAATCTGCTGTCCAACAATACCCTTCACGCTTTGCTGTGCCAGTATGTCTTTATAAACTGGGAAAAAAATACATGTAAAATGAACACTGATGTAGATGGACTGTATTTCGATTCTGTGTTTAACTGCTTAGCTCAACGTTGCCAGTAACAGACTTGTGCGACTTAAGTTTGTTTTTTCTCTGCTTGCACCAAGAGCTTAATTTTAATGTGAAAAAAAGAATGTGACAGAAAATATTAGGACCAAATATTGATTACTATGACCATGTCACCTTGATTTTAGATGGGACTTACATCTCCGATTGTCCCCTCCCCCTCCTGCTCTCTTTGCACTTTGGCCTTTTACTAAAAAAAAAAAAAAAGAATACAGAGTTGCCTCAGTGGAAAGCCTTATCAAAGAACACAAACACAGCAGTCAGACTCTAAATACAACACACATATATACACAATGCAGCCAGATGAATGGCCTGGCCCCAACACAATGGTGCTAAATTAAATCACTGATGTCAGAGTCACCAAAAGCCCTCCCCTCCCACATCACTCACTCACTCACACACATGCAAGCATTGACTAATAAGGACTTCTTTGTTTGCCTGTGTAATGTATTCTGGATCAGGCGATATCAGTTGGGGTTGGAAGGTGCGTATGGTCAATTTCAGTTCATTATGCAAATCAGTATTGCAACAATTGTTCTCAAGTCTCCCTGGTACGATTACTGAATTAATAATTTGCTCCCTGGTCCTCTACATATTTTTTTTTGTGCCCTTTTATTCAAGAGCATCTTCATTCCTTTGATGCATTCTTTACATCAGCTGCGTCTCAACAAAGCTTACCCGCAAACACATACAGACAGGCTCATATAATCAGCATAGATTATTACAACATGCAGACATGGAGGACACAGAAATGCCCTTTTTTGGACTTTCTCCAGTTTAGGTTGGATCAGGTGTTCTTAGCAAGAGCGCAAAAGCAACTATTACTTCCACTGCGGCGCCCCTGTCCCTGCTGCCGGCAGGCACCTGTTAGCAAACAGCCCAAACAGGTGGCAACGTCAGTGTCACTCAAGCATGAGCAGCCTCAGCTGAGCTTGTCAAGGCTGGTACTTTGATCTGTGACCTTACCATCAGATACAGCTGTACTGAGGTCCTGAACTAAACTCACTGAAGCTCATAGGGGACGCATAACCGGTGATAAAGTTGCCTAAGTGGTATGTACTTCTGACAGGCTGTTCTGACCACAGCCTGTCAGAAGTACTAATAGGGTATCATGAGGGGGGGCATGATGGCATTTGTTTGGAGACACACATTTGTTTTACTCTTAAAGAGCCCAACTGTGAGGTTAGGTGATCATAAATTCAGAGGTCTGGAACTGGACAGAAACAACAGAAATTCTAATACATTAATGACACATTTTAGGCACAGGGAAGTTACCTTGATCATTGGATGATGGCTTATTTATGCGATGGCTCCAATGTGGCCATCCAACCATCATCTATACTTATGCAAGGTTGAGATGGCCTGGGCCAAGCACACATTGGGCAAAAGGCCAAGTACTCTCAAGTCACCAATCTATCACAGGCCAGACACACATACAGTCCTCCCTTACAATTACACCTACACCAATTTACAGTCACCAATTAACCTTATCGTCCTGTCTTTTGACTGTGAGAGGAAACCAGGGAAGCCACAGGGGAAAAAAAATTCAGCTCTGGATTCATATGCACCATTCTGACCTTGAATATCTATTTAAATGTTGGATGAAGAAAATCTACAGACCATGTTTGACATGTGATGTGTTAAGGCTGTGTCAGGGGTAACATGCAGTGTCAGCTAAATGGCAGACACAGGGGCCTTTCCCAAACCTATCCCTCCTCAGTAGCACCTCATTATGAAGTGTGACTCCCACATGAAGTCACACTTGCAGCTGTGGAGGGTTCTGCACAATAAGAGGGAGGGCATAAATAACAGGTAAACCGTGGGACTCCACCATGAGCAGGAAAGAGTCGACACCATGGATACTAACAGAAGCATCGCTTACTCAGTTTTTTCAGCTTGTTTTTTGTGCCGTTTCCCTGCATCTTTAAACAATGAAATGAATCAGCATGTGTGCCTTTGTTAACCTTTTTAAAAACTGAAGCCTGGACATATAGGTCAAATATCAAACGAGTAAATGGATGAAATGGTGCCTTTCTTTCTCCCTTTTTATCTTAAATTTGCCTCATTTCTTTTCATTTCATCAAAACTCACCACGAGAAATACTGTGCCAAGAATGTATAGTTCATTTCTGTTATGTTCCCCTTTATTCCAAACCGTGGTGGGTAGTCTATTTCCACTATTTACTAATGGTTTGTTGTGGCCTTCAATATGGCGAAATTTCCACGCAAGCACACAAGCAGAGGCGGAGTGGATAGGGCGAGGGTGTAGTGGAAAGAATGGGACTGAGCCTGTCTGCTTGTCTGTCTCCACACAGGCACTCACCACGCTGCAGCATCCCAACATCACCAGCATCACCAGGTGCAGTGGAGCAAAACCTACGACGTGTGCGTGAGAGAGAGGGGGGGGGAGGAGGGGGCAGATGAAAGGAAGAGAGGGGGAGAGAGAGGGGGCTGGCAAGGTGGCGGGATTTGTGTCGAAGCCTCTGCTCTGTCAGACATGCGCAAGAGCCTCAGCAGCAGCAGCACCACCACCACCGCTGCTTTGCGTTTCCGCCTTGGCTGAGCGGCGCACACAGCCAAGAGGGGAGGGGAGGGAAGCCGAGAGGAAGAGCGGAGCCACCAAGACGCAGTGGGGCACAGCACGGACTCGAGCAAAATTACACCGACGCACGAACATCCCAGCAGCCCGTCTCCAGATTTTCACGTCAAGTAGCGACCTGAGCAGTGCGCGCCACAGCCTTCCAGCATGGAGACTGCGCTAAAAAACAAGCACTAAAATGTGAGATTTACAGAGGAAATCAGAAGACAGAGCGAGCGCGCGTGTGTATGTGTACATGTGTGTGTGTGAGAGAGAAAGTGGCTATCTCCTGTATCTTTTGCGGGTGATCTCCATTCTGTGCTCTGCAGTCTAAAAATGAAGAAGTTCAACATCAGGAAGGTGCTGGACGGCTTGAAAGAGGTGTCCTCCTCCACCCCGTCTGTCCAAGTGGGGCCACAGGAGAACCATCTGATCCAGGAGACCCTCCAGTCCGAGCATTTCCAGCTCTGCAAGGTGGGTGAGACGGAGCTGAATTCACCACATACAGCCCCTCCGCGTGTTTGTTTGTTTATTTATTTATTTGAATTTTTATTGTTCCCAGTTTGTGCTGCACTTATCCCGTCTCAGGATACAGCAGGTGCCAGCGAGCTCTCCACATGAAGCGAAATTAACGGGCAAAGCATTTTGCTCTGTAGTCAGCTTCTAAACTACAACCATTACCGGCTGGTTGAAGGTTTATTTCGCGTTTGGCAAGATTCCCTTTTAGAGCGAGGATCATTGAAGCGTTCTGTGCTTGTCCAAGACATGGTACTTAGAATAACATAGCTTCTTACAATGCGCATACAGTATGGCCAGAGTTCCTATTTGGTTGCATGTCCTTGTGGTGTAATATTACTCGGATTTTCTTCATTTTAAACAGCTCGTTGTATTGTGTATGGTAATAGAGGGTATCCTCTGTGAAAATAACATCGTTTGGTGTATGTGTGCTTGGCATGAACTGTCTTATGGAGGGGCTGAGCCAAACTGATCCCCTCTTGCATAATGTGCTGGGTTTGGATTAGCAAAACCGTGGTTTCTGGTTGATGTGTGTGTAAGTGAGTGTGCGTGTATTCCCCTTTCACATGATCTTTTCCTCACAGCGGCACTCCATCGCTTTCTTCCACCACCCTATTGCTCTCTCCATCCACTCCTTCTCTTTCCCTCACACGTTATACCAGAGGTCTTCAACCTGTTCCTCAAAGGGCCGTGTGGCTGCAGGTTTTTGTTCCAACCAATCCAGAGCAAACCGTTTGACCGATCAACTGTCTGAAGACTGAGATCAGTTGATTAAATGAGTCTAGTCTGGTGTGCTGCTGCTTCTCTGCCTTACACACTCTTTTCTCTCTTGTTCTGTCTCCCTCACACATATACACACTCTACTTTGCCCCCAGATCATTGATCCATGGGGAACTCATGGCGCCTGAAGAGAGTGCGAGCCTGTTTGGGGAAAAAACAAAAAGGCTTGCCCTCCTCCATCTGAATTGGCCACAACAATGGATGGGGTTTATAAACACTCATGCAATTTACATACTGTGCATTCGACATCTTAACCCATTATAATGTTAAATAAGGATTTCCCAAAGTGTGCCCTAATGGCTTCGTGTGTCCTTTTATATTGACACTGCTGTGTGCTTGTTGTTAATTTTTTCCACATATTTAGGATTGCAACAGGCTTGTTTGTATATTCTTTTGTTATTTTTCAGTTGTAAAATTGCTAATAGCAGTGCCAGATAATTGTAGGTTTTAATATCTTTTTGAAATGCAAGCCTGTGCAGTCGTTTTTCATATGGGACAAGGTGCTGAAAACACACTTTAGGTCTGGTAGCTGCCAGAGTTCATTGCCACTGGTAAGCTTTGTCTTGTGTTACATGGCAGAGTCTTTGTGTGCCTGTGGAGGGGTCATATTATTGTTGCTGTTGGCTGTTTTATAGACACCACAAACCAAAAAAAACAAAACAATGTAACGTGCAGAAGTCCAAGTTTGGGGCAGGTGAACTTTTTAAAAAGATAATCATCTTAACAGTGGTCAGAAGTAATAAGTTAGAGTACCTGAAGTAATAACTTGAAACCTAGATATGATGATCGAGAGTCAAATCACCACACCTTAGGGCCTAGGGGATATTGTAGTTTTAGTGGCTTGAAGGCCCAGCAGAGAGATTACAGGTTTTGATTGCCACAGCAGCCTAAATATGTCTATCAACAGCCAGGCATCTGATTGAAGTCTCTTTGAAGAAGACTCCAGCCTCCCTCCTGCACCTTCACAGTCTGTCTGGACAGAAACTCGCTGCAATGTTTCTCTGTGAGAAAGGCAGGTGTCTCTGCTGCACTGAGTGCTTCTTATGTAACGTGCTTTAGCCTTCTGCCACTAAGCAAACAAATCCAACAGCCCGCCACTGGCTGACTGATGCCATAAAACTACAGTCGCACTCAAATACAGATGGTGGACATAAAAACAGGAACACCTTGCAATGTAATGCGCTCCTGCAGAAGGCCCCTGCAACAGATCATAACCAAATGCTCCTCATTGGTATGGTTTGTGTATATTTTATTTCCACACTTCAGTGTAATCACGACTTTATGTGGGAGGCGGTGAGAGAAGCAAAACGAGATAAAAAGAGAGAAATGAGGGAGAAGAAATCCCAAAATAGGTCCACGATTATAAAAGGATCCTAAGTAGCAAAGCTAAATATCAACCTATCACGAAGAACTGAGTACCTATGCATGGAAAGAGCATTTGTTCCTTTCTTACATTGTCTCTTCTCTGCACTTTCAACACTTTCCACATCCATCTGGACCATTTGTTTATCAGAATCAGGTGTGTGACATCCTCTGACAAAACAACACTCCTGCTGTGAAATGCAAATTGATATTCTCTCTAACACATCTTCTTTTTTTTTTTCAATTTTCTCCATATCTCCCAGACTGTACGTCATGGCTTCCCCTATCAGCCGTCGTCTATGGCGTTTGACCCCGTGCAGAAGATATTGGCCATCGGCACCCAGAGTGGAGCTCTCAGATTGTATCCTTTGTGTTGCCATTGAGCTGATATAGGTTAGTGTGGCTTGTGGCAGCTCCTTTGGGTAGCTGCGTCCCTGGGAGGCAGCAGCAGCAGGTAAGTGAACAGATGTCTGAGCTGCCATAGTCGGATGCTGATGTAAGTTTGGGCTGGGTTTCAGTGTATTTTTAGAGTGTGCTCAAGAGTTTTCGGTAGCATCCAAGGGTTGACAGTCCCTTGGAGCTATGTATGTGCCTGTGAGCTTCAGCATCAAGAAAAAAATCTTTGGCTCGTCTTAACCTTAAAGTCCAAGATCCGGATCTTGTCACGTGATAAGATCACACTTAAACCATAAAGCAGGAAAATCCTTACCTCAGTATCCCTTGAATTCCACATTTTAGCTGCTTTTACTGACATTGCCACACTGTTGCACACTTGCTCGCACATTTAAAATCGCAGGAAAGGTCATTGAGGAGTCCATATTTAGCCACATAATGAAGTATGCGGCTGAGGTAGCTCGTGTCAGCTTTCTTGCAATATGAGGACGTTTACACAAACAGGGACAACAGCTTGCGATGAAATGGCACCGCAGGGAGTCGTATAGCTTCAGAGAATGCCGGCGAGCTCGCCTGTGTCAGGCTGCTTTTACAGGTCCTCCATGTGTTCTCCTGCCTGTCCGACAACCTTTGCCAGCTCATTACGGTGTGATGAAGAACTGTCTGGCTGTCCCTCGTTCCCACCTGCTGGCAGCTATGGCTGTGACTCAGTCTTGCTCACCTGTGCTGGAAAGATGAGGATACAAATAGAGACTCTCACAGGCAGAGGGGGTTGAGCATTAAATCTACAGAGCCATGTTTTCCAGACTTATGAAAAGACTTTAGTACGTTTTCTTGTTCTTCTTAAAGGGAGA
Organism: Toxotes lorentzi; assembly: GCA_037833715.1. Classification (NCBI taxonomy): domain Eukaryota; kingdom Metazoa; phylum Chordata; class Actinopteri; family Toxotidae; genus Toxotes; species Toxotes lorentzi. Next base: position 8,590,354 of record JBBMJY010000011.1, read on the forward strand.
CTGAGAGGGACAGAGGATGTTTCTAGTGATGACTAAATGTTCCTAAAGATTTACAGATTCAACAGAAACCATGGGTTTCTTCAGCTGAAACAGTGGAGATTCTGTCAGTGATACGCATGTATTAGTAAATATGAGATGAAATCCCTCCTTTGGTAGAAGTACTATGTCAGGGCTGATGCAGGAACTGGTGAATAAGCTTAATGGGGCTTATGTCTTGCTTGCTACTCCTTTGAGCTCCATACTGGGTAAAGTCAGTATAAGGAAGAGCTGTACTCGTGGAATGAAAGAAGCCCATAACCAAACAGCTTACAGATCAAAATGTATTCTCCCTCTGACTATCCCGAGTATGGGTAAAATGATCTTGTCAGTTGGTTCCTATTGGCTGAAGCTGGTCACTTTGAAATTGAATGAACAGAGGAATCTCTCTTGTGTTTGAGTGATGTGGATCAGATAGAGTCTTATCGGAGTCAGGGGACGGTGAGTCGGGAGTCATCCATCTGTTCTTTGGTACTGGTTCTCTTCCCCTGTCATTTGCTGTTTAGTCAGCCCCGTCTCTTTATCTGATGACAATGATACAAGCGTGGCACAGATGACGGGGGCATAATGGAGAGTTCATGATTCATAGTTTTTTGCGTTGCTGTGCTGCAGCTCGCGGTTTTTTATGTGATGTGATGTGATTTTGGTAAAGTTTTGGCAGGTTGGATGTTTTGTGGAAGACATCCCGAGGACTCCTGCACTGATACACATCTATCTCCCGGAGGTCATTATTTCTGCAGTTAGTGGCAACTCACGGCTATCAGTGTCTGTGCATGTTTGTGGGTATGTGTGCTTGTTTGCCTGGTTGGCCTGCCAGGACATTTGGCTGCACCCCTCTCCCATGGAGGATTACAGGAAGTGGCAGATCAAGGGCCTCAGCCTGGCAGCGTGGCAGAGGACTGAGAATTACAGCAGGAGCAGGAGGTGTGTGTGGATCTATACATGTGTGTGCGTGTGAATATGTGCGTACATGTCTGTGTGTGCATGCGAGAATCCTCTGTGGAGACGGCTGATCCCTCTAGCCGTAAAGCCAATCATTTCTGTGATCCCCCAAAAACTGTCCCGTGTTTGATGCTCGCCACTGACTCTCCTGCTGCCTCCACTGTCCAGCTGGGAAGATGACAATGTCCCTTTGGTGTTGTCTGGAGGAGGGAAAGAGGGGAATAGAGAAAGAAGTTGGCGGGAGAGCCGGCGGAGAGGACAGGCCGATAGACGAGGTAGAGCAGAGAGAGAGTGGGGGATAGATAGGAAAGAGTGAGGGAGGCAGGCTATCTCCTGCTTTAAGATCTAATGGCCAAGAATAGAATCCTTATTGATTTGTGTGTGGTAATGCACTGAGACAGATATGCCCAAGTGCGCGCACACACACACACACACACACACACACACACCGCTCTCAGTTATTTTCTACACAAAATCTCAGCAGCAAAAAGATGTCGTGAGCATTTAGAAAACAGGTTTCGCTGAACAAGCAGTCCACGCATATTAGCTATCCATTGGATTAGCAGTGTAATTTCAGAAATAAGCAGAAGTGCTGTGTTGTAAAATGTGGAATGAACAAAGCTGTTTTGGTTTTCAGTGTAAAGACAAAGTGTTTGTGATGAGGTGGGTAGCAGGAAAGTATGTATGTCCATTATTTCCTCTTTGTACTGACGCCACTTATCACCCAACACAAGACTCTTTGGCCTCAAGTTTAGCCATGGCACAACATCAACACATGATGTTAAACATCAGCTGCAGGATGTTGACACAGAGTAGTAGTTTCATAAAGCCAGTGACAACAGACACAAGAACATAACACAATTAGCCACGTCCATGTATCAGTCATATAATGTGATGATATTATGAGCCTTCATCAGATGGTGATGTTAACTGATATCCGCCAGTCTGAAAATGAAAAGAACGTAATTAACCAAAGCGTACAGCCCAATCTGAGGGGAAACACTTTCACCAATATAATTGTAAAATTAAAATAAGTCTAAGCTACACCTTTAGATTTAAATTATACATCCTGTCTAATATTTGAGCGTGAATTACATTGTAGATTATTATACTTCTGTATGTAGGTGGCAAGAAAGGCATTTTTTTATACAGCAGGGAAAGTGTTCAGTAACCTGTGGGGAGGTTTATGGAATGTCAATAGTTTTTGAATACCAACAAAAATGCCTCTGTGGAATTGAGTGTCAAAGACTGTGAAAATCTCTGGTTTACGTAGTCTTTGGTCAGATATTTGCTGTTCTTAGTCAGTTAATTTTGGCCTGTATTTTAGACAAAGTTGTTTGCTGCTTGTGTTAAATGACACACACTGTGTGACATATGTTGTTAAATAACAAACATGTTTACATTTCTCAAACAACAGGAAAGATATCTGTATTGGCTTTGGTTTTGAAACAACCAGCAATGACCAGTAACCTACTGGTTCAGTTTGTATGTTCAAGTTGAGTGTAATATGGGTGGAAATGAGCTGTTTTTCCAGAGCACCATGTAACGTACATCGCAGTGTTAACAGCAGAGTTTGTCTCTGCCTGGGAGAAAACATGGCGCTGCAGTTGTTATCAGCCGAATTTGGCAGCAAATCATTATTAAACCATAGGCACTTCTATGTGCATGCATTTGTGTGTGTGTGTGTCTATTTCCTGGGTGTTCTGCTGCTGTGTGTGTAACAATGAGGCGGCTCACCTCTCTGGAGAGATGGCTCTTTACTGGTGGTGGCCACGAGAGATGGCAGCACTATAACTCAGAGACTCCCTGTGAGCCAGCAAGACGCAGATCAATAGATCAAATTGTCACTCCATGCTCTGCCAGATTATCTCATCGGCAGGCGCAGGACATCATTGGACTCACACATACCAATGTGGGCGTGCACACACACACATACACACAGACAGGGTTATTATTTTAGAATAGACAGTTGGATATGGCAGAGGTAACACACATTTGTACATTCACACTTACGCATACACACGCACTCATGCATCTGATGGTAGACGACTTATATACCAGTGTAAGTGGATGTTCACACGCAGATACTTTCTGCGGACAGACATACGCAGAATGGCAAACGTTTGCACATGTAGGTGGACACGGGTGCACACATGTTTGCAGAGAACTTCGACCACACACATTTACACACACAGGTTCTGCAATAAGTGCTGTGACTGGCAGCAGCCCTGTGCAGCTTTTCATAGCACAGACTGACTATGACATATCTTCACTATTAATCTTCCTTCTGATTCACTCAGTGACTGTGCTACCCTTCAAGCTGTGTCTACAGTCACAGGAGGACCTTACTGAGCCATGAGTGCTTGGACTGGACTACTGAATGAGAAAGAGCTTAAGTACTGAAATATCAATTTTAGCACAGCATTAGATGTTGGAGTTTCATTACTATAGTGCATACACATGAAGTGAAACTGATAAATTGTAGCTTATTATCTCAAGAGAGCTTCACAGATCATTTGCATGCATATTTCTCTTTGTGAGCAAACTTTGATGGGAATTTCAGTGTATTTCAATGTTTGTAAGAAATTCCTGGAGGATTCTAATGTGAAATAAGCTTTTTGTTTCACTGAATATTTCACAGATGGATCAAACAGCACACTGACTGTATATAATTTATATGTCTGTGATGATGGTAATCGATTTTGATCGTAATTAGGGATAACAGCGATTCTCTGGCTGCATTTCATTGGCTGCATCGTCAGAGACAAAGGGATAGTAAATGGTGAAAAAGTGTTTGCATCTAGCTTTTTTTCCAGGTCATTGTTTAAAGTGTGTAGGAGCTTACAGATCATTTGTTTTTTTCATTTCTTCTTCTTTTTGTCGCGTTTTATCTTTATTCTCTTTTTGCTCTCTCCTCAGTGGGGCTGCCAGTTGCAAGCTAACTCTTCTGGATGGCACTCTACAGTGCAGACCAGGCCTGGGGTTGTGTGTTTGTATCTGCGTTCAGTTATGCAATGTGCCAAGACGAGGCTGACTGAGACAGCAACAGTCTCATCAAAGGAGTTAAGCTGCAGCTGTCGCCACTGTGTAGTGCAACGTACACTCGACGTGTGGATGATTTAAGCTTGCACATGTTTGATCGATACATGCACCTCTCCTCATTTACCATATACAACAATAATGTTGTGTCTGCACTCCTGTACTGATATCTAGGAAAATTCATTTCTGTGTCAGTGGTTAGCAGGTTAGCTAGCAGTAGCATATGGGGGATGAAGGATTGGGAAAGAATAGAGGTATCACACAAAATCAAGAGGGATGAGGATCTCATCCCGGTTGACCTCATTTTCCTTCTCACACAGGAGAAAGAAGAGAGAATAGCTTGAAATTAAGTCATCTTACTGCATCTGATGTGAGAGTTTAATGGTGTGTGTGTATTTGTAAAGAGCTGCTGATGGAGTTGGAGGAGTCGACTTGTGTCTGCCAGATGATATTTAAAAAAAAAAAAAAAAAAAAAAAAAAGTGGTTAAAAGTAGAGTCCATGGTGAGGTCACCGGAGAGCTGCCGAGATGTGACTTTCACGTCAGTTCAGTGCACATCAACTTTACACCATTACTGGAACAAAGGATGTGTGCGTGCCTGTGAATGTTTGTGTGCATGTACCTGTGCACTGTAGTGAAGCACACTTAATCAAAGACCCCTTGTGTACCAGGTTTCATCTTTCATTCTCTCCAAAAAGCAGTCAGCATCCTCTGTGCTGTTGGTTCTAAGAAATGGAAAATTTTGCTGCATCACTTACACAACAGTGTAGTTGCTGCTTCACTTCGTCCAGTATCCTGATAGTGTGTCCTGCTTAAGTCCTTCAGCCTTGACAAGCACCAAATGGGATCAGGGTTTAGGATGATTTAAGTTGTCCTGCCATGTTGCTTCTCTTCAATAATTCAGTGTACATTTAACTCCAGCTTTTACTCTCCTTGCTCCCTGTCTCTTATCTCTGCTGGCTCCTGTCTTGACAGAAGTGATAGTCCCGCATGTGTGTGTGCGTCCGCATGTTCAAGTGAGAGACATGACTGTGAAGGAAAGTTATGTTTTACCGCTTCACTAATGGCAAAGTGCACACGCACAAAAAAAGTTCATCCAAGCACAAACACATAACAGCCTCTCTTCCTCCAGTGAGTCATCACAATTTAGGAAGCAGGGTGATATTTCTGTTCGCTAGAAAGCAATGTTATTGGAGGACAAGAAATCTCGAGGACCTGGGGAAAGGTTAACAGCTAGGGCTGCTGTTGGGGAGGAATGCTAAATAAGTGTTGTTTGGAACTGTGCGTGTTTTTGGCCCTGTCATGAAGGCCTTTTTTTGGAAATCACAATTTTCTAACCAAAGATAAACACATCATTCACTGAAGCAGGAAAGACCTCGTATTTAAAAATCACAATGTCATCAGCTTATACACAAAAATAATAGAAAGCAAACTGTAGAGTTGTGTGTGCTTGTGTGAGATGGAGCAGCAGAGGTCACCAACCTGTGCACTAATTATTCCCAACAGACGGCGGGCAACGCTTGAGTGGCTCATCGTAAATACACAGTGTCATGTGGGTTGGAGAGAATAAATGGGCTCAGATTTGTGCACGTACACTCAGAGGGCGTACCTACTGCACTGGTTGATGGTTGGCTCTATTCTGACTGCTCGTGGACGGTTGAAGCCACCGTGTTTTGATCAGACAAATTATATAGTGTTTGCTGCTGTGGGATTGCTTGTCATAATGTTTTGAAGTGCTAATTAGATAGCATTAATTGAGTGTAAACACAAAATAACGAAAAGTATTTTCAGACTTGACATGAGACTTGAAGATGGATTCTGCAGCTCTGTAGGCAGCGTTTTACAGACGTGCTATCCTTGCAGTTAGAAAGTCATTGAAAGCTGTGAGACTTTGAATAGTGGTAATTAACTTGGTGGCGGAAGTGAGGGAGCGTGCATATCGGAGCTGCTTGTGACAGTTGACGGTGAACACAAGAAACTGTGAGCCGTGGACGAACTTAGCCGAGTTTCCATGGTCACACCATGGGAAATGTTTCAAGAGTGATGTTCACATTCTGTTTCTTCTAATACACTAAAAAAGATTTCCAGATTATCACAGTTTGGAGACTTCATTCATTCAGCCTGACATTGTTGGCTGGAAGCTGTGTTAGCAGCAGTTGTTGGGAGTGGTTAATGAAGTTTAGAGTTTAATAGTAAGTTGACTTACCTGTGCAGCTGCGATAATCTGATTGTTTGTGTTTTGTTTTTCTTGTTTTTCATGGATTAAGCTGGGTAGCTAGGAAGCTATGTAGGAAGGTAACATTGATGGTTTTAATCCTGCCCACAAAGCTCAAACATAAGTCAGACTGATGATGGTGGTGATTCTACACTGATTTGAGATATTTGAGCTCCATCATAACCATAGTGGGGGCGGCATTCTCGGAACCAGACTCACCAGACTCACCTCGGCCTTGCAGAGAGTGACAACCAGGGACACACAATGCTGTCAGCCTGTTGTGATTTATGACAGGATTTACTTCAAACAACTGCTTTTTCAGCATAGCTGTGGCCACTTGTGAGGGCCGTGTTCCCACAGTATTGATTTGTGCTCATAGTAGTCCTGGTCAATATGCTCCTCTACTGTAACAGTGCTCTCATGACCAAAGGGTTTGACCACTGTCCAGTCCCCATACCACAGAGGTCCCTCATCATCAGGAGTCAAGTTTCCAATGTAAATGAGCCTGTGAACTCTATTGGATTTGTTTGGTGTCACTGTGCACAGCATGTGATTCAGAAGTTATGGTTTGTGTACACAGCATGTGGTAACACTATGCCTCCTATTGATTACAAATTGTGGTTCATTCGTAAGTCTGAGGCTTTTATTATCATGATGCTTCCTTAAATTCCCTGAAGGTTAAATGTTAGTACTTCTCATTGCATGCTCCCGGCAATTTCTTTACAACTGTCAAAGCTAAAACAACTGATCGAAGTTACCCATTGTCTATAAATAAGGCTCTGTTGAACAGATCGCTACGTACAAGTTGTTGCTACTTGCCCTGAGCAGATTATGTACTGTACTGGTAGCCCTTGCCTGTCCAGTGATATAAATATCACCTCATCATACGTGCTGTAAATCTCAGTGAAATATCACTGTCATGTATCAAATCTTACATTACAGCGACAGAGACCTAGCCATATGAGATCAATTTAAATGCATTTTTGAGGTTGAATAAGAACTTGATGTCTTTCAATTACCTCCAGCACACACAGCGTGTGCTCGGGGATTGTTGAGAAGTGACATCTGGTCTGTAAGCATGAGCTCGTCCACAGGTCTAGGTCTGAAGCTTTCTATGCATCCTGCAGTCCAGGGAAAGAGCTGAAACACAAAGTGTGCCATAACTGAGTTACTGTTTCTGTTTATTCTCAATGTGACCTGACTGAATGAAAAGGCTTCTCCTTGACTGAAAGAAAATACTACATTTCATGAAATAAAAATAAGACGAATATGAAGGAAAGTCTTTTCAGGTGCTTGTTTGAATAAAACATTTGTGTCAATGGCTGACACTCGGTGGTTTTGCTCGACATTGTCGTCGAGGTGTGAAAGTGTGGCAGGGCTGAGTCTAACTTATGCTGTCAGGTTGGCGCTGTCCCTGTGGTGCTTGTAAGGGGGACTGGCGTACAGAATGCTGTGAAGCACAAAGATTTTGTCATCTCGCTTTTTCTCCCTGCCCTTCATGTGACCTCTAGGTCTCCACAGGGCTGCGCCGCTGAAATAACTGTGAAGTCTTTTGACTCTCTTTTATTCTTTCTCTTATTTCATCTCCTGTTGTACCGCTGCTTTTTTTTTTTTTTAAGTCTCTTTTCTATAATTCACGTTCCCAGGGATATAATTGTTTAGTTCCTGTAGGATTGTAGGATTTTTCTAATGGGATTTACTGATTTTTTTGTGCTCCTGGTCCCCCTGCTGATTCTCTGTAGCTCATTATTTTTGTCGAGCTACTGTACGTAATCTTCCACTCTCTCTTGGGGGGCTCTGCTCCCTCCCGATTTTGATGTTTCGTATGTCATCTTATCTTTTCTCATTGCAACCCTTCCTCTGCCAAGTGCCATTTCCAAGGATACAGAGACCTGCTGGAGACATTATATAAAAGTAGATCACAATATGAAAGTCATATCCATCATAATTAGGGCTTAATCTAATATATATGTGTTATCTATTGATTTGCTTTTGATTAAATAATTGATTAAAATACTGAGAAATGAGCATAACGATTTCTCAGAACCTAAGATGTCTTCAGTTGCGTCTTTTAACCCACAGATATAAGATGTAAGAAAATCAGCAAATCCTCACAAACTGAAACCAGCAAATGTCTGGCCTTTTTCCTTGATCAATGAAATATGAATCAATTATCAAAATTGTTGTTGCTTCAGTTTCAGTTCGTTGACTAATAGATTAATTAACTAATTGTTTCTGCACTCATTTGAACTAATTAGTGAAAGATCTCCCTAGTACTCTCTGCATCATTGCCTTAGGACTGTGATATCTGGCATTGCAATTCTTTTCTGCTTATCACGATGTCATTTTCACTGTTGTTTGATGTGATACTTCATGCTGCTTGATATTGAGTCAGTGAGGTGCACACTTGCATACTTGGACAGGATTGTACTGCTGCAACAGTCCTTTCCTGAGCTGCTGTGTGTCTGTAGTAGAACAGGTGTGTTAAGAGACAGAGACTTCTCTGGTTTGAAGGTGTGCAGGCGACAAGCCATGAGCACCTAATGGCCATGGGCTGTGTAAATGGTTGGTTATGACCTTACTAAAATCTAGACACTCTGTCTCTGTCTGCAAGGTCCTCTACTCACACACACACACACGCATACATAAGTGCACACAGCTAAGAACACACAGGCACACACAAAGAAGAGGTTCCCAAGGTACCAGACCTTGAGGAATTGCCTGTCACTGCGTTTGCGTGTGTGCTGAGATGTGGGTGTATGTGCGCGCCAAGGCTCTCATAGACAGAGACAGAGCTGTATGTAACTCCAGCTGCATACATACAGTGGCTGTGTGTCCTTTTCCATGGTTCTGTATTTATGTGTAGTTAGCCTCAGCAAGGCCTTAACATCCAGCAGAACCAGCATCCAGGTGAACCATCTGTTACAGCAGACACACGCACACACACTATTACCATAGTTTTTCTGCTTTAAAGCTTAAGTCCCACACGTAGTGTTACACAATTTGAGTCTGACTGTTCTATTTCATGCTTTTTTACCTTTTTGCTAAAGGCTAATTTCCACATACTCAACTAAACCAACTCCAGCTGGAGAATATTAGTGTCTCTGTCTGCTGTAGCTAACAAGCCTAGACTGCTAGTGAGGCCATGTGGGTAATGTTGCTTTTAGGCACATTATGGAATACATATTATAACTACATATTTCACTTGCTACTGTTTTAACTGCACTAAATCCCCTCAGGCAGAGAGAAAGACTGTCCTGCTTTCAGCACACTCTCCTTGTTGCACAATAAATGTTAGCTAGTGTTTACATTTGTATGCCTTCGCAACAAAGTGCTTATGACATTTACCTTAAGATAATATTTGGCACAGCCATTTGTTCAACTCATGACTATGTTCTCCCAACAAAAATATTTCTCACCAAACACTGCCCTTCACCTGGTCTCTGCCCTCTACACTTATTTGAAAATGAACCAAAGTGAGGTTGGGGAGAGGCACGTGTCGGTTGCTGTGGTTGTTTGCTAGGCTATCAGTTGGGTTACCAGGTGGCTTGCTAACAATATGGAGTGTTGAATCTGTCCTCTACCAGTAGAGGGCATAAACAGTTTTTTTGCCCCTTTAGTTCAAACTACCTAGAAACCTTTGGTATGATGCCATCAAACTGGCTGGAGTCAACCCAGTTGAGGGCTTTTAGAGTTTTAATCTGGCACTTATTCTTTTGGTCTCCATTTACTACTAATATTAAAAAGGATATATTAGGCTTTTTATTTGTTTTATTTGTTTCTACTGCTAATGGCCAGAAAAATCTGTTAGTGCAGGTTCAAACAATGTACATTTCAAATTCTCCAACTTCATCGAGTTGCACTTGTAGAGGAAACAGTGATTCATTGTGTGAGTTTGTTACATAATTGAATTTATCTGAGAAATCTTTGATGTGTTGGAAAACAAACTGGCACATCACGATCCTCGAAGCAGCGTCACCCACAGTGCCTGTTGAGGACGAAGTGATGTGTGTGCTGAGTTGAACCAAAAAAATGATCATTTTTGGTGTGAATACAGCTGAACTCAGTTTGATCACAGCTCTGGGATCTGCCATTTATTTAGTCTTCCTTGACTGACAGCCCATCACGGCCCCGCAGTGTTTCTCTACTTCCCTCTCTTGCTGACAGTAGCATCGCAAACAAATGTTGGAAATTTCTCTGCAGCTCAGGAGAGAGGGCTCTGAATATCCGCTCAGCGACTTAAGCCTCACTGCTGCTAGCCTAAAGATGGCATTTTAGTAATGGACTTTGCTGAAGTAAAGCCGTTGTCCTAGACCAACTTTAGCTGACTGAGGCTGTGATTCTGCCCAGGACTTGGCTCAGCCTTTGCTTGTCAATAAGAGCTACGCAAATCTTGACGTTTGTCTTCCTCCGCCCTGCTGGTAGCTGTGATGATATTTACCCCCCTGTTGCTCCTCTGTAGGCTGCCCTTCAGTATACTGTCATGCTGAGTGCCTGTGGGGAAAACACACACACAACGCATGACGTGATGACTCAGGCTTTAATGCCCTGCCACATGGCTGTCATGCACACAGCCCTCGCTCCCCCCTCCTCAGCTCTCAGCCTGTTGTGTGTGCTATATAGGGTTTAAACGTGGATGAGGCTGTTTATGTCCAGCATGTGTGTCTGTGTGTGGAATGTGACTGGCTGAGGGGCTGTTTGTGCTTTTCCGTATGATTGAATCAGAATGTGGATTACGTTGTGATGTGAAATGTGGGAACGGTGGGGGAGGGGCAAAAGGGTTGAGACAGACATCTCAAGACTCGAGGGGACGTATGGAGGAGAGGGAGGGTGGGGGAGAATAAGGCCGTAGTTCCACTTATATTTGTCCAGAGACAAAGCACTGTAGTACACTGTGTCTGTTTACTTTAGCATCATCCAGAGAGGGAGTTGGTGGGCTCAATGAGCAGAGATGTATTCTGTGATTTTTTTTTTTTCTTTAAAACACCTGAGATTCCTGGAGTAGCATCAACATGGTGCAAAGCTGTAAAAATACAGATACCTAAAAGTGCTGCAGATGTGTCCTTGGTTTGTCATTCAGTGCAGCACAAACTAGGCCTGAACCCCTGCAGCAAGAGGAGACTGGAGCAAAAGCAACAGGAAGAGTGGAGGGATGAAATCACTGCAGACTGACGAAGTTGCATCTAAGTTTAGAAAAGTGAAGAGGAGGAAGAGAAATTAGAAGGAGATAAAGTGCACTGTGGGAGTGTCTGCATATGGAGTGGAGCCAGAATGGTCGCAGCCATTCAGCTCTGTGACTCAGAGCCCTGGTGTTGTGTGGGTGGGGTTTGCAGAGATTGGAAGGGCAACAATTGGCTCCTGACCCAACTGTAATCGGACCGCTGTCCAAGCAGAAGCCACCACACGTTGTTTTCGCCCACTGTATGAGCAGAAAGAAGTGTCAGACCCCGAGGAGGTGGGAGACGCCCACAGTTTCTCACCCAGCACACAGAGCACTGCAGATCCCCCTGTCTCCACCAAGCCGTCTACAGTGCATCCTTTCTTTTTATGCATTTTGCTTCTTTGATTCATAACAAGGACAGCCTGTGAAGGAAAGGACAACCTTGCAGCTTGTGCATCACTGCTTTCTTTTCAGTGATGAAGCAGCTAATTTGTTTGATAAGCCAGAAGCCCTTGCCATCTCCCAGACACCAGCGGGAGTGAATGATGAACAGGCAGTGCAAGAGGTCTCAGCTAGCTGCACCACTAGGCCCCCATTAAGCCTCGACTGGGGTCTATTGGCCTGATTTCTCTTCCTGTCCAGTGCTTGGCAATGCTTTTGCTTTCACATTAGATGCGGGTGTCGATGATTGCTGATAACACGATGAAGGAGGACAACGGTGAGCACATTAACCCTTGCTGCCACTGCCGCAGACCTGACAATATTAGCATCCAGCCAGATAACACGTGTTGTTAACCCTTTCTGACCGTCAAAGACAATGAAGCAAGGAGTGTCTTTAATGTTATTGGCTAAACTGTATACTTTACAGTAAGTAAAGTAAGTTTTTATATTGTCTGACACTGAAACATTGTGGGAGGGATTTCACATTCCATCTTGCTCTCTGTAGGCAGTTCTCAGCGTACCGATCAGCAGCTGGCCCTGGTGCTCAATTTTAGAAACTGTTGCTGCAGTGCCATGCATTTTTAATGGCTAAGACCATTGTAGCAGGCAGTGTTCTGCCTGTGTGTGCATTTACTGTGTGAATGTGTGCGTGCACATGAATCTGTGTTCTATATGTATAAGGTTGCTTGAGCGTCAGTATGTAGAGAAGAGCCAGGTAAGAAGCAGTTATGTTCTGTCATCCATGTACGTGTGTGTTTATGCATTTGTGAGCCTCTGTCAGCATATGTGTACATTTGTACCTGAGCGTCTGTTTCCATTTGCGCTTGTAAATCGTTTTGTTTGCTAACAGTGATTTGGACACAAATGTAATGTGACAGTTTTGGGCCTCAGACACTCTCCCCGAATAATTTTGAATAAAAACCTGTGGGGCTGAGATTCCCAGAGGTCTTTCTATTAATGCTTCCACGGCTCCTGTGAATCTCTGCAAAATTAATTTGATGCTTTACCAATGCTGAAAAAACTGGGAACTGTCCAAATGAGAATGGGAAAACAAAGCATGTGCAACCAAACATTTTACAAGATTATAGACATTTAGTGTTTTTTGTTGTGACAAATATCTTCCACCTTGGTCCTGTGAGACATATATTGATTCTGCAGCTGAAATCCTTCGCTTTCGAATATATATATATCATCATCACTGTGCACCAACAACAGTAGCCTGAAAGAACTTCAGAAATGTGATAGATGCACACATTACATATTATGATCTTTTAAACCTTTATAACTTTGTTCTTTGACCACAAGCTGAATGTGTTGTCTAAAAACATATTAACTATGTGATGCAACTCATGATGAAACATAGCAGAAAAATTTTGATAGTGAGATAAAAAAAAAATCTCAAAATACGTTTAAGCATAGGCACTTTGTGAATAATGCCAGTACTTTTGAAGTGCATAGGCATCATGAACACATGACTTCAGTAGTGATAATTAATAGTTTGTTTTGTGGATTGCAATACAACAGCTCTGCAAGAGATACATTTGTTATGTCTGCATTTTGTTGTAGTTTTATATTGTATTAAATGGTTTTCAGTATTTTGCTCTCCTCATTTAATGTGCATATGTGCACATAAATGCAATCTAATACAGTCTATACCTGGTGAGGTTTTGTAAATGCTGTAGAATGATAACAGAAAAACTGGCTGGCTTGTAATGTAATAGCTTTGTAAAGCACTTTTATTAAGTCCATTTATTTTGAAATTGACCTTATACGTACATTTGACTCGACTCCTCTTTCCTGCTCAGTCTTAGGACAGACATGGAGAAATAAAACTACTACTACTTGTAAATGTCTTCAGCCCCACTGGGGATTTCTGGGATTGATAACGTCTAGGAAGAGAAGAGAAAACTGATAGATGCAGCAAATTAATCTGTATAGACACAGATGCACACACACACACACACACACACATAGAGCCATGATCTCTTTTCCTGTTCATGTATTTCCAGCGTCTGAGGCAAGCAGCTCAGGAACTGTGGTGTAGTTACATGTTTGTGTGTGTGTGTTTGTTGAAAATCAGCCGTCATGGTCGGGTTACCTAGCAGACGTCCTGAAAGAGCGATGGCCAGAAAGGGAGGTGGAAATAAGAAGAGAGAGATCAGACAGAAAGGCGATGGAGATAAAGACGACAGAGATGGTATGAGCGAGAGAGGCGGGGAGGCGACAGTGGGGATTAGCAGCAGAGCGAGGAAGACACTCTTTCTTTTTCGTGCTCTCACTCCTTTGCACTTTTTCTCGTCTTCCACGCACTAAAGGCACTTTGCCTGACGCACAGTGATGAAACAGAATACATCCTGGCCTGTGCGCCCTCTGCACTTCACGACACATGTCTATAAACACACACACACACACACACACACACACACACACACACACACATACACACACACACTCACACTCACAAACGGGGACAATCCTCTTGACTTATGTAACTGCCTTTGTTGCACTATGCACTCACTCTCTAGACCCCTCCCCCTGAAGGCCTGTATATGGTGTGTGTGATGTGATTATGTGCGTGCCTGTCTCTTCTCCATCCTCCCTCTTCTTTCTTAACCTTTCTGTTCTAATCCCTGGCACTACAGAAAGAAGGTAACGCGCAAACATGTACTGTGGTATTTGAGCGAGTGTCATGGCCACACTTTTTTTAAATCATGCACAGATGGACGTGTGAGTCATCAAAGTGCTGTTGTTTAATTAAGTGCATGGTGTGTTTGTCTGTGTGAATGTGTGCTCTTTTTATTAATCCTGTCATTCAGGAAGAATATCTTCCTTTTCCTGCAGCCCCAAATTACTTAATCCAATCTAATGCAGCACCTACATTAATCCGCAGTCAGTCTGTTTCTCCTGCCAGCTCTTTCCATCCTTTAAAAGTGATGCAATTTCTCTCATGCACTCTCATATTCGTCTGTTCACCCATCCATTTTTAAGCCACTTGTCCTGGTCAGGGTCAGGATTTTAATACATTTACTGGAGGTATTTTTGATCAGCTGTTGTGGCTAAAGCTGGGAATTATTATTATAGACCCATGTTTGTGAGGGGCTTGTTAACTCCATCAGACGCTTTTTGTATTCTGTTCTTTACACGATTCACCTTTGGATGAGGGGCTTTTTGTGTCACTTCTCCATTTTTACAGTAGAACACAGGAGATAAATACAGTAGATGTATAGTCTTATCTCATTATCTTTCATTAGATTTGCTTAACACCAATATATTTTATTTACTTGTGTATTTTTTCTTGCACATCTTGTCTAAAGTTTGTCTTTCTGAAAACCTATAGATGCACAGGATTCTGCATTTTGCAGAATAGCGGCACAGAGCAGTTAATGATTCAGCTTCTTGCTCAGGAACATTTCAGCAGATCAGATGGTTACAAACCCAGGGCATCTTGAAGGACATCGTCCCGACTGTCTGTGCCACCCTGCTGCCCTCAGTGTGCGTTTGTGTGTCAAAGATCAGAGTGGAGAGAAAATGCAGATGCTTCACAAAGTGTGGCACAGCAGTGCTTGTATTTCTGTGTGTGTGTGTGTGTGCGGTAGCTCACTGGCAGCCTCCAGTTCAGTTCTGGGGATACTTGGCCTTCTGTCTCGCATTAATCAGAGAGCAAAGGACAGCTCTCCGATTAATATTTTATATGCTGCATGACACTTTTGGCAAGATGTCCTTCTCCAGCATGCTATTGGCAAAATGACAGCCATACAATGTACCAACAATGTGTCTAATTAATCCTAAAGCAGACACAACAGAATAGATGCCAGCAGAGAGCTGTAGAGATAACTCAACCCATCAGTCATAATACATCTATATATGCCAGCGTTATAGGTCTTTAAATTCATCGCAGTGCCAGTGTAATGATCTGCAGTCCCGTGTGCTTTTTGTGATTGTAGCGTCTGTTTTCCTCTCCTAGGTGCGTCTGTCTCAAGCTTGCCTTTCATTTGACCTCTCTAACTATGCCGTCATTGCGTCTGACTTTGTGTGTGTTTGTGAGGCACAAAATCAGACTAATTCTGTCCTGACCAGTTCTAGAGAGGCACACTCTGCCCCACTCCCTGCCTCTTTTGCCATCTCTGAGCAATAATTTTAAGTTTAACTGTCGATCTCTTACACACACACACACCCCAAATACCAGTTTCTGAGATGTGAGTATACAGTGAGTCAAGTGTTACTGCACGGCTGGCAATGTACTGACTCTTGCTGGGTTGGCAGCTGACAGGTACCTGTCCTTGAAAGCAGGGCCTGGCTCTGTGCTGGTTGGCACTTTGAAACATATTGGAGGCCAGCAGTGGCTAATCTCCCGTGGTCCTACCTTTGAAAAGATTTGTTTGATATCAGTGCCAGAGGGTGCGTGTGCGTGTTTGTGTGGCGGGGGGAGGGAATAAGAGAGAGCACATGCACACATACAGTGCAGTACAGTACACTTTGATTGCTTTGGGATAGTGTTGGGAATTTGGCGAGGATAGCTCCACGAACAGGGTAAATGGCCGTGTTGGTTTGAACAGCGTTTCCGGCTTTGTAAATGATGTATTTGATGCTTCAGTCATTTAACCATCTACACCTGCTGATGTACAGTACAGTAGAGTCCAGTACCTGGCACTGTTCTCATTTGATTAACGGAAGGCTCCTCCGTTTGGATGCAATTCATTGCCTTTGGAGCTTGTATTAAAACAAAGACACATGATCCTATTGTGAATGTGTTAAAGGTTAATTTGGCATTAACTTACTTTCTTATAAAACATTTTCCTCCCGACCACTTTGAGAGGGTAATACATAAAGCCATCTAAATGCATATGCTGGCTCCCAATCGCCACATCCATTATTCATAGACATGAAGAAACCCAGTCACAGACTTTTAGTCCCACAGTAGCTGGTGTCTTCCTCCCTGTATCTCTTTCCTTCTTTTTCTCCCTCTTTTCTCTCTCTGTGTAAAGCCAAACCATGTTTCTCCTGAAATGATTCCCTCCCTTGTCATTTTAAATGTCCACTTGGGTTTTGTCTTTAAAACTGGTTTACTTGTCTCTCCCTTTTTTTTTCTTCTCCCTCTCAGGCTTGTGGTGTCTTTTCTCTCAGTCCTTAATTTCTCAGTTGTGTAAAGCAGACAGTGATTGTAACTGGGTGGAGAATGAAAGCCTGCCAAGGAGGAGAGTTTTGTACCCGCTCCTCTCCATGGCCCTGCTGGCTACAGATTCTCTGTTCTCTGGACTATCTGACAGCCTCTTTATGAATTGAACACTTTTGTGTTTCTGTTTTCATAGTGAGCATGTTCACTATGTAGTTCAGTGACAACAGTGGTGTGAGCTGAGAACTGGATGTGTGCAAAGGAATTACAAGTATCCCTTTGGAGACCTGGCGGTGACGTGGTTCATATTTCATTTATATCATAGATTTCGCTTGTTACATAAGAAATTAGAGCTATATGCACAGATGAATAACCATGCCAATCTAAACATAAGCTTTTCATTTTAAGATAAAATATATATTTTATCTTCACTATGTAGTGATGAGAGTCACACAGTTGTGAATTATTTTATTAATGAGGTACAGTTTTTGTTGCTTATAAGGAGGTATCTGAAACCATTGTGCAGTACAGTGAATAGCATGGTGAAGAGGAGGAAATGCTTTAAAGCGTGGCTTCATTTTATAAAGAAAGATGATGACTTTTCTATTTGTAATGTCTGTAAAATTTTAAATAAAGGTGGAAACAGCAGCAATATGCAGCCGCGTCTTTCTACACAACATGGGCTTAAATTCCAGCAATGCTATTTATTTGACACCCTACAGATGAGTATGGCTGTTCCTTTACTGAAAACCTAAATGAATACAGCGGGTGAACAGTGGAGCATTTGCACACCAGAGTCACATGCATTCATTTTACCTGTTTCTACACTGTTCAGACTCAAAGATAATAAAACGGTTCAGCTGACCCTGAAAATCTGAGTAGGCCTACTTTTTTTTCCACACAAGGGATTGATCAGGAATCGTTCAGGGATCAATAAAGAATCAGGCCCATAAGCAGAATCGATAATGGCGCTGGGGTTAAAATCAGTTCCCATCCGTATGCCTGATTGACAGTAGTTACACAGCCTTGTTTAGTGTCCAAGCAACATTTTAACATCAGTGAACCTCTACATTTTAACTCAGTGTTTGGGCTTTACATTTAAACTCATCATTTAATCTTTACTCTCTCTTTCTTTGACTCCTCAGTGCTTTTCATGACATATTACGGATGATGAACATTGGAGAGCAGAGAAAGACAGAAAGCAGGGGAAATAGTTCAGGTGGGATTTAATCAGAGGCCAGCAGGTGAACATGTGGCTGCAGAGGCGACAGACTGAACCCACTGACTCTCCTTTGCGACGTGATAGATGATAGCTGCTATGCTTCCCAGCATAGTACCAATATGTTTGGTTGTATTGCCAGCTTGTGAAGCTCTTTCCTCTCTGGCCTGAATGTTACTCACACATTCAGACACATACTCATACCTCATGGAGGTCGGAGTGCTAGTGTGTTACCAACAGATGAAGCTGGTGTCTTTGCACTTGTCCACTGGCCAGGACTCATAATGCACAATCACATTGTACTCTGCTGATTATCTGCGCTATGTCAGATATGCACATGGCAAAACCAATGTAAACTGTACTCACCCAAATCCCCGCAGATCATTTACTTCAGTTTGGCATTAAATTGTCCACTAAACTAGACATGCATTGCAACTTCTAAATGAATAAAATCTTAATCTAGTTCAGGACGGGCCTCAATTACATTAAAGTCGCTTTTTAAGCAGAAACTGCAGCCACTTGTCACTCGCAGAGACATTCTTGTGCCTCACTGTTGTGTTTAGCAGCATCGCCTGTTGGAACATAATCCTTTAACTGGCTTTGCATTACTATCACAACAGCAGAATTTATGATTTCTGTTAAGCTGCTGTCTGTCACGTAAAAGCTTTGACTGTTGCAGTAACATAGGTCAAAATCTTGTCTTTTCTTTCCAAGATTTTCAGGGCATAGAAACGTCCAGGTTCGCCATACAGACTGAGTATTCTTGTATTTCCTTCCCTTCCCTCCCTCCCTTTCCATTCATACGGTATCTCTCCCTCTGTACTTCGTTCATTCAGTTCCCTCTATTTCTTCTGCCGCACTCCTTCCCCCTCCTGTCTCTTTCGATTTCACCTCTTCCTCCCATTTTTTTCCCCACATCTCTCATTTTCGCCTCTATGCTATGCATGCATCTGCAGGAGGGTTTGGCCACAAGCTATTCTGCTGACTCAACATTTGTTCCCTCATAGTTTACCCCTTTTCTCCCCCCCGCTTCCCTTCTATCTCATCTTCGCTCCTTCTCTGCTCCCACCCCTCCCATCCTCTTTCCTGCCTTCAATCCCTACAGCCAGTGAATTTCCAAACCTCTTTCCCTGCTTTTATTCTGTTCCTTCTCCCTCCCCCCTCCTCCCTTCACTCCCTCTGTCTCATCTCCTTCCAGATATTTGCCATGGAGTGGCCGTACAGTAGCTCAGTGCTGAGTTGTCCTGCTAAAATTAGATGATGTCCCGAGTTATTAACACCCTACTACTGGGCAGGGCTGGCCATGCTCCAGGAGGCGACAATCCACATTATCCCTACAACATGGGGAGGTTACAGTTTTTACTGTGCATCACCACTGTGCCCGTCTCGCCTGTGCTGGCTCTGACCCAGATTAATTCATAAACAATATTTCTTAATGGAGTTGTGACTCTAGTGCAGCTGGCCACATAGATAGCCATTTAGGTTCTGTCAAATATTTTCACACTAGTCCAAGAAAGTATTCAAGTTGAAAATGAGCTCAGATTCTAATATTCGTATCTTACACTGTACGGTGTCATTAAAACCATACATCTCACACTTTATAGGGGAATGGAAACCAGCAGAGGAGTCATCATTTCGCAGCATGCTTCAGCCCCTAATCAACCCTGAGCCTGCAAACTCTCCGAGCACGCCTCATTGTTTACGTGAATGTGGATTATCACAATGTTGAACTGTGCACCTCAGCAAATGGCCATTGTCAAGAATGTCATTTGTTGAATCTTAGGGGACAGGGGCCTATAACAGATGTATGTGTGTGTGTGTGTGTGTGTGTGTGTGTGTCTGTGTGTGTATTGCAATGCTTTCCAAGGTGAGCGCATGTGGAAGCTGAGGCAGCGACAAATACTCAGCGGCCCCATCGCAGTTTAATTGTTTGCCTGCATAATAAATCAAATGTGTCAAGGGAGATTATTTATACAAGGACTGTGTTAACCAAATGAATCACCAGTTTGCTCAACTCTAGCTTTCTCATGTTGTTGTGTGTACTATAGATATGTGTTGGTGCCGGCAGGCTGCGCTTCTTTGTTATTTGATTGCGTTTCTGTATGATTGCATGACAGTACTCCTGTGCCTTTTTTTCATGTGTGACTCTGATATTCATGAGGGAGCGTGCATCTCGCTGTCAGTGATGTGTCTGGTGCTACCTGAATGCTCTTGCACAGGGAGGGGAAAGGAAAACAAATTAACACAAACAAGTCACAGGGCCCCTTTAGAGCTACAATGTGAGCATTTCTAAAGCTCAGAGGGTGAAGACCTGTGTCCAGAGAGCTGTTTTAGCTTGCAGCGTGCACCGGCACCTTGGTGGGATGCTAGTCATTGTTCCTGTTGTTGCTAAGCGACAGCTGAAAACCTGTTTAAAGCACATTTTTTTTTGTTCCAAGTTGAGACGTTTTCAAATTTCACTGACCGGTGTGCTGCTTCAGCAGAAAAAATGCCTTGCCCTCTTTGTCCAGAGCATGTTTTTTTTTCCTCATATAAAACAAGAAATCCATGTCAGCATTGTAAAGAGAGGTCCCTGGTGGACACACACGATATGCTTTCATCCCTACACTGCTGTAAAGACAAAAAAAAAAAAAGTGTTGATCTGATGCGGTAATGCTCCAAGAAATGTGTTGTGATGTAGGTTTTGTGGCAGAACCTGTAAGGATGAATGGAGGCTGGAAGCACTGATTAATTGACACATTAAAAAGCATTTAGAGCATTATTTTCTCATTAAATGATGCACTTCACAAAGCTATTATAAAAACAAATAAATAAATAAACTCCTCATCAAACGTGCCAAGTCAGGGTGGGTGACAAAATGCTGACCTAAGGAAGGTAGAGCAAAGCGCCTGGTAATAGCACCGTGCCGGCCACGGTACAGGGCTGGATTGTGGCCTGGAGGGATGGGGATGCAGCTCCCTCAGCAGCCTTTAAATGTGATGTAAACAGCCGCAGGCAGCCGCAGGGAGGACGACAGATGGGTGACACGGGAACGCTCAGGCAGGTTGAGGTCAAGGTGGGCTACAGAATTATGGATGATTTGGAGGATATCATCTCCAAATGGGAGCTGAGTAATGTGTGCTGTGATAGGGGGCTTTGCAAGATTGTTGTTTCTCCAGGCTTATTACTGTGTTGCCTCCTTGGTTTATTGTTGTCAAGGTGTTCTTATTTTCCCCTGTCTAACTTCTATCCTTTTTTTTTTTTTTTTTTTTGCTCTGCCTGTCTTCTGTTCCCTCTGTTCTTCCTTCCAAATTCCATCGCCTCATTCCTGTCTCTGGGTCCAATGCAGAGCAGCCTGTGCCCTGAGGCCCCGCCTCACTCTCTGGCAGGGTGATGTATGAGTGGCTAGCTTTGACGTCACTTCAGGCTGAACGTCATAGCAACCCAGTGCTCCCAGGCTTGCTCTTTCTGGTGCTTTCTCTCGGTGCCTCTCTCTTCTTCCCTCTCCTCTTTGTCTTCCATTAATCGCCTCTTTCTCTTTTACTATCTCCTCCTCTGTGATATTTCCACATCCATTTCTTCATCTTTTCATTTTTCATCGCTCTGACTCACATTAAAACATACTCTTACCTTTCGTCTTTGTCCACCCTCCGTCTTGTTCTCAACCCCTCTGGAGTTTTCTATTTTTGTCTAAAGCTGCATCCTCTCCTTCGTTTTTCTATTTATTCCACTCAGAGACATACAAACACATAGAGGCATGACATGTCTGAGGTAAGCTGACAAGCAGCAAACCAACCCCTTCTCCCATGTGAAATACAGGCCCTTTCCTATTCAATTACACTTATCAAGATCAACTCTATTCCTGGACTTCATGGTTTCATAAAACCTGCAGTCTGTTTCCCACTGTACCCAGCCAAATCTCTCTATGACAATTCTGCTTTCTCAGACGCCCAGTGACTCACCTTTATTGGACGGGAAAGTTGCCTGTGGCTTTGACTGAAATAAATATATATATAAAAAAGCAGCATAAAAGTGAATTATCAGTCAACTCCAGAATAGCTTGGGAAAATTTCATGTGACTCGACAAGACGTGAAGTTGACCCACTTTCTGCCTTCGCCCTCTGTCTTCCTCTGTCTTCCTCTGTCTTCTTGTCTCGGTCTTGTCACTACCTGCAGTGAGTCTGTCCACTTTTAACTCCGGTGCAGTTGTGGTGAGAGGGGCACAGACCGAGATGGAGACCCTCGCTTGGTTAAAATGGAATGAGGATTGCTCTTGTCACCTACTGTGACACATCTCCTGCCAAGCTTTTCCCAAGTGGATCGAGCTGAGGCACTTTGGGGTAACTTTGGGTCATGTTTGTTAAAATACTGGAAAAAATGTGACAATAGCAACTGAGATATTGAGGAACTTGTAATTTTAAGATTCAGGAAAGGTCACGTATACATTTTATTTTTATGGCATTTGTAATGGTGAGAAGACATTGATATTTTGCTTATGTTTTTTTACCATGTCAAAAGCCAATGATGTGAGAACAACCCACAGAAATTGAAATTATGTTATTTCCCACTCTGGCGTGAAATCGAGTCAAGACACACTGCCAGAGGAAACATGTATTTTATAGGAAACACACTTTGACACAACTGTGGTAAACAGCTAACCAGTGCCGGAGGTTTACAAAAACAAATGTAAAAGCTTTCATGCACTGGGTAAAGACTGAATTACCATCAGATATTGAGAGCAACAGAAGGGGCATTCAAATAAATAACACAGGCACTGTGCTGCATCTAAGATGGAGTGGTCCTTTTTCTGGAAACACTTTATAATAATGATCATTTTTAAACTTCTCATTTACAAAACATTTATGCACATTTCAAATGATTAATAAAGAGTTTGCTGGTACAACCCAAATCAGTATTATTAATGACTCATTTGTAAACCCTAAAATAATTGGTTATGTAAATAAAACATTTGCCAATGACTTCATATTTTCTAATAATTAAATTGTAAATCACTTAGTTAGGCTGACTCAGTCACCAGTGTGAAAAGATAAATGGTCAATAAATGTCATGTACATTTTAACTGAATTTCCAGAAAATCAGCAAAAGAAAATACAAATTATTGCAAAATATAGTGTTTCCAGTAGATGCCTTTGACCCTGTGCTGTTATCCATTAAAAATGAACAGAGTGCAAAGTGATGATGTAATTGCTTTTACTATTATCATTATTATTAACACACCAACTTCAATGAAACAGGTGAATAAAACAGGTGGATAGTAATACACTCACAATCGATGGTCCTTAAAGCATTTAGAAATGTTTTAGCAGGATACACATGAGCTTAACAGCCTCCTTATGTGAAGTGTAAACTGGTTTGTCTGTTCTAGTGTCTTTTAATGTAGCACATGTAAATAGAAAGACGAATGCAGAGTAGGGCTTTACTACAACTGGCCAATTTTTTGCACACTACCTAATGCACTGAAGCTTAGTCTTCTCACATTGGATTCAGTGTCTTGTTGTGGCCTGCTGCTTTTTTATGGTAATTATTATGGCAACATTCACTTGAAACACACGAACAAATCCCAGTGTTTCCGTCTTTGATGGTGTGAATTTATTTTGCCGGATTGTTTTTTTTTTTTTTTTTATGATCATGTCTGTGTCAATGTGCATGTGCTCTTCATGATAATATGCTTGTGGGATGGCTGCCTCTCTTCAGAGAGAAGGCAATATGAGCAGTTTAAAAAGCACAACCTTAAATCCTTTCCACTCTCTTTCTCAGGCCCTGCAAGATTTGGTTGCCAGGCAACATTCGGAAAGAGTTTTCAATTAAGTCACTTTGAGTTAGATGGACTGCACTGTCGCTATGCCCAAACCATCCTGACTAGCCCCACGCACTGCTGCACGTATGAATGGTTACATGTAAAAAGGATGCTCAACAACTTTCTATGCAGAGATGAAGCTGTGTACACAGGGTGTGTACTGCTCTGAATGCTCTGCCATAGACTAACACAGATTTATTTATTGACTGTAACAAATAACAGTAACACTGCATTTTTGTTGTCCAAGTTTCTTTCACTCTTTCCTCAATTTAGGGAGCAATGATTAACTTACTGCAGATCAATTTCTCCACCAATAGCCAGCTCTGCTGATTAATGGATAATCAGTGATTCAGTTGACACCTAAAGGTGGTAGACTATTCCTTGTGTTTTGGCAAGCAGCATTGACACAGGCACCACTTCCTCTCTCATTAATTTTTACCTTCTGAGCTTGGGGAAAAAAAAAATCACACAATTAAAGCTTTTAGACATACCATACATTATGATCCTCATTAATTGAGCTGATCTAAGCTTGCTCTAACTTACTTGCACAATTTGACCTACATGGACTTCCGTGTCCCTCTACAAGTCTGTGGCAGTTTCGCCAGCGGCAGTATCCTGGAGGATGGTGGCCATACTAGGTCAAGTGTAGAGAGCATTGGGGTCCTCTGTCCTCATCCGCTGGCCGTGACAGTGAATTTGTGCACGCTGATGAGCTTTTCTGCCTCACTCTTAAAGTCAGAGTAGTTTTTTTTTTTTTTTTTTTTTCCAGTTTATGAAGCTGTAAACTTTGACTGCTCAGTGACATTCTGTTACTCTTTTCACTTGGAGATACCACTGCTGCTGTTTGTTGTTTATGTTTGTGACCATTACAACGTGTTCTATGTCTGCACAATCCAAAGTCTTCAACTTCATGCTGTGATTTATTATGAGAAACTGGTGTCCTCTGTGTGGTATTTGACAAGTCTGAGGACAAACCTATGAACGGAGAAAAATAAAATACAAATACGGGCTTCGAGCTTTTGCTTTCTCTCTCTCTCGGGTCCTAAGTGATATTGAATTTATTTTGGCTTTCTAGGAATATTCCTAGAAAGTTTCTTTTTTTTCACTCTTTCCTGTTTCTCAAATCCAACAATAATGACTGTCTATTGACACTGTTATTTTCAAGTGGTCAGCTTGGGTTTATTTGTTCCGGCATCATTGACCCGTCTGCTTTGGTTACTGTGGTAACACAGAAGGCATACGTACACGAGCTGCTGGAGTGCTTTTGAAGTATGGAAGCATACAATGTCATAGTTTGGGTCTTGTGTTAATCTGGCTGAAATCCAGTGGTGCTGGTGGATTCTTTCTGGTCAGGGCATTACTGGCTCAGAGCTGTAGTCCTTTAATGACCCGTCCAGGAGGGAGGGGGGGAGGGGGGAACCTTAATCCGCCTGAAGAGTTGAGGGACAGCTTTTCAGGCAGCACACACACTACTGTATCATTTTGATCTGGAGGAGAACTTGTTTGTGTGCTCTGTGAAAGATGGTGGTTTAAGACTGACCCCCCCAGCTCTTTCTGATAAAGCTGATTGGATTGAGGACCACGAGGCTCTTAGACGTCTACATTTTCCCAAGATCCAATAATTAAATATATCATTTAGCACCTCCAGAGTGATTTACTGCACAGATTAGATATTCACAGTAGTGAATTTGCAATTCAAGACTCCAGAGGGAAATATCTGGCTCTTTAGCTAAATGCTGCTAAATGCTCCACTGTGTTCACCTGCTAATGTCTTTGACCTGTCTTGTGTTTGAGGCTTGGCAGATAACCAACACAATGAGCTGAAAGACATTAAAATGCTGCAGGGTGAGGTGATACCTCTGACCCCTGACCCCTGTTATTTACTCATAGTCGTTTGATCCATTGATGATATCAGCTTAAAGCACAGCCCTGACCATACCTTCACACAACACCTTGTTGTCAAGTTGTAGCTATAAATGAAGTATAAGCAAAGAAATGAGATTTGACCACATGAATAAACTGTTACGAAAAATGGATAAAAATACAAGTATAGTGGGTGTTTACTTATAAACATCATTGTGTATTCAGTCTGAAGATAAAATGAATGTACAGAGCGAGATGCCCATTTGGCTGTGAAGAAAACAAGGTGTGTGGTGCTGCCTCTGTTGATGCGGCGGCTTTATTCATTGGGATGGTCATAACACACCTCAGGAATGATTACATGCATTACAGCTTAATAAATTACGCTACTGCCTGTCTGGGGGCTGAAGGCGCAGTTTGCACTGTGTGAGAGGAGGACTTGATTGTCGGTGTCTGAATTAGATTCTTAGGTGAGCTCTGCTTGTTCTGTTGCTGCCGTTGCTGCCATTGTCATTATCAACATGTAATGGGGTTTCTTCTGCTTAATGGTTATTAAAGGAACATCTCTCTCCCTCCATCCTTCTCCACCATTCTCCCTATAGTTCTTTCTGTATGCAAATGCATGAATGATCCTCTTATGCTGCTTGATCAATCTGTATTCATAAGTAGCTGCATGTCTCAAACTGTGTTTTAGTTGGACAGCTCTGCAGGCAATTTACAGTACCTGGTCACATGCAGAAATGCACCACCCCCTGCCTTTATACACACACACACACACACACACACACTAATGATGAGCAATAGTCTCGTCTCTAGGGTGGTATACCTCTGTGTGCCGCCTGTATGAAAAACTGCTACCCCCCACCTTAGTCCTTAGAGTCATGGGAAGAATGAATGGATATAATCAGTAAGCTCACCCATTCACTCTCCCCAGGAAGAGAAGCTCGTTATTCTCTGTTAGTCCTTTTCTCCCTTCCCTCTTTCTCTTTTTTTTTCCTGCCTCCATCCTTCCGCCCCTCTCTGCCTGTTTTCTCTCTTTTCTGCATCTTTTATCAGAGTTATCGATCTCAGTTTAACTGTATCCTCTCTCTCTCTCCCTCTCTCACTCTCCTCTGTCTAACATGCTACTATTTCTGTATAACAGCAGTCATCTACATGGTTCAGTATTTCCAGTCATAATGAACGCCTGAATTGCATACAGTGTTTGGTAATTGGCCCCTGTGTGCCTTTATTCCAAGAACATATTCTCAAAATGCTTTCTGGTAAAAAACCAAGCTCTGTGGTGTAAAACTGAAGGGCACATAATGAGCTGTTGCATAATTACAAGAAAGGAAAGTGATTCACACGTGTGTGGGGTCTGAAAAGTTCCGGCCCTGCAGTGTGAAGATCTTTCCTTGTTGTAGGTGATGAATATGTTTGAGCTCTGTTGGTGGACCATAAAAATTTTCATGACCTTTGAATGAGGTGTAGCGAGGAGAAAATGACCTTCAAATGCTGAGCTACTTGTTCCATATTTGAAAATAAATTCACCTCATGCAGCTGCAGCACATAGTGTGCTGTATACACAAACAGAAACACACACTGTACTGTACGTTCCTTGACAGAGGACCTCTCAGGTTTGGTCGTCCAGGTGTGGAGTGTTACTGTCAGCACGAGAGCGGAGCTGCCGTCATCCAGCTACAGTTTCTCATCAACGAGGTAAGATAAAAACCACTCACACTGCTCAATTAGTCCACTGATGTGTCTGTAGTCACCACTAAGGTTAGTGCTGTCTTACAAAGACAGGTAACTCCATGGGTAATAGTGTTATTTAAAAAAATGATGTTATTATCCAGCCCCAGTATTCCACTTGAGTCTGTAAAAAAAAAGACCTAGGGGCTGATTCATGAAGGTTCATCCCTAGTAATCGCATTTTACCCCTAAAATGTGCAAAAAATAGTTTCTACCTTGTGCCTACCTTGTGTGAAATGGCTCACCTCCCTTATCTGCTCATCTCCCTCCGCGCTTTTCTCGTTTTAAAACGGCGAGCTGTCCTCTTCTTTGTATTCTCCCAAGAGTAGAATCAGTAATTTGACCAATTTTCCCCAGAATCAGTAGGGCTGGGTAATGATTCTCAATATTTTTTCAGCACTGAATACTACTGAGTTCATAGCATTGAGTATTTAAAACTGTAAAATATTGAATATTGGCGCCAAAAGCTTGGTGTTTGCTACTTTTAGACAATAGATCATTGCTGCTTGTGTTAAAATTTGCTCATTAAATATTGATTCATTTAATTAAATAAAAAAACAAAAAACAGGCAAAATTCATATGAATTTGTTTTATACAATCATATACAGTGTGTGGGATTTCTTGGTCCTACACATTGCAACAGAGCTTTTGGTTCAATGCATTTGTCAGTAAGACTTGCAAGGACTTAGTTGAATTGTTACGAATTGGCAGCAGAATTGAAAATGTCACTTGATTCCGACCAGAGACTTTTAAACAGCGTATCATCAGTCTTTGTCAAAAAAGGACATTGCATAGGGACTACGTTGTATAACTGCTGTAACGGTTGTTTGCATCCATCCTTTTAAAGTCACAGAAAATCAGATATGAGTCAACCCACAACTCATCCAGCCCGGGTTAAAAAAACTGCTCAGCTAAAACAAGCACTTCTGTCCATTTGTCACATTAAGCCACAGGCCACAATAAAAAAATTGAAAGCATTCTGCGGAGTGTCGATTGACAAGCTGGAAACAAGTATCGAATACCTCACACACTTTCTGATTTGTATGGAGAAAAGCATGAGTTTGATTGACTTTGTGTTTATGAGAAAGGCAGTCTTTCATGCTCAGTTGTGTGTGTTTCTCGGTGTGTGTCAGCGTCTGTGTGACTGTGACTCAGCAGCTCAAACAAACCCCGAGGGAGACGGAGAAGATTTTTAGTGCCTCCTACACTCACACATAGACTCATATACATCTTATGAATCATCATCGTTACCTGGGAGAAAGCTGCCTGATTTAAAATCAGCTTGCGTTCCCAGGGAGTGAAGTCTGACTCATGCTTTTCATACTCAAAGACAAAAATGTGCAGTCTGTGGACGTGTTTATGAAAATCTCTGTAGTCATAAACGACATGGATTTCAATAACGATGTCTGTGTTTTGTTTGAAGCCCTTTTAGTCTTTGAATATAAGAGGAAATGTCTCCGTTATGACAGGGAGCGCTGGTGAGTGCTCTGGCTGATGACAGTGTCCACCTGTGGAACCTGAGGCAGAAGAGACCCGCCATTCTTCACTCCCTCAAGTTCAACAGAGAGAGGTAAGAGGTTCACGCATAAAACTGCAAGTGATGTCAAAGTCTGCGAAGCTGCCACTCTCTTTTCTCCTTTTCTCTCAGTTTGTCCTCTCCCTCCTCAACTAGGCCCTCACACTCACCCTGGTGCAACATGCACAGTGGCTTTCGGAGCAGGGGCTGTGTCACAGTTTGCTGCCCGTGTGAACTGTTAGGTTTTGCCGACTGTCACACTGTATGCAAACAGACGGCATTTCGTTTAGCAAATGTGTCCACGCGCCTGCAAAACTGTGCACAGGGCAAAGGAGGTGCAAGAGAGGCCGATGCTGTCTCTCTCTCTGTCTCGCTTTGTTTCTCTCTCTGTTGGCCTCTAACTAAACACTCATTATTTGGGTCACTTACTCTGCCTTTGAGGCTTTCCCATCACTGGGGCACAGGTGTGAATATACCCAGAATACCAGAGGGTTTACACCAACAGGTTGTTACACACAAACACAAAGAGAGCATAAAGATAAACTCACACATGCAATTAATATACGCAGTGGCCCACATTTTTACATGAACATAAATAAACATACCCACTTTAAGATGGTTATCAAATAATTAGGCTGAATTCCAGAGGAGTCTACGCATACTTTTTTTTTTGTTTTTTTGTTTTGTTTTTTAGGAACAATTTTACAAGTAATTTTACATGTTTTAGTTTATGAAGTACAAAACCATATTATTCCTAATCCTATTTTAAGGCATATCCTGGTCTTTTTAGATGAATTTCCTTCCTTTGAAGCAATCAGTGGCTTCTGTTCACTTCAACATGCAGAGACTTCAAAGAAGCAGAAGCATGATGTGGGTACATGGAAAAAATAACTGACTGCTGAAAAAAAACAGCTGAAGAAATTTGCAAAACAGCCATGAAAACATGAAGCATTCCTTCCCACAACAGACTAAGATGAGTGAAATGCCTCACCCCAAGGATGTGTCCACTGTCTCCTCCAATCACAAATGCAGTGATTACCCATCAGAGCCAATCATATCACCGACCAGTGACCTGTCACTGTGAAAAGTGGTGAACGGGTTAAACATCAGAGCCAATGATCTGAGACAACACTGATGTGATGGACAGGTGGCCAGCAGCGGCTTTTAGGGCGGGTTGTGTTCTTGTGGAGGCGCTTGACCGCCTCTGACATTTAGAATGCACCGTTGTCCAACGCAACGACCCCGAGACACAGCATCGAAGAGTTACCGCATCTCAAGAGACGTCGAGATGGGAAGGAGAAGCTGCAAAGTCACTTGAGACATTTGGAAGAGGAGGAGGAGATGAAGAAAGCAGCTCGAGCAGTGGAAGCAAGTGAAAGGAGCAGAAAATGAGGCTCATGAGGAGGGTTAGATAGAGAACGCAAGAACGAGACAGTAAAGGAAATGATTGAGAAGAGAAAAATGGAGAGTAAGAAAAGGAAGAGTAAGTGGAAGGAGAGGGATGAGCAGGAGTAGGGCCACTCTTCATTCCCTGGTTAAAAATTCAAGAGGACAAATTCTGCCTTTCACTCCTCATCCATACATAATATGTAAGGACTGCGGAGAAAATGCAAATACTTGTGCCTCATGAGTGAGACAGTCTTACTAGTTGATCGCAGCATCAGACATCAGTCTGGTTGTCCGGCCCAGAACGATTTCACCTGAGGGCTTTGCAGTCTCACAGAATAACTGTGACAGAGTTGCTCGTCTCTGCATACAGTATTCACCTAATAGCCTGGAGCCCATCAGCTTAGTAATGACATTTGCATCTTTTCTATTAGGTTTTCAGTTTCCTCCCACATCCCATAGACATACAGCTCAGGGTAACTGGAACTTAATTGCCTATAATTGTAAATGTGTTAAGTGCAACACATACCAGCTGCATTACAAAGCGCTGCATCCTTTGATGCACACAGCACACACTCTGGAAACATCATACAGCCCTTGTTGATGTGCATCTAGACTTGGCCACTTTATGGGCTTATATACAAAACGACTGGTATGGGTGCATTGCTGCATGTCATTCATTATGTTTGTGTTGCCCTTGGGTCTTGTGTTAATGGCAACCTGTCAGCAGTATGCTTGTGTCTTCTGGCACCACGTGCTGGGCTGCTGGGCTTCTCAGGACCATAAAGAGCAATAAGCAGCTATAGATAAATGCATGGAAGACAATGCATTTAGATAATAACATTTTATATTAACTTTATGTGTAACCAATTCACACCTCATGCCATTGCATCTAACAGGTATAGAAGTTCTTTTTAGATTACTATCACATCTATCACCTGGCTTGTCACGTGTCACGTGTTTTGCTCTTAATGCAGTTATTTGTGCAATGACAGATGCTATGGCTTTGCTGATTCAGTGTAGCTCTGAAAAAAATCCTACTTTACAACAAACCTTAAAGTTTTTACCTCTTTAATTAAACATAACGGATGAAATTCTTTGTATGAAAGGTAAATGTGTCTTAAATTGGTATCGAATAATGTTCAAGTGTTTCCAGACCAGCACTCAATTTTCCCTGTTTGTGTACTGTTGTTATAATAACTGCCATAAAGGAGCTACATCCAAAGTTAATGGGACCATCAGGGTTTTGTTGGGCCCTCTTGAGTTCAACTTTTCTATCACACAGTTTAGCCAAATGTCTTGCCCTCTGATAAGCTTTTAAGATCTCCTCTGGCTAAGAAGACTGCAGAAATCTCTTATCTCTGTTTTCTTTATTTTCACAAAAGGTGTTGACATCTTTGTTGTTTGGATCAAGGCTTTTTAATATACAGTTGTCAAAGGAACTAACAGGAGGTTACATTTCCAAACAGCTTTTAGAAGATCACAGGTAAAAGTGTCATCTGAAGTTAAGAATGGTTGTTGAAGAGAAGCCGAGAAATGGTTCACATGGTTTTTAGACTGACGTGTTGCAGGATCTAATCTGACAGATGTGAAACTTGTAAAATTCTTGGTCACTCACTGCCACTCCCAACCCATCTCTGGCTTTTTTTTTGTTATCTTTGCTCCTTTGTTTTTCCCCTCTCTCTGACTGTTTGTTCAAAGCTTGACTTTAGCTTGTCAGGGTGTAGAGGACAAGGCAGCCATTTCCGCCGTCAACAAAAAGGACAGTCACCCAACCAGAACCGCCAAGACAGCCTCCTAACAGGGTGCACCAGAATACGAAGAAACGACAGCCTGTTACAAACCAAATGAAACACAATGTACTGGTATTTGTCTGTACATAAAGGAATAATTTAGGGAAATTTACCAAATCACTGTGTTGCGTTGAGTTGGGTGACAATATCAATTCTACGTTCATGTCTGTGAGTTACGTATGGACCTAGATTGTTGAGGTGATTAGTGTTCAGCATGTCATGGGTAAACAGCTAGTAACGCCTCTAAAATGTGCTAATTAACACGTTACATCTTGTTAGTTTAATTTGTACACAAACATGTAAACATGACAGTTTGTTATTTTAGATAGAGTTATGTAGTGCATAAACAACAATTTATCTGTCCACCATGCACCTCTGTACATCGTCTACCAGTCACATGATGACAAGAAAGGAGAGTTCCGGCATACACCTGCATAAAACTATTGTTGTTTTTACTTTTTTTTTCTTTTTGACCTATAGCCTATGTTTTTTAACTTCGGAGGGAGCCAGGCTAGCTGTTTCCACCTGTTAAGCTAGGCTAATCACCTCCTAGCTCCAGCTCCATACTTGTGTGCACAGAAATGAGAGTGGTATCGATTTTTCTCATCTAACTTTAGGTATGAAAGGGATTAAGCGTATTTATTGAAAAATGTTGAGCTTTTCCCTTAATGGATAGGTTGGTGTTGGGTGGCATTCACCGGATAGCTCTTTTGCTAACAGCATCTTTCTTTATGACTGCTAGCATCAGAAGATTGGATTAGAAATTAAATTAGAAAATCCCTTTCGCTGTTGACAAGGTTTTACACAGAAGCTAAAAAATAGGTATGGCTAATGTCAGTGCAGACAAAGAAAAATAAGAAGATTATATTTGGTTCATTGCCATAAATCGAAATTGAATGTGTCTTCTCTGCTAAGTTTTTTTTTTCTCCACACATTTATTTTCTACATTATTCACCTTTTGAAATCTATAGGCTACCTATCATCTGAGGGCCCATTCCAATACTCCAAACAGATCCCTCTTTCCCACCTTCCTTCCTTCTTCTTGCCCTCCTTCCCCTGTTCAGAATTTGAGTTGATGGGTGAAAGCAGTGTGGCGGAAAGCCCCTCCAGCGTCAGCATCCATTCACATCAGATCACAGGCACTAGGAGAGAGGAGAGAAGGGAGGAGAGGAGGAGTTGAGACAGACTGGGCCTCAGCCAGAGAGCAGTGAGTCAGTCTGTGGGTAGGAGTGTGGGGATGCAGGGAGCGCAAAAGAAATCCTGTCGAGTCATTCTGGCGTAGGATGCTCTCATCACCTCCTGGCCTCACAGGAATGCACTGCAGATGTGGAAGCTATCGTCAATGCAGGGTGATATGATGGGAGATAATAAGAGGGTGGGACCTGGGGTCACCACATGTACATGCACACACGCATACACCAGTACACATACAACACAAATGAGACCTGAACTCTGCACTTTGGTGAGATTTTTTTTTTTTTTTAATTTGAAGGAAATTTTGTTATTAGAACAATAACCATTGTATGTTTGATATATCTGGGTTTAGCTGCTCAAATCTTTGCCTCTGGAAACTGATCAGTCACTTTACATTGGTATTCATAAAGCATAAATCTTAGCTTTGATCTCAACAGGAGTCGCAGTTAGTCTTAAAGTATTTCTGAAAAGGACACCGAAACGCTAAAATGTCTAGTAGTAGTACATTGACAGTGCATCAATTAAATGACTTAAAACGGTTGAACATTTTTTTTAATTATTCAAATTTAAAAATGTAATTATTCAATCAAACAGAGTTTACGCTCAGATATTTTGCTGATTAAGTTTATTTCAGGACTGTTGATCTAGAATTATATCCCTCCAACGAACTAACTTCTGCGTTGTTTTAATTATGATAAAGGCACATATTGATTTTTGCAGGTGTCTGTATAGCAGAGAGAGAGTAAAGGTGCTTGAGAGATGTGTTGTAGAGACAATGTGTGTGTGTGTGTGTGTGTGTACTGTCATCACATTAGACTCCTCTTAACTTAGGCCCTGTGGGCAGATTGGGGATAGACTCCTCCATCCAGTCTGGGGCTTTGCCAAATGGATACTGTTTGCCACCAGCTTCTACGTGATTTGTGTTTTTTTATTTCAACAGTGATGGGCATTTTTTCTGATGTCTAAAGGGTATTCAACAGTTAATCAACTTTTTTTTTTTATCGCCGTTGTTGTTTGGTAATCACTGAGTGATCTGCATTGTCTTTATCTGAATCACCATTTCCAAACAACGCTGGAAGGAATAACAGTACTGTAATTACTGTAAAACTTCTTTGTGTTCTGATCAGTTTAGAAGAGGAATATTGGCCAGATAAAACAGAAGATTCATCAGATGCAGCTTTGATTATTTTACAGTATATAGCAAGTGTCCTTCACACTGTCTCTGTCAGCGTCTTCCCCCGCCATTGTTGTGCACTCAAACATAATTATTTAATTAATATTTTTATACAATTACATTTTAAAATAGTATTAAAACTGTCACTGTGTCTTATTAATATTTTTCTGCAGCACTTTCATTACAGGAACCAAATCATATCCTTTTCTCACCACATTATTTGTCTCGCTTTGCTGAAGGGCAGTTTAATAAAAGTTGTTTAACAAAAGGAACCTGTACCTAGATGAAGACCCAAGTTTTCAAACTGATGAATTTCTAATGGCAGGCAGGCTCAGATTACTTTATTTGTAGCAATGATCTTACTATGATAGTAACAATACAGAAAACCCTGTGTTTACAAATGATGATTTTCTGAAGTCTCCCCTCTCCCCAATTCATTTGCAGCGAACCATGCTCTCATACGTCTAGCCCACAGTGCAGTTAGCCTCAGAGTTGTGTGTGGCAGGCATCTGTCATTTCTGAGGCAGTGTGTTTGGCCCTGAGCCCGCAAGCTGGCAGCTGCCTTTGTGTGTCGTGACCACTTGAAGCTGGAGATTTCACCAAGAGACACGTGCATACACGGCAAGTGTGAACACAGTGACACACACATAAGTACACTTGCGCTTGCA
Organism: Toxotes lorentzi; assembly: GCA_037833715.1. Lineage (NCBI taxonomy): Eukaryota > Metazoa > Chordata > Actinopteri > Toxotidae > Toxotes > Toxotes lorentzi. Next base: position 8,625,638 of record JBBMJY010000011.1, read on the forward strand.
CAAACACTTGTATTTGCATGCACACAAACACACGGAAAAACAGGCACACGCAAACTGTGAGCAAATTTGTATAATTATGCTCCTGACACTGCCTCTCTGTTGGCCCTCTCTCACTGGCTCTCAGAACGCTTAATCAGTTAGTTTGTATGTGCACACATACACAGATCAAACATATTTATATACAACATACATTTATATACAGTACATATGTCATTACACAAATTCACATCAATTGCTGAGAAGCATGCACATAAATATGGAAACAAATAGCCATTTTTGTGCACACTGTTTGTAATTTATAAAATCATCTCCACAATAACTAGCACATGTACACATTCCAGCCCTCATACACACAGACAAGGCACATCTGTTTGTGCAGATGATAAAGGACATTAAATCCAGTACAGTCTGCCTACGTTGTCTAAGTTGTCATGGAAAGCCATGTTGCTCTTAGTCATCTTTCCTGGTTAAATGAGTCTGTATGGGTGTGTGTATCTTAGTGATCAACTGCCCATGCTTCAGTAAGTCATCTCATACTCTTGCAAACCGGTGTGAAAATCATGTTCATACGTGACTAATTAGCTTGAGCAAAAACATTTTCTCTCTCGGTTAAGATTTGGAAAAGACTTTGGCAACTGAGAAAATCCAGGCAGCTTATTTAGCAGAGCAAATTAATTGTGCATAATGTATAAACATATTTTGTAGGAAAAAGGATTGCAAGAAAAGCCATGTTGTTCTCAGATGAGATATAAATGAGTGTGTGTATTTGATCCTGCTCTGTGTGAATGTAGGTTAGTGTGTATATGTTTAAATGTTGTGTCTGTTTTTGTGTGTGTGTGTGTGTCTCTTTGTACACATTTTGCACTGTGTGGATGAGATTTATGTCAAGTAGCCCAGCTCCCCTGCTCAGAATTATGAATATATTCATGTGTTAGTGCAAAGCATTGGGCCAGAGAGGAAAGGTGTGTGTGTGTGTGTGCGTGCGTGTGTGTTAAAGCGGGAGCTTCTACTCTCAATGCAGCCCTGGAGCAATAGTGTGCGATAGACTCAGAGAAAGAGAGAAAAGGAGAAATACAAGCTCTCTGGGTATTAAAATACTCAGGCAGGGAACTAAAAGTCACTGCAAGGACATATTTACACCAGTTTGTGTCTTGCTGTGTGTATTTCTATGTAATGTAATATGTTTAACCCTATCGCCTACAAAATACATTTACATCTGTACCACATCCTTTGCCGAACATAAAGGGGGTTATGATAATCTTCATGGCCTGGTCTTAAATTCATTGCCTGTTTTATTAATTCAACTCTGTCAAGATACCATTTAATCTGATTGTGGATTGAGGGAAACATACTTTATTTAATCTTAGTGTAATATATTTTTCAGGTAATATATCTATTTAATCCGTCTCTGACAGCAGATATTACATTGAAATATTAAAATTATTGTGCTGAGTGATTCCACTGCTGAGTTTAATCTGCAGAGGAAATACACCACTCTGTCGTTCCTGCAACTAATGGACAGAGAAGACAGTGCTGTCCAAAAGAAAAGGTTTGCAGATTTATTTCCCTCCTCAATTAGGTGGGTCTCTCAGCCGATGAAACTTGAGGGGGGGGTCACTGACATCCACAGGTGGAGCTCAAACCACCGTGCTGAATCAAAAGGATCACCGGGGGAGCTGGATGACCTTGAGATATTAGCAAGCTGGATTACCAAGGTTGTACATTATTATTCCAGAGAAGGATTGGAGGTTGAATCGGAAGATGGATGAAAGAACAGAATGATGAAAAAGGCATGAGGAGATGAATGGATAGCCACAGTTAAGGAGGGAAGGGTTTATAACCTCTCATTAAACTTAAGTCTGATGGATGGATGAAAGGGGGAGGTTAGTGGGGTGATGATGAGAAGAGGAGAATTATGGGTGCCTCTTTGCCCTCATGTATCCTGTAGGTCTGGAGAGAAGGGGCTGACTGAATGACTCAAAAATCTCTTTGGTTTGCCACTCTCCTCTCGACTGCCTCGACCTGATAGAGTGGTAAATAATCCTCTCAAAGTTTTGCATAATTTGTCTCTCGTTATAATAGGACGTCAAGTGATTTCTCAAGAAGCTTCTGTCTCTCGGCTGTCTGTATCTTTCTTCCTGGGTTGTCCATCTTTTCTCTTCCTCCCTCTTGTCATTTTCCACTCCTTCTTTCCTACTCCTCTAACACGTGTCTCCTTTCCTTCTCTTTGCAGAATAACTTTCTGCCACCTGCCCTTCCAGAGTAAATGGTTGTACATCGGCACAGAACGAGGGAACATCCACATCGTCAACGTGGAGTCCTTTATGCTCTCAGGCTACGTCATCATGTGGAACAAAGCCATTGAACTGTAAGTGTGACTGCCCACGTGTCACCCTCTGATGCTGCTTCTCACACTTTGCCCTCAAAGTTCTTTGCATTTCGCTCTCTTCTTCTTCAAATGCTGCATGATTTAGTGTGCTGTTGTATAGGTTTTGAGCCGCTGAAACATAGATCAATATTTGAACTCAGGAATCAAACTCAGATTGCCAGCGCTGCAACACTGATCTCAGGGTCTATTGACTCACCTTGCAGCACTTACGGGAGGTGAGGGATGCTGTATAATCAGTATTTTACCTTTTAAAATGTTATCGTAGTTTAAATGCAATGAGATAAGAAAGAATGATTAGTCAGTGTATCATTCCCAGGCACAGTATTGGACTTCAGGTAGTGAGCGACCTGTCTCTTTGCTGTTTCAATGGATCTGTCAGTTTGACAGGCTCCATTTTGGTTCCCTGCTGTAGAGACTTAAATTATTCACTGGAGCGTTTTGCTTCACGCTTTCCCCTCATCCCCTTCTGTGCATTTGTGTGTGTGTTGTGTGTGTGTGTGTTGAGAGAGAGGAAAAAGAGGAGGAGGCATGGAGGGGTGGAACAGGTGTCTGCTGAGATCAGTGTATGGTACACACAGACGTCTCGTCTCGTCGACAGGGCTGCAGGGAAGAAAAGGCGAGAGTGAGTGGTGGGAGAGGGGAGGAGGAGGGAGAATGTATGACAGAGAGGAGAGGGGGGTGGAATGGATGAGACAGGGCTTTTGCCTGAGGGAAAGGACACGCAGAGGGGAAGAGTGATGGAGGAGAGGAATGGAGTGGTGACAGAGGGATAACTGCAGGTAACAGAGGGCAGAGCAGAAGACGGTCCAGAAGGAAGGAGACGTGCAGATAAGTGAGGGTAGAGAGGTGGATGGAAAAGGTTTCCAATTAAAGAAAGAAAGGGCAGAAGAGGAAGGTAAGGAGTGGTAATGATGAGATAGAGCCTAGATAAGATAGAGAGGTAGATACTGCGGTTCTTCTTGACAAGGACAAGCAATAACTAACTCCTTTACAGTACTTTTCACTCCTGTTTTTGCCATGGCCAGCCACACATTATTCCAACATATCACTTATGTTCCAAAGCTGTTCATGCTATCACAGAAAATTGAAGTGCTGGAAGTAGTTACTTGATTGAAAAAAGAAACTTTCATCATCAGTTTTTAAGAACATCGGCTGCATGTACAGCAAGTGGGAATAATAATTCAATCAACAAACATTTGTTTAAATACACACATTTCTCACTCACACACACACACACACACACACACACACACACACACACACACACACACACACACACACACACACACA
>JBBMJY010000011.1:8629416-8641956 GCA_037833715.1 Toxotes lorentzi
CACACACACACACACACACACACACACACACACACACACACACACACACACACACACACACACACACACACATTTTTATTAATATTTTTCATATTTCAACTTGTCTATTTTCTGTCTTGATTACAAACCCCGTTTGGCCAGGATGTTGCTAAAAGGTATATTGGTCTTGTCTAAAACACTGGAGTCCGTTAGAATTAGAATTTGGACCTTATGCCTCTTTCACATCAAACGAAAGGTCACACAGCCTGTAAGTGGAACTTCAATATCCCCATCTCAATGCTGTGAATTGCAGAAGCAGTAAACATTCAACATGTTGCTTGTCCAAGATAATAAAAATCTAAATTGCCATTTCTATTTGCAATAATACAATTACATGCACTTCCAAACAACAAGTGATATCACTTGTTGTTTGAAAGTGTTATTTGTTATTTGAAAGTGCATGTCATTGTACTCTTACAGTTTTATGGCTAATTTCAAATTCATAAAACTCATTGACCTGCATATCCACTCTCACTATTTCTGCTGTCTCACAGACAGAGTGTACATCAGTGCATCTTTGCTCTCATCTGTTTCTGCAGTCCATCCAAACAATAATTACTCTTTTAAGAAACCCTCCCATCATCTCTCTTAATGTTGTGCCCTGCCACCTCTAACAGCCTTGTTAAGCCACTAAACTTTCTTTGACATGTTGTGTTGTATCCGTCCAGACTGTAGCTCTGCACAATTACTTTGAGGAAATGAGGTTTCCGTATATCTTTTGGATCTTTGGTTCAGTCTTCAATCACTCACACGGCCATCCTGTGGGATATGATGTCCTGAAGATGGCAACAGTGCCAGGAATCGATTCTCAGATTTTCAGTTTGCGTATCTGTTTATGAGTAGGTTTCTGTTGCTGTGTTATTGCTTTGATGCAGATCAGAGAGGCGTGAGGTGATTGTTCTCTTGTGTCTCTCTGCCAGCTGTGGGGTTAGGAGGGTTGCCGGGCAGATACAAAAGCTTCTGTACCTCTCTCATTGTTCTCTTCTGACGCTGTCATCAGGCGAACGTAGCACTTGATCTAAATTAACTGCAGTAAGAGCTGTAACGATTAGTGGAGTGGCAGAAAATGAATCAAAGAAAAGTATTTATGATTGATTAATTGTTGTAATCATTTGTCAGGCAACAACCGCTAGTTGCAGTTTCTCAAATGAGAGAAACAACCTCAAGAATTCTCTAGATTAGTCTGATTGTCATATCTTTCTTTTCACCGCAAGTGAAAGCTTTATCTAAAGATTTTACCTAAAACCCTGCCTGCTACACCTGTGTTGTGTTGTGATTGTTGTAATGAGGTTAGGATGTGGTGTGCACCGAGGTCATCTTCCCTTGGGCCCTGCTATTTGGAGACAAGCTGCAGTAGCTGTAGCAGTGGCCCCAGGCCTGCCCTGACCCAGTGCTCTGTGTGTTTGTATGACTCACACCTCTGTTCCCAAGCTACTGTACTGAAAAGACTAATAGACACATATCCTACAGGACATAACCAACAACATGGCACCATAGTTCAGTCAGTGCTTCAGGCATTAAGGACATTGCAGTAAGGCCACATGTAAATCTGTGTTTGTTCGCATGATGCATAATTTCGCTGCTTGTATGCACTGTACTGTATATGCAAGAATGTTTATATGTGTGTAGCTGCAGCGTTTGTGCGTGTGCGTGTGTTTGATTTGATTCAGTGAGATGGTCACTGGGTACAGGGAGCTGGAGAGAAGTGGGACAGGAGTGGTAAATTCTTAACAGCTTACTATGACACATAGTTCACGTGAACATGTTAGCCTGAGGCCTCTCCTGTTCCGTCCTCTTTCATTTTGTCCCACTCTCCCACTCAGGACCTTGAAGCTATTGTAAATACATGTTTGAATTTGTCTCCATGCACTGTGGTTTTAAGCATGAGTGAGGTCCTCAGCTGGCATCGCAGTACTCTAGCGAAGAGCCCGAGTATCCCTCAGCGTCCAGTATCCTTCAAACCATTCACCACGGTGGTTCCAGAAGCTGAGGCTGCAGGTGTAGACCCGGTACAGTGATCTTCCCAGGGGTACACAGCCTTAATCCAGCACCCCATGTACTTAGAGTTGGAAATCACTTTGCTTTTTTTCAGTACAAAGTGTGTCAGATTTGTATCATAAAAGAGATCATTGTTCCATTGTCCTGCCTCAGTCTTCACTGAGGCACTGTGATTCAATGGTAAGATCAGATCTAATGCAAAATGCTGTGATTTGTGTGGTTTGAGGATCTGTTACAAACGTTTTGTTCGTTCATGTAATGAAAATCTCTACATGTGCTCACTGAGGTCAGAGGGATCAGTGCAGCTGGGCCAGCACCATCATCTGGTACATGCTTCTTATGCTGGAATAATCATTCATAGCGATCATGTATGTTTACCTCAAAAAATCATACACAATCATAACAAATTAGGATCAGCTATGAGCTTTACATAGGTTCCTATGCGTTAACGTGCACACAGTTACGGTTTACGGAGGTGACATGAGGCCACATACAGTATGGGTGTGCTACAAACATGGCTCTTCAAGCCATGTTGCCGTGGAGACACGGCAACGTGGCTCGTGGTGACTGCTCCTCTGTGACCTCAGAGAGTGTCACCCGTGGTGAGACCAGATGTTCAGGACCTTGCTGTGCATTTGTGTTTCAGTGTGCATGTGTGTCTGTGTATGGAGTCAGGCCCTTGAATAGGTATGCTGAATGAGCATACCTATTCAACCTGTGCTTTTTTATTCACACACACACATACAATCAGAAATCCTTTTTTTTTTGTTCACATACTGAGGGAAATTTGGTGTGTGTAAGAAGACATGTGGGTGTGCTTACACTGAAGTAGATGTTTTCAGAGTCAGTGAAGTGTTACTCTTCCTATTGCCTAAACATCCCCCGTGTGCCATTGATACACCCAGAACCAATTGCTTTATGTTGCGTTTGTGTGTGCACTCAGGTCTTTGTGTGTGTGCTTGCAACGCATACGTACAGTAATGGTCCATTTTCTTTAATGTAGCGAAGGCATCATTGGATGGGGGATGTTTGATATACATTCGGTGCAATAAAGGTTTATAACACTGTTTGGACTGAAGGAGCCAAAGGCAGAAGAATTTTAAGATTTGATGATGTACCGAATGAGCGTTAAATCTGCCATGAGGCTATTAGTTTAACGGTAGCAGTCATATGAGCATGTGTGTGTATGACACACTCGGTAGGTGAAAGACGAGACTGAAACAACGAGATGTCTGATAAATGATACAACGAGAATAAGAAACATGCGTAGAGAACATGCACTTATAAACAAACACACGTACCCAAATGTTCCTGTCCCTGAAGTCCTTTTTACTCTGTATGTGAGATGCAGAGTTATTAGCAGTACACAAGCAGAAGTGTGTGGTTACAGGAGCATGCTGAAGTAGTTAAGCAGGGTTTTTGTGCGTGCGTGAATGTGTGTTTGTGTGGGTGGCTTTGTCTGTTTGTGGCAGAGTATGGATGATTTTTGGGAGCCTGTCTGCGCTCTGCCCATCCTGCCTCTGTTGCCATGGTGATTGCTTTATCTCCAAACCTGAACGTGTATTTGTGGACTTTGTGAATATGTTCATGTCAGATTTATTTACTGTATAATAACAGGTTCTAAGAAAATGGATTTGTTACGGAGTCTCTCAGGGGAAGCACAGAGAACGTTGTGCATAAAATCCTGAAACAAGAGAAAATAAACCATGTGGGACAGGAGAGCAACACTTTTATCCGTACAAGTTGCATTTTGTTATTCAGCAAGAGGGTAATTGTTATGGGTGTATGTTTTACAAATGGGCTGGGTGTTAAGATGTGTCTTAATTTTGCCGTCATGCAGATGTGTGTGTGTGTGCATGTGTGCGTGCAGCTGTGGACGGCTGTTTGCTGAGAGACAGCCAGTGAAGGGGGATTAGATAAATCAACAGCTCCAGCTGCAGCAGAGCTTAGGTAATAAGGCTCCAGCACTAACATGCTAAATATAGAGACAACTGACTGACTGCCTGCCTGCCCACTAACTGCTACCGTCTAATACACACACACACGCACGCACACATACACACACATTGCTGGAGATTTTCCCTTCCTTTAGCCCTTTGCTTATACTCATAGATTCATGCAGATATGCGGAGCTAAACTGAACAAACAGGATTAACATGCATCCCCTGCTAATTCATTTCCATCCGAAACATGTTTTTATTGAAAAATGTACATCTTTTTATAGCTTCATATTCAAATCAGCATGTCCTGTCCTTCACTGACAGACTATAGGATGAATAAAAAAATTCTGCACTGATAAGGCATGGGCTAAAACATGGACTTTGCCTTGCCTCTGTTTGCATTACTTAACATTTGGTTGCAGCTCCTTCCTCTCCTTCTCCTCGTCTGGCATCCCTGCCCTTGCTCCCTGGTGTTGGGGTTACGTTTCAGGCTCTAACCGTCACTTTTTCAGCTGTGACCTTCTCTTGCTCTCCTCAGCCCACATCATATCTTTAAGGCAGGGCAGGTTAGGTGAATTCTGCTGCCACGTGGCACAGAGAGAGGAGATTTGACATAAGGCTGTCTGGAGGGTAAATCACGGAGAGGAGGGGGAGGGGGGTCAGCCCAGCATTTTGTGCTGTCTTCTTCGCTAACATGCAAATGGGCACACACGCCAACACGCGTGCACATACACAGAGCCATTGGGGACTGCCTGGCCTGACAGAGCCATCCATCACAACCTTCAGTGAGCTTATGTCTTTGAACAGCCTTTTAGAGCCTTGCAGTGATTGGCAGCTCTGTCCTCCCTAGTGGACCTCTTCCTCAGGTTCGAAGACACTTGCTTCCCACCTTAACCCTCTCCATATCACTAAGTAATGTGAGTGAACTACATGTATGTCGCCAGGTTTTGACGTGCATAGTGGCTTAAAGAGAAAAACACACTCTATTTGTCTCTCCCCTTGTCTTTCTCTGTGCAGGTCCTCCAAGGCTCACCCAGGACCCGTTGTCCATATAAGTGACAACCCAATGGACGAGGGAAAGGTAAACAGTAACTTTAATTCTGCCCACACACTCACATAAAACTTTGCAAGTATATATTTGTAGTTTGGAGTTAACACCTGTCAACCTCTCTCCTATATCAGTCTCACATCAAATTCATATGCAGTCTTACATTGTGCACCCTGATTGTGGTTTCAAAAGCATTTTGTCCCGTATAAGACTCTACAAAGGGTGAGGTTTTGTTACTTGGGTGATAAAGGGCTTTTTGTTGTTGCACCGAGAGCAGAAAATCAAGGATCAACTTTGTTTTTTAGCATAATTTCACTTGATGGTTCAGTGATTTCATCAGCAACCATAAACAAAATGTATAACTGAAATTTTCAGCAGTTATAGGACAATTCTTAGGTCCCCTGTGAGTTTTCTTGAAGTAATGTTAACATTCTGTATCTTTGAGGTCATAAACATTTAAGCTTTTGTTTTCCGGAATATTTTAAACCATATCTCATTTACATCAGTGTTTGTTAGCTTGCAGTCTTTTTCACTGCCTTTGTTGGTGCATTGCCGAGTGTAACCGGCACCAACTGTCGGACAGCAATGTGCATCTGTGTCCTCCTGCGTGTATGCAATACAAACAAACCTGGGGCCCACTCATAAAAATAAATTCTCCAACCCGAAGACATTCAGATCAACTTAAAACACAAAATATTTCAATGAAAATGAATAACATATATAATAATACTCATAATACTATTAGCATTATCAGTTACCCACGACTGCTCATTGTCCCAGCACACATTGTGTAGAGCTTTAAGTTGGTTATTCCCATCATTGCACAGTTAAAATAGGACCCATTATGTCCAGCTGAGCTGCTTTACTGACACATAAGTGTTGAGACTAGGTGTTGTTTCTATTAATAAATCTTCAGAATCAAAAAAGCCTTACACAAAAGAAATCTCTCTGCATTTTCTGTTACCATCTCCTGTGAACCAGGGTGGGCAGGTTTCTCCCTAAGCCACTGTGGTCTACTTACACCTGACTTCCTTTCATGCTGTGCGTGAATGTCAAATGTATTACTTCTTTTTCTGCCCATCATGGGGTCTATTCTATCTCCTCTCTGTCATCTCTCCTATCTATCTCACTGACTGCCTGTCGCTCTTCCTCTCCAGCTTATAATTGGATTTGAGTCTGGGATCGTGGTCCTGTGGGATCTGAAATCAAAGAAGGCCGACTATAGGTACACTTACGATGAGGTAGGCAAATCTCCTCCATTTCCTTTCTTCCCTAACAGCTTTCAGTCATTCCTCATGCTTCTTGATCTTCAGAGTATCTTTTCATACAGAAACTGGGAATTAAATCACATATTCATGAGCTGAGCTGTATACTGTTGTGCATGTGTGTGCATTTTAGAGACTTTATTCCTAGAACAAACCTAGAGTTTCAGATAGTTTACTACAGCTGATAAGGCTTGTGAGGTGAGCGTGTTTATGTAGATCACTTAAACTGTATATACACACACCTCTGTGGGAGCGAGTCTGCTCTCTTATCTGTGTTTTAAAGCTGATGATGGCACAAAAAGAGCCTGCTTACTTGGAAGGAATGGAACTTTCTGCTTCCTGGAAGGTAGAGAGCTGTATTCATAGGAAATTGCAGTCCTAATGTGTTGTTTAATGAAGACAGAGCTAATGTTTTGGTTCGCCAGAGGATAGTTTCACAGCCAATTTTCAGCGAACTGCCAAACTGAATCTGAGCTATCCAGCTATGAGAGAATGCACAAGCTCATCAAAGTAATTCTTCAGCATTAGCTGCCTCTTCAGAAAGTTGCAATTATGAAAAATGTGAGTCACTTTGCAAAGTAAAATCTTGAAATCAGTGCATTTTGTTTCAGTTCTAATGAAAAAGGCGTTTTTTCAAGGTAGCATTGCTTACAAAGAAGAACAGTTTGTGAAATGCATTTTTAAAGATGCTATGATTTATACAGTAGAGTACCATGTGTTCATGTCTCTAGGGTGAGGTTGTAAGGTTGCACAGTGATTTTTCTTGCATATTACGATTGTAAAAAGGGCAACTTCATTTTGTAAAAGGTCCACCTTTTTAAAGCACTGAGTCATGTGGCTTTATTGGCTTCCCCAGAGGCAATAGTGTGTGTCTATAAATAAAAGAAGATACAACAATAAAACATAGACACAGCGTCAGAGCCGCTCAGATTCCCTCTGGACCTGGCATGTCTCAAATCTAGACTGTGTCCTGGTAATTTAGCCAGACTGAGGTATACAGATAAAATCTGTGTTCCATCCATTACAGTTAACATCACCATCCACATACAGTACATCACTGTCCAAGCTGTCTGTTATCTGTCAATTGATTTGTTTGCATTCAACATCTTATTTCAACATATAGTATTTGGTTTGTTTTATGATCTATTCTAAATGTGATTAGATGTGTGACAGAGCCTGGTGTCTCCATGGTTTTGGAATTGGAATATTCAGAAAATCTTGGTCCCAAATTTAGCTGATGTATGTTACTGCTCTTTCTGAGCACAGCCTGACCTTTCACAACCCATGGTTTGGAGTCTTAGTAGGAACTGAATATGACTATGAATAGGAGATCTCATTCATAAACCTGTCATTGAGGCTTAAGCCGATTGAATGCCTGTGGGTACACATGTGCACACTCCAACACGCACACAGTCATCATGTACATGATCATGCAGTGGTGTCCGTAGTGCTTAGACACAGATCCAAACCACCTGTATAAGTTAATTAGATTATTGTAACGCTCATGCTGGTGCTCACCACATTGGCAGAGCTGTGGTGCTGTAAGCACGCAGAGATAACAAGAGTCACTGAGGACTACACAGACACAAAATTAGAGTATTTTGTATGTTCACTATGCAAGAAACTCTCTCTCTTTCTCTCTCTCTTTCTCTTTCTCTTTCTGTCGCTCTGCCTTTGCTCTGTCTTCTTCTCTCAGATAAGCTAATATCCTCCCACTGCTCCTAGGGCATTACAGTCTCTAGGATTGAATCTCCCAAGGGAGCTCATCTCTTCTCTCCAAACCCCTACAGTTACACCTCTCCAGAGACTCGGGGTTGAGTGGGTGGGAATTTGGTGGCGGTGGTGCCCGGGGGTTATTCCCCTGGCTAATATATCCAAATGGTTTTCACATTCAAATATCTTTAAAGTTTAATTTGGCCCCAGATCAGCCTTCAAGGGCATTGAGGACAATTCTTGTGTTCTGCTGCACTGCATCACATCAGTGGAATGTGGTTATAATTGCTCCATGACTGATAGCACTGGTGTGGACAGTGGCACAGCCAACACTAATGAAATGGACTAAAGAGTGAGTTCTGTGGGAGATTAACACACCAGTGGCTTTGTGGGGGTAGGGGTGGGAGGTTAGACAAAATTTATACAAGATTATGTTGATTAACTTCATCCTATCATACACTTGATTTTTTTCAGAGGTACGATGCTATGTACCGACTAAGTTTATCCTGTTTTACATGCTAATGTCAGCACTAGGAACAAGGAACCACAGGCAAAAGCATCATTCAAGAGTTAGGTGTTGAGTTCTGCTGTCTTAGTTGGGAATGAGTATAGAGACAGTGAAGGCTGAACGAAATGTCCAACATCAATGTGGTTGCTATGGAAACATTGGTCTAATTTGATGTGAAGTTATAGATGTTTAGCTTTACTTTGCTAGTTTCCATCACTGAATTTACTGTATATTCATCATCAGTTATAAGCCGTTTGTAACGCATGGATTATTTGGTACAATCAGAATAGTTTGCTATCATTCACTGACATCATGATCGAGTTCAAACTCCATCTCTGTAAAGCCTCTGCAAACAATACCGTTGGGTGAAATAACTTTTTACAGCTATCAAATCCATTGCAAGATGTATTCTTCCTGCTGTGCGCTCTTTTTCCTGCTGTGTGCTTTCATTCAAACGCTATTTGCCTAGAAGCTTGCTGCCAAGTATCAAAGTTGTCGACTGAAATGAACAAGAAAGCTTTTCCTCTTCGTGTTTTCAGCAGCAGAATGAGCCAGCAGACCATGCAGTGATGGATTCAGACTTTGGAATAAGTATTTCTCAAAGCATATTTTAGTTTTGATGGAACTTTGTGGATGTTTAAACAAGTGAAAGGCGGTCTGCGATTTCAAAGGATAGACATAAATGCTCTTTGTGAGTAATGCTCCTGTACTCTTGGATCGTTTGTAACAATTTTGGCAAACTTTCTCACAGAACGTCAGCAAGTAGGGGGCACTAAGGGAAATAAAAAAATTGTTATGACTCAAGTGAAGGCAGCTTTTGTTAGTTAGGCGCTGTCAGACTGTAGAAATGTCATCAAATCACGGAACTTAAAGAGTGACGTATTATGTTCATTTCCAGCTCTTCATTTTTATTTTGGGACTCCAGTAGCTTTGCATGATTCACAGTTTTTTTTTGTTTTTTTTTTTCTTTTAAAGAACCTTATTTATTTCAGACTGCCTGTTATGCAACCCCTCACTTGAGCCTCATACTGAAACAGGCTCTGGGCTCTTTAAGGCCCCCCTCCCTAAAAGTCCACTTTCCTCTGATTGGCCAACTTCCAGAAGCTTGCCAAGGGGCAGCACTCAGTGCCGTTGTGCTTGTCAACACCGCTTCCTGCTCTTACCAGTTTGGAGGTCCTGAAAGCACACTGTAAAACAGTGAATTCAGTTTTTCAGTCACAGTCTGTATATAAAAATCGTTCTATATATGCTGCTGTTAAATAGGTGTACATGTGCGAAATGCGCTAAAATGCTGACAGATGTGGAAAACATCTGTTTTCATAAAATACCAAAGGTAACGTTGCAAGTGAAATGTTATTCTACTTTTGCCAAGTGACTGTAGAGTAAACCCGTGCCGTTGGTTATTTGTATGCTGGAGTGCATTAAATATCTATAATAATACTCAAGTAGACTTGGGAGAACGTGTACATACATTTGCTGAGTAGACCATAGTCTGTCCATAGTAAATGACAGACAAGGAAAAGCATAAGAGGTCCCCTTTAATCTGGTTTCCAGACAACAACAAAGTTTCTGGCAGAGTTCAGCACAGACAAAAAAAAAACTTGTGTTTTTAACAAGCTTTCAAAGAGCTGAGAGAGCACACGTTCCACTCTGTGTCTTGCAGTGGATTGTCTATTGTTAGCTGTGGATCAGCAGTATGGGTTTCCAGTGAGACCTACCCAGTGAGCATCCGTCACCCTGACCCCTGCTCCACTCTGCTTCATCTGACTCAACACCTTGGTCTGAGTCCGGCCATGATAAATGGCTGATAGCGCAGCCAGATTGGAGCTCCGACTTCCCTCTATCCCCTCCTGCTTATCTCCTGGTGGCTATTGCTCAGTCAACGAATGCATGGAAGATCTTTATTCATTTTAGTGTCAAAGGCCCATAATTCAAACTAACAAATTTATTCTATAGTCTGCTCATACAAATTGCCAAACGTCCCATCCCATCTACTGTCACAGTTCAATGCTGTGCGTTTTTCTTTTTCTACATTTCTTTTCTTCATTTCTTTCTACTTTGCCTAATTGTTCTCACCTTTTCTTTCTCTATCGTTTCCTCTTTTTCCTCTCTGTCAAATCGTGGTTAAAAAAACAGCAGTTTGTGCCCAAAAGCTAAAATCTAATTTCCTGAAATTGTTCAGTACCTCTGGAGTAAGAGTGCTTACCAAGAAATGTTTGTGCACACGTATAAGCATGCACAAATGCAACTGACAACCTGGTGTGTAAAAAAAAAAATGCACTAGAACAAAAACTGTGGTGTAAAATGTTGGCTGTTATTTGTCCCCTGAAAAAGCCACAATTCTCAGAGCTATCACTGAAGGCCAACCGTAACACAGCAAAAAGTGTAAACTAATTCCCACAACCACTTAGCATTAATTACTTAATTTCCAAGCAATTAATTCAAACAAATTCAACGACTTTGCCTGTGGAGGAATTTGTCTTATCAACGTACGCTGACATGAACATTTATAGTAAACAACATCATTTTGAACGCTGGAAGCAGGTTCAGTCCAATTTAAAACAAGTTGTTGTGAACCAATTAGTAGCACTTTATAAATCTAGTTCCAAATGACTGACGTCCGTATAGGACAGTACCAGAAGTTCCTGATGTATTCTTTTTGAATGACTGGTCAGTTGACTCTATTTAATAGGTCCTTGTGCCACAAATCGCTCCCATCTGTTTGTCTAAGAAGATTAAAAGCAAATGCAACAAATTATTTGAGAACTCTTTATGACATGAGTCTGGGTTCACTAGGAAGTGTTTTCTTTGCCCCTGTTAAGAATACAGACATTTATTCTGATGGGTCATTTGGCAAGTCTGGTGCAGTATCCATTAGTGGAAAGGGTCCATCAGGGTGAACTAGATGTTACTCTAAAAAACTCCCACTCTTTTCTTGCATTCAAGAAATATATAGCTAAAAGCTTAAAAATAGCAGTCTTAGACTGAGACTAAGAGTCTACCACCAAACAAGCAACTTACTGTGAGGGAGTAATTACATGCACACCAGTAACTTCAAGCTAAATGCTAACATCAGCATGCAAACATGGTCACAATGACAACCAGCTGATATTTATAGTTTAGTGCGTTAGCTAGTTAATAATAATAAAGTCATTATGCAACTTTATTTCACTGTATCATGTCTGCTAATGACTGTAGCACAGGAGTGCTTTGGGCTAAATGCTAGCATGCTCACAGTGAAAATGTTGACATGTTGATTTTCAGTGTTCACCATTAGTGTGCTCGCAAACTAACATTTGCTCTAAACACAAATTACGACTCAGGATGATGGGAATATTGTTTTGCAGGTACTTAGTCATAAATCAAAGCATAGGGCAAATTAAAATTTTAAGTTTTGGAGTTATTACAGTTCAGCCTGACACTGCCATCCCTGGAGCCATGCTGGTAGCTGCTGGATAAAAATTCTTGAAACCTTTAGGTTCATCTTCATTGCACAGGTCTAAGATTTGTTTTAATTTAAGTAGATTAAAGTGTTAATGACTGTAGTGATCCCCCTGGCTTTTCATCAAAAGCAACCAACGTGTCAAATGTCCACTTTATGGCAATATATCTCCAAACTAAACACCAGGAAGTCTGCAGTTGTTCTAAATTAATAAGATTGCATTTCTGGCTCCAATCAGAACCGATGATGGTACATCATCTTTTTTAATATAGCAAAAGCCTTAATTGGTACATTGAAGCTCACAGGGGCTTGTTTCTTTCAGGGCTTATAAAATAACCACAACACAAAAATGGAAACCGAATGGATTTCATGTTCCAAAACAAAAAGGGATTGCTCTATGGAAATCACTGCTGACATTCTTGCCCTCAAATGCTTGTTTTTTAGATTAAGCCTTTTTAGGTTGAATGTGTTTCTACTTGAGCTGAGTTACCATTGTTGTGAGAGCCCGTGTTTGTGTGTGTGTGTGTGTGTGTGTGTGTGTGTGCGTGTGTGTGTGTGTGTGTGTGTGTGTGTGTGTGTGTGTGTGT
>JBBMJY010000011.1:8642056-8655495 GCA_037833715.1 Toxotes lorentzi
GTGTGTGTGTGTGTGTGTGTGTGTGTGTGTGTGTGTGTGTGTGTGTGTGTGTGTGTGTGTGTGTGTGTGTGTGGCACTTCAGGGCTAAGCTGTCTTTGTGTCCCAGTGTGACACAATGCTGGCAGAAGCAATTCTAATTAGGGCTGTGATATGCATGTTTATGTTTATGTCTTTTTTCCTTCACCAATCTCAGTTTGTGTGTTTTTGTCTTTGCTGTGAGTGTGTGTGTGTGTGTGTGTGTGTGTGTGTGTGTGTGTGTGTGTGTGTGTGTTTGTGTGTGTGTGTGTGCGCAACTCTAATAAGTGATGACTGAATTCTCTCATCCCCCAAAGACCAATCTGTGAAAACTGACCTAATGTAATAAATCATGAAATTAGTCTTTTTAATTGGTATTGTTTGATATGATGAGTACCATGTGTTTCAATTACCCTGCTCATTTTCCAATTAAGCACAGTACATTGTTCCCTCTTGGGAGTGTCACAGTGAACAATGTGCTGATAGATTTCTAGAATGCAGTCTGTCCCTGTCAAGCCTGAAGGGGTGAATAAGGGCTCATGAAAGTGAGATTCAGGACACCTGCGGTAACTACGTCCACACCACCTGGCGCTGCATACTGGTGAATTACCTATGGCTATCTCTCCTTCTTGGCCACTGCATCCCGCAGTCCCTGTCACTTTGCTTACAAGGACACACATCCGCCACCAGGCTAAATAAGACACCTCAGCCATTACTCATCATGCCTCTAATTATTTACAAGAAACCAATCATCGTGAACAGGAAAACAGGAATCTCCATAACCAAAGAACACAGAGAAAAGGGATTGATTTAGAACTTTAGTCACGTTTGATTTGTGTGTCTTTGAGGGAGTGGGAGGGAATGAGTCATTAACTGTGTAATGAGCTAACTTGAGTCTGTGTATGCACCATGATGTCACATAACCTTAGCTATGCCTCATCAAGCTCACGGTGACCTGGGGGATATCCCACTGAGAAAACCAGGATAATGAGACAAAAAACATGCACCTCAGGAACCTCTGATTGGTTATTGGTTGGATACAAACTTTTCTCCACAGTATCACTTTATTATTTTCATCTTTGTGAGTTTAAGATGTGGCCAAGCAAGGCTATGTAAAGAACGGCACACTTTACCAGCAAGCAATAGATGGGGTTCATTACCCTCTAAAAGGTATAAGCATGATACAATTTACTCTGGGACAGATAAAATTCAATTTTTTTTGTGGTGAGCCAATCACTGGTGTCTCATGAGCACAAGCCGGCACTGGTTGTCCATTTAGCTGATTTCTATAAAACTCTAAAAAACATTCAGCGAGGCTGACACGCAGCACCAGTTATGATTACTGGCGCACTGAAGGCAAAATTGATATACACCTAAATAAATATTGACTTATTCTGTCCGTGTGCTCACATTGGCATTGACAGCGAGGTAATCACTCATTTCAGATGAGCGATGTGAGACAAGGAGTAGCATGATGGAGATATGGTGACAAGGAAAACCAGTGGCTAGTTAACACTTCAGCAATAAGCGGAGCTTATTGCAAAAATATTGAACAGTGCAAGGTGGAAAGGAACAGTCAGCAAATACAACCAACACTTGACTGTCAAAACAGGGGGCTTATACAGGGAGAACATTATATGTTATATGTATATAAGAAAATATGCCCAATCCCTGTTTCTGAAGGAAAGAATACTTTCCCTGACAAAGCACTGGACTTGTGATGGGATACATTACTGATGCCGCCGATGTTCTGGTAAGAACATGTCCCTGGGTGAAAATTTATATGACGAGCCCTGTAAAAACTGCTTTGGAAGCGCTTGTGAGCTTCACACAGATTGGGTGCACATCATCATATTTACTTAATGTCAAATCGTTGGCTGGGTTTAATTATGAGCTATGAAAAGGGCATCAATAAGCAAGGTTGCCCTTTACTGGCATACTTTGGTCATGATGTGTTTGTGTTTTCAGTGATTGCTTGTCAGGAGATAAATCATCGTGAGCCGAGCTTACAACAGCAGCAGGACTGTTCAGATGACGGGGAGGATGAAAGGGCAGAGAGGGCACCGTCTCTCCAGCTCTCGTCTGTCTTTCCTTGTTTTTGTCTTTGTCTATTAGCTTGTCTCTGCATCAGTTTCTCCATTTGGCTCTTAATGTTTTTTCACCTGCGCCTTTGTCTCGGTTTTGTAGACATGACTCAAAGCCCTGTGAGCATTAGTGGCTTTTCCAGTAAATAGTGTAGATATTCTTTTTATTTCTTCTTTTAAATTTAAATTGATTTTGAACTGCCTTGCTTACTTGCATGGCTCAGAAACTCTCAACCTCAAACTTTCATTTGTGATAGTCTCTTTTGCTCTCTCTGGCGCTTCTCTTCTTTTTGAATATCAAGTGTATTTCAATTATACTGAATCTTAAAGATATTTTTTTTCCTTGACTGAATAGGTATCTCTATGAAGTAGTACTCTTAGATGTATAACCATGCTAATCAAACCTTCCTCTTGGCATCCCAGAATACAATGACCAGTCCATTACCGCTTATTCCACATCGAGCAAATAGGTTGTATAAATGCTTCTTCTAATATATGCATTTATGCCACAGGAAATACTCTGAGGTCATCGGTCAGATTCTTTTTTTTCTCGGTTTCACCATCTGTTGAAGAGTATTTAATCCAGAGTCACGGGTATTTAGCCCACATATGAACATTATGTACCGTATGGCTGTGGCAGCGCAAAACAAACTTGTAGCGTGAGAGAGATGGTGGCACATGATGTTTCATCCTGCTGAACCACTGCACCTATCACCCGCCCCCCCCCCAACCCGCACCTTGCTTCCTGTCTGTCGTTTCCTAGGCGATCCACTCAGTTGCCTGGCATCACGAGGGCAAGCAGTTCATTTGCAGTCACTCAGATGGAACTCTGACCATATGGAACATCAGAGGACAGGGCAAGCCCATACAGACAATCACCCCACACGGTAAGGAGGTGGACACACACACACACACACATAAACACATAAACACAGTCACACATAGGGGTTGTGTCCAAAATCACCCTAATTCACTCGTTTCCTACTTCCTATACACCAGATACTCTGTTCTGTTCACGTAGAGTCTTCCATGGTGGGGATATATTGATTCTGCCTGGTCTGATGACTTGGGCAACAAATAGTGCAGCACAAATTTTACAATACACAATACCAGTGCTTTCAGTCACATGATCCACTCATGTATTCATTGTAGCCATCCCTCAAAAGTGGCCTTACACATGTCTCTCTCATTGTTTCCTCATTTCAGTCAGAGGATTATTGTCAGTCCAATTATGTCCTGCCTCTGTTTGCTTTACTTTGTGTCTTCACACACATACGTTAGTGCTGGTGCTCTGTTTATTTCCTGCAGAAAGCAAGTCTGCTCTTTTGAAGATGTATTTTGATCCACACTCCTCTGCCCCCCCCTCCCACCCCCACCCCCCCACACACACAACTACTCATCCCACAGAGCACTTTGACAGTTCACCCAGATGAAGGACCTGGAAGAAATAAACAGAGCGACAAATGGACAAAGAGAGTCAGAGAGAGGAACAAAGACGAGAAAAACTTCTAACCAGTTTCTCAAGCTGGTTTTGTGTGTAGGGGATTGCAGAAAGGATTTCACCACACAGGCTTTTTAATTAGTTGTTTCTCCCACTGCTGCATGCATAATTAGTTTGGTATTTAATGGGCAATTATGCAAATTCCTTTGACAGGTTTAAGTAAGGCTTATAAGTCCTCCTTTAATTGTCTTTTTAGATATCTGTTATTTAGATGTAGTTATTAAAAGTAGTTCTTTATTATACAGACCTGCCTTGTGTAACCTGCCTTAGGGCTCAGTTGGGCTCTCCACTTATAGTTCAGATATATTCAGCCTCGTATTGTGCATTCTGATACAAAAGTGTGCGTAGGTAGGCGCACATATGATGGATGTGCACATTTCCTTCACATGGACCTCCCTTGAGGTTTGAGTAGATGGATTCTGTAAATCATCCGTGATTGTCAAACCGTCTTTGCATGTCCCTGCCCCTGCATTTGTCTTTCACCTCTTTGATGAATAGGGCCTTTATTGTTGTCTTGCTGCTCTTCAGAGCTGCATTTTAAGAGGAGCTTCTGGGGGTAAAAAATGAGATCACAGGAGAAACAAGAAGAGAGGAGGTGAAGAGGGAGTGAACGGGCAAACTAAAGTAACTTCTGTTTGTGCTATTTTAGGAAAACAGCCCAAGGATGGGAAGAAGCCAGAGCCTTGTAAACCCATTCTCAAAGTGGAGTACAAAACCACTAGAAATGGGTAGGGTCCCTCATCCTCTCTGACACACATACACTGACATACACTCACACACATGTGCGCATGCTTGGACAAGAATATGATTAATTATACACACTTGTGGCAAAAGACAAAACTGGTGTATTTGCAGGGGTTAAACGCTGCTGCTGAGGCAATGTGAGTTACAAATGTGCATGTGCCTTAGACAAGGACCTGCCCACAACTCAGTCTTATGTCAATCCAGCAGAACCGACAATTTCTTAACAGCAGGCTTTCTTTATTCTTAGCCATTAGGCTGTTATTTGCATTGTAAGTGATAATGTACTCTGAGGTGTTTTGATATTGAAGGAAGGGAACTCCACTCCTCTTTGCCTGCTTCTTCAGCTCCACCCCTGTTTCTATTACAATCATCAGTATTTTTTAAAGTTTAGATGTAGTCAGATGAACTCATTGTTTCTGGTAACTGGTAATACAGATTGAGGCAAATCCATAATGTCACTTTGGTTACCTGCTGTTTAATGTATCTTCTTCAATAAAAAGCAAGTGTATAAAAACTTCACAATATAAAAAAATCAGTAATTTTTTATGCCTATGTTTGTTTTTGTGTGTATTTGTTCCAGGGAACCCTTCATAATCCTGTCTGGTGGCCTGTCCTACGACACGGTGGGCCGACGGCCTTGTCTGACGGTAATGCATGGGAAGAGTACCGCTGTGCTGGAGATGGACTATCCTATAGTAGATTTCCTCACACTCTGTGAGACACCATACCCTAATGGTAGGTGTGTGCATGTCTGAGAATTATATTTGTATGGGAATTGTCATCATATCCTCCTTTCTGAATGCATTAGACTCACACGCACACACCTCTCTGTTGTTTTAATTATGTTGGATTGCTTGCCCTTGTGTTTGTGTGTTCCTGTAATAAATATGAAATTTCCCAAGGGGAAGGCTCCTATTTCAGTTTCATTATCCGACACACACAGTATTACATTTTCATTTCATCTTTTTGTACACAGTAGCCTTCTATCTAAATTAAAATTATTATCTTATTTCCTGTATTGAGGAGTCAACAGCTAAAGCAAGTCAGAATGGAGATGAATGGGATGGAATCCTGCGTGTATGTAAACTCTGGTGCAGCGTTATCTGGCACAAACACAGCTACAGGAAGGATTAGTGAGTTATGTAACAATGGTGACTTCATTATGTCACTGGCAACCTGATGTCACCACCCACTGATTTCATCTGGTAATGGACATTACTGGGTCTTTGGATTACACAATATATGTCTGGCTGATAATGTGTGTGCTCACGCTTAAACCGGTGTTATAGTGTGTAGAGGAGACTGATAATCCATGATGATGTGGCTGCCATTGACGCGATGAGTGTGCATACCAGTATGTTTCGTGTGTGAAAACAAACAGCATAAAGACAAAGAGTTTAAAATACATATTAATTACAGGCAGAACAGCTAGTAGAGTGGTACAGTATTCAGACAAAGATTAAAAGGTGAGGTGCAACTCATAAAAAACATGGTTTCTCACAGTAAACTAAATTTAACTCACGGTATATGCAGAGCTGTCAGACCAAATACTAGATTATGCTAGATTAGTTACTTTCATTCTGTATGTTTAGTCCTTAAAGTTGCTATAATCAGTGTTTTGTTTATTTGCAATGGATCACATAGCTACTTTTATATGAACGTTGTCACTCGTAGCAACCACGGGGAATTATCAGCCAACTCTGCAGTTTGCCTCAGTGCTACAAAGCTTTATGTCGTCTTTTAACTCATTGTTTTGGTTTTCCGTGAGTTCAGTTTTTACTCGCTCTCACTGCTCAAGTTTTTTAACTGAAACAGCTCTGCCGTTACTTATCATCCACATCCTTTTTTCAATTTCTCATCACAGAAAAAAAAACTTTGATTAGCTGAGTTGTAGTTTGCTTGTATCTTCAGTGAAAGAGGCCATAATCATAGTTGCTATTCCCAAAACCTGACAGACATGGTCACAGTGATCTGAGGTTGCATAATGAATCCCAATAGAATGTGAAACACTTGTAGACCAGCTCCAGGGAGGAGAGAGTAGCAAGACAGTGCGATGTGTAGTGACAACAGTTGTCAGAGTGTTTTAACCTTGGTGTACTCTGACAGTCTGAGACCTGCTGCTCTAAACAACAGATTGTTTTCTAAAAACCACCTTACACCCACACACACATTCTCAAATAGTACATATTGGAATAGTAGGGTGTGTGATGCTATTTCCAAATCAAATACCCAAAAGGGGAATAGTAGCTACCGTCTATACATAATGCAAAGAGCTGTGCTTTATTACTGCAGTGAAACCCAGACAACGCTTGAGGGCAGCAGGTGATTTGAGGTTAGAATGGCAGTCTTCAGTTTCTCTCCTTTACCATACATTTTCCCAAGGTGCCCTTCAGTAAGGTGTTTAACCCCCAGCTGCTCTGGTGAAGCGGCTGTCAGCTGAAAACAGTTCTGGCCAACTTTCTACTTGGCATGTGATCAGTATAAATCTTGCATTCAATCTGTACTGGCTCCACTGTTGTGTAGATGATGCTGTTATAAGTTATATTATTAATTCATTCATTGTTACAATTTAAAATCTATTATGAGGGAGGCTCATCTTAAGGTGATAAAGAACTTATAAATCACACAGATCAGTAAATTTTAAGCGTTAAGCGTTCCTGCCCTCACATCTTCGGGGCACAGATATGATAATATTTGCCATGTAAAGTCAGAGAAATTCTTCTCCTTTTGGTTTGCAGCTTTCAGGGGAGTTCTCTCTCTCAAGGAACTACACGACTATTAAAAGTGTCGCATGATGAACGACTTGTGTGTTTCTCTGTGCAGATTTTCAGGAACCTTACGCTGTGGTGGTCCTTCTGGAGAAGGATTTAGTGGTGATCGACCTTGCACAAAATGGGTGAGCCTGACTCTTTATTAAATAACTCCTCATCTTCAGATATCACAGTCGACTTGAAATGTGTTTATTTATATCACCTCTGCTTTATATCATGGTATAACTTACTCTCGTAAATCTTATTGCTTAGTTTGCATGTGATACTGCATGAGACTATTGCACTGATACTTGGTAGAGAGACTAATTTAATTAAGAGCGACTTTGTCTGTGCTCTCTTGTTAACAGTTACCCCATATTTGAGAACCCCTATCCTCTGACTATCCACGAGTCTCCCGTGACCTGCTGCGAGTACTTTGCCGACTGCCCTGTGGACCTCATACCTGCACTTTACTCTGTTGGCTCGCGGCAGAAACGACAGGGCTACAGCAAAAAGGTATTCTATAGGAAACCCCTACTACCTCCATGAGTGTCATCCGCTGACCCGGAGCTCTGCAGTAACATCACTACAGCTGTTCTGTATGACGTGTGAGCTGCCTACAATGACTTGTAGAATGTCAGATCTTTTATGTTTAGTTCATTAAACACCTGTATTCATCACGCAACTGCAGAAATGTGCGTATGTTTCATGTACAGCGTCTGATTTGAGAGAGGGGCTGTGTGTACTTTTACACATAAATGGCACGACTGGACTTAATATCAGACCTGACCTGAACCATAATTAAATATAGGGTCAGAGCTGCTGCTGAACAGCAAATCTTCAGCCTTAGGACACTGTTTGGGGCGCACAATAGCAAGAGGTAGTAAATGATAAAAATTAAATAGACTGATAGTTCATTCAGAAGCAGAAGGACCCTCCATAATTTCAGTGCGTTATTTTCTCCTGTTTTTCCTTCAGCTCAAAACCGACATGGCATAAGTGCACACTCACGCCTCTTCAAAATCCTGCTTCCTTTACATACTGCTGGCAGAGCTTGGATATCTTCATCAGATATCTAAATCTTTTTTATGAGACATTGAGATTTGGTATTAACTGACCTTTTTACATACCAACTGGTAAATGACCAAATCCTATTTTGTATTTTTTCTTTATTTTACCCTACTAATAATGTATTCAGCTTCTCTTCTGCCTCGTGCCCAGCTGTGCCCAGCTTGCGCCTGTGGTCACCAGGATTGCAAAAAACACACTTTATTTATGTTTGCCCCTAAGATTTTGCTTCCATTTATATCTGCACCCTGTTTCAGAGAAAAATAGTTCCTTCTCCCTGTAGTTAGTGTGAAATTACATAGTTCTTTCTGGGAAAATTACAGACCTGTAAAAAAAAAAAAAAGAAAAAAGTATAACTACGCTGCCACAGAAATCACTTACTGCTCCTTGTCATCATTGAATGCAACTATTTAAGCAACGTTCCTAAGCAGAAGCAGACAAGACAGGTTTTTATTTTCAAAATAAAATAAATTACAACTTCTTCATCACAAAATAACTCTTTGAACACACCTCTCATCACAGATTAATGATGTATAAAATGTAATAGTATCCCGAGGGTGGAATATTCTTTCGTGTCGCTGTGGATAACAGAGCCATAAAAGAGCTAAATGCATAAATTAGATATGTAAATGCCCCACGTTACACCCTCTAACCATCCTGCCATACACCAAGAACAACAAGGTTACAGGATAAAGGACATCATTAATACATCACTTCACATTCTATGTTAATTTGTATTAGTGGTACTAAAGTATATTTCTCAATGTTTCCGTGAAGCTAAATGGAGTATATAATGGTGTCATATTACCTAACGATCCTCCACTCCCTCTGCACACCTCCTCTCTCCTCTCATTCTCTTCTCTTATCCCTGTATCATCTGAGACAGACCCCCTGCTCTTTCAGCTATTATGTATGCCTATGTTCTTTTCCCTGTCGCCTTGTTCTAGCTTGCTGTCGGAAATGTCAGCATGTACTGACCCAAACTGGCTGCCTAACTGCTGCTTTTCCTTTATTTTTTGTTAAGCGAAGGCCTGGCTGAGCTGCAGGAGGGCATTCTCACATAAAGATCACCATGAGTCATCCTGGTGACCTTTTGTATGTGTCAATGTGTTCAAAGCCAAACCCCCCACTAACATCCACACACACACGCACACACTCTCAGATGGCGACACACACACATTGAGGTGCATAATCTATAATTGCAAGACATGCTGAGTAACATACACAAAGGATTCTTGCCTCTTTTTCACCCTGCGCACTCACACATTTGCATTTATCATGTCATCTGTTTCTAAAATCAATGTTTCTATTGACACTGTTTATTGACAAAGCTGAACTCCTTCCTGTACTCTATCATTTTCTCTAATGCAATGCATGTGTCTGCTGTATATCCAGGAGTGGCCTATTAGTGGTGGAAACTGGGGTCAAGGCACACAAAGCTACCCAGAGATCATCATCACTGGGTAAGGCAATACTGATTTCATTAGCAATATCATTACCATCTTGCCGCAACTCGATTATTTTCACCTCTACTGCACTGTCAGGTGAACACAGCAGAGGAGCCTGTCTTAAAATATGTACTGTAGGCTTTCATATACTCCAATCATGTGCACTTTGCCCCATTTTGATGTTTATTATCGCACACTAAGCTGTCAACAAGGGGAGAAGGGGCGTTTTTAACCGAGCGCACACACCGAAGAAGTGACATTGAGGTATGGGTTTGGCAGTAGGAGGCTCTCACTCCTCTCCTTCCTCCCTCTCTCCTCACTCTTACATGCTGTATTACTATTCTGTCCAGGTTTCTCTCTCTGTCTCTCAGAGAGTGCCACAGTCTACAAAATATTTCAATCCCAGTTCACTCAGCTGAATTGGCAATAACAACAATGAGGAGCAAAGAAAAAAGTGACAACCAAAATACACGTTATTTTCTGACAGCGTTCTTTTCCATAACTCTAAATGGAGAAGCTGTCATGCTTATCACCTGCTGATGAGTGTAATCCTGTGTACACTCATTACACTTGTGTTCAGTTCATTTTTAGAGGATTTTAAATATGTGGATAACAAAGTGAATTTAAATGGCCAAAAAAAAAGTGTTGGCTCGTGAAGATTTTGCTCACACGTCAAACTAAAACCATGGGTGCTAATGTGTTACCATAACAGCTTCCATTCTTCTGGGAAGAATGATTTTGGAACCTGTTCTGCAGGGATTTGCTCCCATTCAGTCACAAGAGCTTTAGTGAGGTCAGGCACTGATGTTGGGCGATAAGGCCTGGGACAGGTGTCGGGTTGGGTTGAAGTCATGGCTCTTTGCAGGCCGGTCAAATTCTTCTACACCAAACATGGGAAACCTTTTTGTGGACCTCAGTTGTGTGCATGGAGACACTGTCATACTGAGGACCTTACTTAAAATGCGTACTTACTGGTAAGCACACTATTGTCATTGTAAACTGTAGCACAAAGATTTCCCATAACTGGAACTAAAGGATCTAAACCATTGAAAAATGCTCCCAGAGTAAAAGTACATTTAGTTTTCGCTTATATTGTTGGCCATATAGTATATCCATTTATTCTAAAGGAGAGATCTGTGGTTAATTGTGGACTAATTATAGATTGTAATAATTTGATTTGTTTTGGTTTACTACATAGAGATCAGAATTTGTTGTAAGTGTCTTAGAACAGCAAAGTAATGCAAAATGTTTTTGAAACAGCGAAGTGTCTGTAATTGATATTCTAGAGATGTTTTAAAGCTCCAAGTCTTACAAACTGTATTTTTACCTTTTAGCTCTGAAATTGTTAGACAGCAGGCCACAGATTTAAATTCATCTCACGTTGTGTCTCTCTTCTTCTTCCCTCTCTTCTCTCTCTTCCCAGGCATGCTGATGGAACTGTGAAGTTCTGGGATGCCTCTGCAAGTGAGTTCTCTCAAGGGCTAAGCTTTATTTATGCTCAAAATTATAATTATTGTCTGGAATTTTTTAAAACAAAACAGCAGACAACAGAGGACATTTTAAGCTTCAATTAAAATTTGAGAGGTTAAGGGTAGATAAGGAAAGGAAACAACTTTAAAAACAGAAATTTAAAATGATGAATGATGTTTTTTTAAACTGGTCTAAATATAAACACTGTAAATATAAACAAAACTAGTGTTGTTTATACTGAGCCTTATACTAATCATATAATGATTAATTATTTCAAGTTCAAAGCTGCTCATAGCAGGAGCCAGATTCTATATTCATGTCTGATTACCGTGGATTGTATCTGATACTTTCTCTACTCCTTTTTTTTTCTAGTAATGCTCCAGGTGCTCTATAAGCTCAAAACAGCCAAGGTGTTTGACAGAAACCGGTCCAAGGAAGACAAGGGAAGCACGGACGTGTCAGATGAAGACCCCTTTGCCATTCAGATTATGGCTTGGTGCCCTGAGAGCCGGATGCTGTGTGTGGCCGGGGTGTCAGCCAACGTTATCATCTACCGCTTCAGCAAGCTGGAAGTAACTACTGAGGTGGTACAGGTGGGTATTTATTTTTTTTTTTTCCACACATTTACTGAAAACACATCTATTTTCCCTTTTCCTCCTGGCATGGACGCAGATACGGGACATAATTCCGTAGCCCTCCATCAAGAATATTGTTGTTATATGCCCTCAGCGCTCACATTCCCTGCTGTTTTAAGATGTTGTGAGACATATGCACAAACGCTCCCGCACTCAAAGATCTGAGTCAAAGGCAGTATGGTTGCCATGCCAACAGACGGAGCGGTGAACAAGCCAGGCTAGACCGTCATTATAATCTGCCTTGATTGCGACGTAAGTGCTTATGGGGGTGTGATGGGAGCTAGTGTTTAATGACATAAAGAGAGATGCTGTTTAATCTGTGAGTGCAGACTCACGGCTCCTATATTATAAGTGAGACGGATGTGAGCGTATATGCTTAGTTTCTGCTGTGGAAGCAGTGGAGTGTTAAATTGGTAACCAGCAAAATACTTTATTTATTTATAATTTTGGCAAGATTTTTCTTGCTAGGCAGTCATTTCTGTGTTGCCGTTGCTCTAGACTTCACAGAGATCACTTGTCAATCAAAGTGATGTCCGTGGGCTTTGCTGTGATGTGTTTTTCTGTGCAGGTCTGTTAATGACTTTTGTTTTTTTTTTTATATATTCATTTTTGTGCCCTTTATGTACTCAGGACCAATTGTCCTAAATATCCCAATCTTTTTGTTCTTCCAAACAAAGTGAGCTTACAGCCAGAGGTTTTCATGAATGTGTAGACTTCGGTGTTTTGCTTAAGAGCACCTTGGCAGCAGTTGTTGAAGGAGATGGGTTTGAATATCAGCCACGTTCCTGTTAGAAGCCTAGCAGTTTTTCTGTGGGTGACTGTCAGTGCTGATGCATGTGTCAGAAAAATATCAGCCACTTTTTCCTACGCTCCGAGAGTGTGACTGGGATGTGCATCAGAAGTACATACGCAGTGGTAGCGAGCTGTAATTAGGAGAACAGCCTTCCTTTGCACAAGGTCAAACACCTCTCTATAACCTTGCAGAAATGAAGGTAGAGGAGGACGGAGACAGGCGGGAGTGAGAATCTGAAGAAGGGGAACTGATCGTGACATGTGGGGCTCTTCACTCCCACATGTCGGTGGAGCTAATGAGACTCACAGAATGCAAAAAGAGAGGAGCTTGATGATTATTGTGTGTATGTGTGTGTGTATATGCGTGAGTTCAGATGATGTGTGAGTCAGTGCGAAGGTGGAGGTTGCAGGGAAGTAGCCTGAAGGAGGACTTACAAGGAATGGAATATTTCAGTATTGGAGGACCTTTTTGACTCTCACCCCCATCGCACACACACATTAAACAAATCTCTATCATCAAAGTAACTCTTTGAATGTATGTGGATGTCATTCACAGTTGTATGGCTATTTCCCCATCCTCAGAGGGATCTTTAAGAGTTTTGTTGAAGTAATCTCTTATGTCGATGCGTTTGTGTACACCTATGTGTGTGTTGTCTCATACAGCTACTAGAGGTGCGAATGCAGTACGAGCTGAACGACATAGAGTCTCCAGATGGTGGGGGTGGTGGGGGGGAACAGACATCGGCTCATCCAACACCCGGTGCCTCCCCTCAGACAAGCGGCCCACCTTCACACCCCTCCACCAGCAGCAACAACTCTGATGGAGGCAACATTCCCTGCCTCAAGTATGAAACACACACACTCACACTCACACTCACACACACACACACACACACACACACACACACACACACACACACACACACACACAC
>JBBMJY010000011.1:8656903-8667439 GCA_037833715.1 Toxotes lorentzi
ACACACACACACACACACACACACACACACACACACACACACACACACACACACACACACACACACACACAGATATAGGACCAAATGGCTCATGTACTGAGTTGGAATAAGCAAGATGCTCATTGCCAGTGAACACAGTGGTGGCCATTTTATATAATATTAGATTATTTTTTTCTGGGCTTTCCACTTTTTATTGTATTAATGCTTCCTGTTTGTTAATGTCCAGCTACTAAAGTCATTTGTCTTATGTGGCTCTGCTTATCTGTTCTTTCAGCAAGAACAAGCTCAGATTTATTAGTATGAAATTTCTATTTTATTAGTTTGAAAGACACATTCTTTATCTTGTTTCTTTGAATGTTGTCATCTGCATCTCACTAAATTTAACCATGATTTTCAAACTACTGTCATCTTAAAGACAAATGGAACAATCAGGGAAAGTTGCACAGAACTACTACAGTCAACTTTGTTTTTTGCTTCCTGTCCTCTCTCCCTGTTATTTCCTGATTTTGGGTGCACCTAAAAAAAACTATCACAAGGTAACCACTGGAATGCACTGAAAAACAAAATCAGATTTAGTATTCAAATATTCACTGTGTATTTTCACGGCAGGTTTGGGTGAGAATGCTAATCAGTCTTTCATTGAACATTATGACTTGTTTTTGCCGCTGGAGCTTACTAACAATGATTACTTACACTCCACTAACCCCACAGGTTGAATATCCTTGAGCTTATCTGTAAACGAATCTTGCCATCCTGATGCTATCCTGACTTCGTAGGGTTGACACACTTGGATGGATCACTTTGACAACACAAATGCGAACTCTTTCTCTGGGCTTTGGTTGACTTTCTCATTTTTGTCCATCTGCCTCTCCCTGTCTCTGTCCCTCTCCTTCTCATTCTCACACACACACACACACACACACACACACACACAGCCCATCCCTTTTACACACATCGTACACACACTGCAGCTTCATAGTACCACTGATAGATAAGAGGATGCTTTCAGTATGGACACACTGCCACCATGTGTGAGACGATGGCAGTGCAGCTACGTAGGTGATGCCGCAGTGTCATCATGATGCACTGCCCATGCTTAAGCAAAAGTTGATGCCTGAATTAGCAAGCTGTGTGTGTGTGTGTGTGCGTGTGCTGAGGTATTTCTTTTTCATTTTTATGAACAAATATGCAAAGCAACTATATGCACACGCATACACCCAAATGCTCACATATACAAAAGCACACGCACATATAAATACACACAGAGCATCTGGTGTCACTGACTGGTGAGCAGTGTGCTTGCACCTGTCAGAGCTTGGCGAGTGTGAGCAGTAATCAGGCATCCAGCTGTGTTTCTCTGCCAGCAGGGACTGCTTTCTGCTTGGCTTTCTGCCTCACAGGACAATGACACACACACACACACACACACACACATACACGTACACACTCACGCACAAACATGCAAGCGGCAAAGGGAGGAATTAGACATACAAAAGGGCGAGGAAACATTGAAGTTTCACTAAATCTTTCTGATATATAATGTATGAATGGAATATGGTTTTTGATGAGTTGGTTAGTTTGTTGATCAGTGTACTTGTTAAATGAAGAGAACATGATACATGGAAATCATCCATTTGTACATACGGTCATCTGAAGTTCTCTCTGGATTGACAGCGTGTGACATGGTAAAAAAGGGGTAGCATTATATGCAGACAGAATCAAAACTTCAGTGGTTCTTTTTTGCTTTGCCTTATTTTGTATTTAATGGGTTAAATTGTACGATCTCTGCTGCAGGTCTATGCGACATCAACGAGGGTTCAGCCACATCAGAGGACCGCTGCAAGTCCCCTACTTCAGGTAACATGTCCTTCAGGGTCTTATTGAGAGAGAAATGGAGAAAATAGAACAGAGATTTCGAGAAATAGAGATTTTGTGCTTTCTAGATGCAAATCCCAAACAGTGAACCAGTCAAACATATATCTCTAATACCATGTATTTGAATGCAAGAGGAGCATTGGTTAGGGAAGAAGATTAATGTTTCAAAAGGGCCTCGACTTTTAATACAGTTTTATTGAAATTGTAGCTCATTAAACTGGAGCTGTACTGAAGGGTTTTTTTTGTTGAACCATAAAATTGTCTCGCTGTCAATTTAATTCTACCTCAGTGTTTAGAAATGCACTGTTTGAGTTTAATACCATACGTTTATGGGTTTTTGAGAATATTTTCCCATTTGTGCATGAATTCTTACCACTTTGCAGAGTTCAATAGACAGGAATAAATTTGTTTTAATCTCTGGCTTCATCCTGGAAATCTGGGTTATAGGCTGTAAATGGATCCGATCTCTCTGATCCTAATTCAGTGTGACAGCTAAGAATTATAAACTGAATGAAACTGTTAAACAAAACTCTGCATTCTGGTAGAGAAACCCATTAATTTACATTAATCAGAGTATTAGTTAAAAAGAAAATGTTCAAACTAAAGGGCCTTGGGTATTTTCACATATTCAGTAACTGCATAATTGCAGATCTGTGAAAAAAAAAAAAAATCAACAGTTAAACATATCACTTGCAAAGATGATGTGAATTAACTTCCGACTTGGATTTTGATCATCTTTCAGTTAAACATTTAAATGTGTCTGGGTGTGCGGTTCAGAAGCTGATTCTTCCTAATCCATTATCATAATAAGCAATTTTCATATCAGTGAACATGACCAGATGAAAAAAACAAAATAGATTGTACTATAGGAAAAAAAAAAAAAAAACTGTTTTCAATGTCAACCTTATGTCACTTACCACATTATGCACCACCTCCAAGTGCAAATATTTATCCCTTTGATGGTCATGTTGATGTGCATTGTGTTTTGCAGCAGTTAGACGCTCTGTTGATCTTTTACTTGCCTTCTTCTAAATCTACGTTATTAGCATTTCAGCAGAAGGTGCTTGAAGAGAGTACAGCCCAGATCCATCTCATTAGGCGTAACTTGGCATTAGCACGCTGAAAATAAGGAGCTTTTTAAAAAGGTCAGACAGAAAACAAATCTCAAGTCTGGAGTCCTGCCACTTTTTCCAGGTATGATGGCTGTCCCAGCCCCCGTGTCTGGTGCCACTAGACTGTGGTCTGATACATCTGTCTGCTCTGCATTATTCATAGGACGGAGAGAGATAAGGTGCCTTCCTGCAAAAAATGTCTGCCTTAGAAAGTCATTTACTCTAGGGCTAAGTGTTTGTTTTGATGTTGTTTTTTTTTCTTTTTTAGTAATTGATAGAGTCTGCTGCCAATGGAGAAAAAATTATTTGAACTTCTGTGCATGCAGTTTCACCAGTTTTACCTTGAAATAGGCTGCGGTTTGATGAATTAAGACTCCATTAGTGCCAGGATAGTGTCACTTTAGCCAAGAAAATTCTTGGAATAGTTTGATTTCGGTTTAAAACAACGGAAAATATAACAGTACCTCTTACAAGTGTCAATGCTAAGCCACTTACAGTGTTAAGACAGACAGAAGAAGCTTTTCTCCCCCACAGACCCAGTTTTTTTTAAGATAATATATTCAAAATAATCAAAAACCTCAGTTGTTATGATGTCCATGTGATTTTATTTTTAAAAAGCAGGCAGTTTTAATATTTTACCATATTTTCTTGGTGGTGAATCTATTTTTAGGATGCCGGTTTTTATATTGGAAACCTGGTATGAATTTTAGAACCAGCTTTATTGAAACTAAAAGTTTTTTTTTGCTGCCAGGAACAAAGAAAATGACTCATTATGGCCAGAGCCATAGCTTGTGTGTAGTAACAAACCACAGGGTGTTTCTAACTGTACGTTTACTGTACTTTACTTTCCCCCTTACACCCCTAAAGTGTTGACGTCAAACAGCAATCTACAGCAATTCTACAATGGAGGTGGTAGAGGAGGTAAGATTGGCCAAAGATTTTCATAAGAGGCTGTGTAGGCAGGACCAACATGCTCCAAATTTGTACCCCTGTTTTTTATTTTTCTTTGTCGTAGAGATAGTGCCTCTGTCGTTCATGTCATAGTCACCACAGAGGGAAGAAATAGACTAGATAATAGAGAGCCGAAGTCTGAATCCACTTCCGGGGTTTGCTTCTGTTCCACTATCTTTTGGTTCTCACTGTATTTGAGCATAAAGAACTGTAGTTCTTTGGGATAAAATGACAAGGTGCTCATATTTTACTGTTGATCACAGCAGTATATGGACAGAAAACTATACATGGAGAACAGAAAGCTCTTGGGGCAGAGGTTAACCTGGAAGCAGGGTGGGACTACAGCTGTCTACAGACACCCAATAGACCATAGTTGCCTTATATACATATTGCATGCTACATGTATGTAGCACGAGTGTCAAATTGTAAATGTGCCTGCGTTTGATATCTGTCCATAGTATAGTACAGTATGATGACACGTCAGAGCGGAGAGCAACTCATCTGTCCTACTGTGTCTTTGTCCTCCAGTGTGTGTTGATGAAACAGATAATTACATGTCCACAACATTTTTTTCCTGTTCAAATAAGGGACACCCTCTTTCAGGTCCAAGTGACAGTGAGTAGGTATCTAAAATGACTGTTGCAGAGACTAGAATTGCCGAGACCTGACCCTACTGAAGCCAACACTGTGGATTCTTATTGACTTGCCCAAGCATTAACCCTTGTTAAAACCTGATAATTCACAAGACATACAATATCCTCACTTGAAAAGTCCAGCTCACATTAGAGGCCCTATATTCTCTTGGTACACTCATGCAAGTGTTTTCACTAATTTTGCCACATAAGACCTTCTAACCTCAGACTTAAATTACATTTCCCCATCCCCCTTTTAGCTTTGTCGCTGTACCTGTGAGAATGGAGACATTATGACTTAATCATTTTATTGGTTCACGGAGTTCAGTGACCTCATGTCATTTCCAGCATAGCTCCACCCAGCTCAAGAATAAGTGAAAACACCTATGTGGGAGTCCTTTATATTCTAAGGCTTTATAATGATATAATGAAAACAAAAAATGTGATTCAGCCTGCTTTATGGTTATTCCATGGATTTTTTTTTCATTTGCTAAGGTTGGTTTTTATCACATAATCCTTTTCCTATAGACAGAAGTTATATGTATGAAAAAAATTAGTGATTCAGATCTAAATATCCAATGCAGTTTGCTTTATGTGAAATAATATGGATTTAGATGGGGGTGGAGAAGTGGTGTGAGGTGATCCTGGTGGGAGTTATTAGCAAACAACAGTGAACAAGTGTAGGTTGTACTTGTTGAGACATTTTTGGGTGATTACTAATGAGAGAAACAAGTTGTGAAACTGTAAACCAAGTTCACTTAGCCTACAATAACTAGTAGACTTCCATAGTAACTTTTGACCATCTTTTCCACTGTCTTCTTCCATCTCCTGTTTTCTGTTTCCTGTTACCTTCTTGTTCTTGGTGCATGCTCCTGTGGCATGAGGGTCCTGAATGGCTGTGCAGTTCTGATGTATCTTTACAAGTCCTCTCTTCCAGGGCATTGTGCAAGCAGAGGTCACCTCCTTTGTTTTGTCTGTCACAGCATGCCTCTGTGAATTACAGGGTCGTCCTTACGCAGTGTGTTAAGCATTTTGGCTCTTCCAGTCAGTGAGACAATCCACAAGCATTTGTTCCACAGCCTTTTGTCGTTTTCGTGTATTTCTAAGCTTTATGCACAGTCCTACCCCAGTGCTAGTTATCTAGCTTTGCATGGCATCGTGTGTTAGCTTAGACGTGTGTTTGTAAAGAGGGATGTTCTCTTTTTTCCAGCAAAGATGTCACGGAAATTAAGCTTGCCTACTGAGCTAAAGCCAGACTTGGGTAAGCCCTGACTTCGTGTCTCCAAACAATTTGTATGATATGCAGTATAGCTTTCTCACTCCAACTGGACTCCATCACATTTCATTAGTCCAGTGTTATCTGGTTATTAGCCTCAAATTTGGCAAGCTATGCAGATGTTCTTCTAAGTTTGCATGAGACGAAATTAGCACTGATCTGATCTGAATTGAAACTAATTGAACCAAATATTTTTGGAATAAATTCACTGTGAAATTCTCTGCAGTACTCCCACCTTCTGACCGTGGTGGGGGTCTTATTAGAGGTCAGTGGTGCTAAACTAAACTTTGCACACCTCATCTCACTGTAAAGCTTTCTGTAACTCTTGCAGCTTTCTCTTTCTCTTCTATGTTCTTCATTTCTTTCCTTTCTCTGTCTGATCGGTTCCTTTAAAATGTCTCCAATGGAAATATAGTCACTTAAAAAACAAAAGAAAAAAGAAAGAGACATTTTCTTCTTCAGGGTGTACAACTTTCTTCCATGGATGGAACATTTGGTTTGTAAGGGGTCAACTTAAAATGTGCAAGTACCAAGACATTTACCTGTACGCTTGTTTAGGAGTGCCAGTGTACACCTGTAACCAAAGTGCCTGACAGCCTATTATTTTACACTAATAAAACCACTGATTGGGGATGAAACATTTTTAAAATGTTAATCGGTTTGAGAAAATGTGCAAATGAATATTTGTATTGGATTTGTTTCTATTGTACAGTAGACTGTAGGACAGCTGCAATATTTTAAATCACCATCAGTTAGGTTTTAGGTGTTGCTTCTCTACTATCCAGTTGATAGTTAGAGTCATAAGATCCGTCTGTCCTAAAGATATATGAACACCAGTCCTCGATGCATTGATCAGTTGTTAAGAGTGTAAACCTCTGCTCCCTCTCCATTGTCTTACAGAGATCAGTCATGAACAAATACAGTTGTTACCCAGCTGGCATGTCTTTAATTTCCAGTAAAATTTCAACCCAAACACATTTGTCTTCTAAAGTGTTTAATTAACTGTGAACTGTGAAATCTGATCACTTATTATTTATCATTTTTATTCGTTATGTACAGCACAGTGTCCACATTTGTCTTGTCTGTGTGGTGCAGTCATTGCTTTGCGGGTGCTTTACCTCTCTGTTTTCTCCTTACTGTCCTCCTGTCTGTATGCCCGCCGCGGGGTGCCAACCCATTAGACCACCGGGACAATTCTTTCAGCCGCTCTCGCTCCTCCAGCGTCACCAGCATCGACAAGGAAGCCCGAGAGGCCATCAGCTCCTTCCATTTCTGTGAGACCTATGCCCGTAAGGGGGACAGCACTTTGACACCCTGCTTGTATGTGGGCACCACCCTGGGAACTGTGCTTGTTCTGGCTCTCACATTGCCTCCTGCTGGGGAGCAACGGCAGCTGCAGCCGGTTATCATTTCACCTACGGGTGGGTATTGGGATCATGGAAGGGAGGAAAAGATGGAAAATAGGTCGATGAATTACAGTTTTGTAGCTCTGGTAAATGAACTACACAT
Source organism: Toxotes lorentzi (assembly GCA_037833715.1). Classification (NCBI taxonomy): domain Eukaryota; kingdom Metazoa; phylum Chordata; class Actinopteri; family Toxotidae; genus Toxotes; species Toxotes lorentzi. The sequence continues at coordinate 8,664,259 of JBBMJY010000011.1, forward strand.
GGATTAGTGCCTGCCATAGTTTTTTCTTTTGGTGTGTTGCAGCTTTGTAGACCCCCTTGTAAACCCCCTCTGATCCATTTATCAAAACATTACTTGATAGCACTAAACGTGTTCAAAAACTCAACAGGGTACCTTTAAAATTAAAAGATGAAAATCACAAACATTGGAGGTAAATAGAATGTGCAAACTGTGATATTTTAACAGTATAATGGCCATATAAAAGAATTATGGTGATGTTTTCACAGAGCAGCAGCCCCAGTGACAAGCCTTTTCCTTCCTTTCACCAGGCATGTTGGTACGGCTGAAGGGCAGCATCTTGCGGATGGCGGTCCTGGACTCCACAGGGTCCCAGCTTCCCTCTGCGTATGAGCCTTGGTATGAACCTAATGTGACAGCAGATGGTGAAGAAAGAGAGAAAGTCCGTAAGCGCCGGCCCGTCTCCGTGTCCCCTTCCACCTCCCAGGACCTCAACGAGAGCCAGTACGCCGTGGTGTGTTCAGAGAAACAGGCCAAAGTCATTTCCCTCCCCTCCCAGACCTGCATCTATAAACACAGCATCACAGAGACCTCCTTCATCTTACGGGCAGATGTGGTGCAGATGAGCCAAGGCGTGTGTGTGGCTTGTTTCTGTGCCAACGGCCACATCATGACCCTCAGGTGAGAAACGTCAGTCTGCATCAAAGATCAGGCAGAAATAGTGGATTATTAATAAAATGTATCAATCAAAGTCAGTTGGAATGAATCATGTTCATATTGTTTGATGTAATTAGATGTGACCCACCTTCAGTTTTGCATGGTGTGTTTTATCCTTTTCACAGAGAGCGGAATCGCACTGGAGTTTGTGTTTTTAAAAACAAAAGGGCCAGGAGGGTCAGTACTTTTCCAAGTATTGGTTAGTCAAGAAAGGAAGTCAAGTCAGCCAATGAGAAAGGATAGATCAGTCCTGACCAATAGAGGAGTAGGAGGCGGGCACATGTGCCATCTTATGATTTTATCAGTTTCATACATGAAGATGAACGTTAGATGTTATGTATTAAGCCATAATCTGGCCACAAAATGAATATTTGGATCATTCTGAGCACGCAGATGGATAGAGAAGAAGTGGATTAGGCTGCAGAAATAGTTTGAGAAATGTATTTGGAAACTTTTATCAACATGAAACTTGCCATCATTGGAATCCAAGTTGACCAGAACCTGAACTCTCCGTTATGGTCTGTTTTAATACGATGATGGAATCATTCTTGATACAGGGTTCTCAGTACTAGCCTTGTTTTGTGTCATTTCTTCAAACGTTTATAATTTTCCATATTCTCAAACAGCTGATGTTTGTTGAAGTTCACATTAGATATAACAATATTATCAGGGCATCAGACTGCCTGAACTTTTAAATGGCAGAAATAAATGCTGCCACCGCAGAAGCAGACAGAACTATTACCCACATACATCCTCAGATTTCTGGCCTTGTGAGGACCTGCCATGTTCTTTCTTTAACTCCAGTGTAAACTGAGCCCTCAGTGTTACCTTAGCTTAAATTTAACCTTACAATTAAAACCAACGTCACAAGGTTAGGAACAGCTGACACAGGCATGCACACACACCCACACACATGCAGGAATATACCAGGTTGATTTTCATGCAGTGTGTGGATGGGTGTAAGTGAAGTCTGTCGCTAATCCTCATTAATCTTCACTTCCCTAGAGGAGACAGACAGAGACAGAGCGGCCTTCCATATGGGTGTCTGACAGAGCAAGGATGCCCAGCTGTCTGCCTGTCTCTTTGTGTGTGCTGTGTTAGTGTGTTTGCCTCTGAATAGTGCATGAACGAGGTCATTAGTGTCTCAGTGGTCTGAAATATTCTAAATACGATGTTGGAAAGGTCAGTGATTTTAACAAAAAAAGTGTTATTATGTTCTTTAGATCTGAAATTACTTGAATTATTTCTGTGTCCCCTGTCTAGTTTGCCAGGACTGAGACCGCTCATGGATGTAAACTACCTGCCTTTGACAGACATGCGGATAGCCAGGACATTTTGTTTCACCAACCTAGGTCAGGCAATGTACCTTTGCTCCCCCACTGAGGTCCAGAGGATCACTTACAGCCAGGACACCTGTGAAAACCTACAAGTCAGTAAACACTTTATATATGTATGTGGGCTGAATGGGAAATGTATGAAGATGTTTAAAAATGCATGTAGCAGTGTAACGTGTTGGTGTGTTGATATTTCAGGAGATGCTGGGTGAACTTTTTACACCAGTGGAGACCCCAGAGGCACCCAACAGAGGGTTCTTCAAAGGTCTCTTTGGGGGAGGAGCACAGTCACTGGACAGAGAGGAGCTATGTATGGCAAACCTACACATACCCAGATATACAGCGGTTCATTCCCTTGTTGATGCAAAGTTTCATTCACACACCTCTTCCTGTTTTTCTCTCCTTTCCTCCTTCCCTCAGTTGGCGAGTTAGCAGCTGGAAAGGCATCTCGAAGCCTGGCCCAGCACATCCCAGGCCCGGGTGGCATTGAGGGCATGAAGGGGGCAGCCTCTGGTGTGGTTGGAGACCTGGCACGTGCCCGAATAGCACTGGATGAAAGAGGCCAGAAACTGGGCGAGCTGGAGGAGAGGACAGCTGCCATGATGGCCAGTGCAGATTCCTTTTCCAAACACGCCCATGAGGTAATTGAAAATGCTTACGAGTTCAAAATCTAGAGAGAGCACTTTCTGTTTACACAGGAAACCCCATGTGTCACAGCTAGAACGCCATAGCTGCTCATGCATAGACCTAACCACAGTGCCTAACTGAGTGGAAAAAGCTGATGAAATTTTGGAAATAGTTCACTGAGGAATAGTCTTATGTTGGATATGCATTAGATATGCAATATGATAATACTTTGGTTTACTGGAATGACTGCAAAATGTGTTTTTATTACAGAATAATAAAATAATACTTGCAATGGGTGCTCTGTCTCTTCAAAGTATTTTTGAAATACTACTCACATATACTATTTACCCACTAGAGGGCAGTATATACCCGTGGAAGGTTCACAGTGCTGTGGATTGGGAATTTGCTCTCACTTTTTTTTTTTTTGAAATTTTCTATCTATCTCTCTATATATATCTCTCTATATCTATATGTTGAGATATGAGATCTCCCTTGTGTGCAATATTTTTGTAGTCTGTCTGACCCTA
>JBBMJY010000011.1:8667539-8679718 GCA_037833715.1 Toxotes lorentzi
CCTCGCGAGGGCTATATACCCCCTGGAAACTTCCAGGGCGTTGTGGGTTGGGAGTTTTCTCCCCCTTTTTTTTTTTTAGAGGTTCTATATATATATATATATATATATATATATATATATATATTAAGATATGAGATCTCCATTGTGTGCAATATATTTATAATCTGTCTGACCATATGAGTCAAAAGCTCAAAAATATCATCATTGTTTGACATAAATCGAACTTCAGGATTAGACTTTAAGCCTTGAACTAATCATGAGCATCATGGATTGTGCAGCTCACCAGCTTGGTAAGTCTTCCTCATATTTGTTCTCACTCCAACGTTTCCTCTGTTTTCAGATGATGCTGAAGTGCAAAGACAAAAAATGGTACCAGTTCTGATCAGTGACGGGGGAGGAGCAGAGCTCCATGGACAAGGCTTTCACCTTCCATTGGCTCATTTCGGACTCACCGTGACCCCCCCTTCCACCTGTCCACCTGTCCATTCATCCATTCCTCCAAGCCTTCTTCACTGAGACACTTGGGATTTTCTTCCCTAGCACAATGTTGAATACTGTACTTACCTCAGTCTTAAGGTGGAACTGAGGGGTAGACAAGGGAGAAGGACAACCTCAGAGGGAGCAAATAAATGGTGTCTTTTTTTTCATGTTCTTGTCTTTGTTTGTTTATCTCTGTTCGGCCTCTCCTCCGAGATAGCCAACTGGCCCATGCACCCGGAGATTCTTCATTCTCATTTGCCAAAAAGGTCCTTTACTGTTTTCTCCACTCGGAGCCCATTGTGGGCAGTATTCAAGTCGATGAACACAGCTGAAAAAAAGACAAATACCCGATGAAGAAACAAAGACTAGAAAAAAATTCTTAAAATGTAAAAAGAAGGAAAAAGAATCTAAATACATCATTATATATAAATAAATCTAATAAATGTGCAACGCTGTATCCACTTCCAAGTGACAAGTACAAAAGAAAGGGAGAACTCATTGAGGAGACAGAAGCAGGGTGGGAGGCCGAAGGAGGCAGTGTTGGAGATCCACAGGAAGTGCTGCGACGCCTCCTCTATGCAGAGAGTCACAGGGATAAAAACAACTAATTCTGATGTACACTGGATATCTTGTCATCTCACTCAACCTCTAGACTCTCCTCTGTATCTTACAGACTTTCATATCGTTACCAACAGTGTGTGTGTGTGCGTGCGTGTGTGTGTTAATTTCTATTTTCTTGCCATCCCTCTATTTGTTATTTGTTGGGTTTTTTGCTCCGTCTGTATTATTGGAAAATCTCTTATTTTTCTATTGTTGTGAAAGTGAATGATATTTGATTTGTTGAAAAAATACGTTTTGTGGCTTTTGTCTAACAACTCAAATTAATTTCTCCTTATGAAAAGGGCTGGAATCTAAAAGGAGGGCAAGGATATAAAAGGCATATATTGTTTAGTACTCACTCACAAGGCAAGCGCGTATGAACCGCTCACATTTATTGTGTACCTGAGGATTTCAAATTATTTACTCATCTGATGTGATGTTAACTGCCTCCCTCGCCCTCTAATGTCATAAGCTTCCACAGTTTGGCTTAGTCTGTGAGTGTGAGTGTACAAATGCTGGTGAGATCAGTATTAAGTACACTAATAGTCTAGCCAGATTTGTTGGGTTCCAAATTCTGGAGTACACCTCAGTATGGAGATTACATACACGAGTAGAAACCCTTCTTATGTGTATTCATATATGCAGGATAATAGAAACATGGATGTGTAATCCTTTAAAAGTATACATTTTGAAACATATTTCAGTTGTCTTTTGCTGACAGTCTGTGTGATTCCTTTGTTAATATTTATTTATTGAGGTGCAAGAGACAGTTGTGTTTGGTGTCAGAAACGTTCACCCTCATTAATATCTTGTTTCTATTTCCATGTTTGCAGTAAAGCTCAAATGTGGTATATCTCTCTGTGTACCAGGCTTTTAACCTTTATTTGTATATAAGTAAATAGTTTGACAATCTAAGACCAACAGGAAAGTAAATGTCAAGGTTGCTCAAGCAACATAAGAGGAGAGAGGCCATATTTTTTCTGACGCCAAAGAGTTGCTTTAGCTTTTCCATTGCATTATCATTTGGCTCCGCACCCCATGGGTCTTGACACCGGATGTTATACAGTAATATGTGTAATTCTGCATGGCTTCACTCATGGAGTGCAGACCCTATTTAGGAATATTATCATCCTCATCACCTTTCAGGGTTCAAGAAATGGAGCAAGTTGCAATGGAACTCAGCCATTTATAATAATATTGTATCACGATATGTCATAAAATGTAACATTTGGACAAATGTTTAATGTTTAAAGTGGCCTAACTGTTGGTTGATAAGGCTATCTCCCTAAAACAAAAACCTGAACCATTCCACTACAGCTCAGACACAACAATATTTATGGTATTCATCTGTGTGTGCGTGTGTGTGTGAATGTGTGTGTTTGTACTTATGTCTGTCTGTCTGTGTGTTAGGATGTGTTCATGTAAATTAAGTGATATCATTTAAGAGATTATGTTTGATTGTTTAATAATTGATGGTGATGTCCTAGTCTCTCATCAGTCAGCAGTCTGTGTCCAGTTGAGTGTCTGTTACACTAACTAAAGCCAACAATGATGATTAAAAAAAGACAACAATAGTATACTCAGCATTAGAGGATGACCTCTGAATTCTGGTTTAATTTAACTGCGGCATGTTCAGTCTCATGCGATCATGCTTCAACTCTCCTTCACTTTTCAGTTTTTGCCTTTGTCCTCCGACGTCTCTCTTCCTCCAGTGACTCCACTGGTTCCACAGCTACAGATCTGGCCTTCTGTGTTTAGTAAGCCTTGTAGTGTGGATGTTGGTAGGTAGCTCTGTGTTTTACCCCATGGCGAGGAAGAGTTTAAAAAAAAAAGTAATTCAGGAAAAATAGCTAGGGGTTATCTAGAGGTCATCCCTGAAAACCTGTTCAGTGTCTTTCCCTCCAAGCCAACTCTTATGTGTGTTTTCTTATTTTATCTGTTTTTTTTTTTCAATGTTAAATTTGTTTTTTCATCTTTGAGTGATTTGTTTGTCCATACACTACAGTATACAGTATTCTATTCTACCCAACACAATCCCCACACTTAAACAATGGAAAGAGGGAGTCCTGTCGATCTGCCATATGCCATCTTCTGTCCTGGATTCAACAGTTCATCAGTGGGTTGCAGTATTTTTCTCATTGTAGCCAATTTTCTTGTACAGTTTTATGCAACTTTCACATGGATGTTTATGACTTTATCTGCTGCCACAAAAATTTAGAAATTCTGTAGATAGAGATTACTGTGCAATGGAAAATAAAAAGTGGAAAATGTATTTCTGTCTTAAAGCATCTTCGTATACTTCAAGTTCAAATATAAAGATAAAGATTTTACTGTTTACATTAAAAAAAAGCCCATATGTTTATGCTTTGTTATATTAGGGATGGTTACAAGGGATATAGAATATGGACAAGTGTAATGGTGTACATAGTGTAGATATTTATGTCCAAATACTGTACATAAAATGTACAGAGAATGGGAAAAGTGCCATATTTGCATCTGTACACTAGATGGCAGCAGACACATTCTACATGCATCTAGACTGAGCAGGCAAAACGTATCGTGGTCAGCAAAAAACAATGCAATCTTACAGGCCTACGAGTTATCCTCAGGTGATCTGTCCAGGAAATATTTTACTTGTCTAAATTTATGGATAAAACAGAAATTGATCATAGAATTTGACAGTAAAGTGAGAAGCAGATTTGTTCAGTTTTTTTCAGTTTGAGGTGTAATATTATGTATTAAGCAATAGATTGCTTTGTGAGCTTATGGTCTGCTGTTTGCTTATACTGTATCGCCCCCCTTTCTTAGAGCAACACAATCCTGTATTGATCACACTAAGTGACTTCCAAATCTCTGGTTTCTCTGGAATTCATCACACAGGTGACTAAGTGTTCGGTGGCGCTCTTGAAGGTCACCTTTTCTCAGAAATAAGAGTTTTGCTTTGTTCTTTCTTGGTTTTCCAGGCTTTTTATACTTGAATGGTTGACAATTGCAAAGTACTACAAAGTGACTTTGATCATGATTCTGGGTAAATGTTGTGTCTGCCACTATAAACATAGTAATTATCTTACACTGAGAGGCTTCCACTAGTATCTTTGCACTTAACTGCCTTACAATAGACCACTACTATAAAGAATAGACCCCTTGAATCAGAGATAGATTTGTCCTAATCTCAGTCAAGCTGCTCACTGGGGTCAGTAACCAGGGGCCTTCTCTTCTGGATCAGTTGCTACTAAAACCAGAGAGGCTTCCAGCTTAGTTGAATATTTCCTGTAGAAAGAAAAATATACAGACTGTAACTTGTAGGTGGAATTCAGTGTGAGCTGATCAGTTAAGGCATGAAGCCAAACAAAGCAATTTATTTGAAGAATAAAATACAGTAATAGATTTTTTAAACAAGCAAATAAAACTTGCTGCTGGTTTGAGGAATGAAGTAGAGCATGACTGAATGTCTTTTCTGTATCTGTTTAATGATCAGTGTAACTAAAAGAGGATATACTATAGGCCCATAGATTGATCATCACTGTAGGGCTGCAGTGTTTTCTAACCGAGTCTGTATAATTGTCATCTGGTCTGCTAATCTGATTTCAGGAGAAATTGGGCAAACCAGAGTTGTGCTGTCTTGTAATACCAACAAATTAAGTAGCAGCAGAGTTCTTCCTCCTTTTCTAAACATGAGTATGTTAAATTATTTTAACTTATTTGCAAAGAAGATTTATATGCAAAATCCATATGTAAAATCCACACTTAAATTTAAAAATAGATCTAAAGAAAAATATGTACACGAAAAAGTAATCAGGTACCTCTATACAGGAAATTGTTATGACTCCCCTCCTCCTTCCCTTGCACTCTCTCTTTCCATACAATGAATAGGGGTTGTGACCCTGTGGCTTATCACCAGCCATTCTTTACATAAACAAAACTATCAGACAAAGTGGTCTCATAATTTTATTAGGAGGAGTGCATGTGTTTTTCATCAAAGATAAGCTTCTGTGGCTATAAAGGCTGAAGGGTACGTTAAGGGGAAAGTGGGAGAAGGAGACAGCGGAAGGGAGATTGGAAATTGGGTAGGTGAGGAAAAAAACATCATGTTGATTTGTTCAATTTGACTGAAGCCATGAAGAGAAGGTCACTGGGGAGAAATGTTTGTTGATGTATACAGTTTGAAACACTGACCTCGTTAGAACACGCACAAACACACACAGACATAAGGTTAGGCAGTCCAGAGCTGCACACGCTGCTCATCAAATGGCACGTCAGTGTGACTGTTGCTGTGGTGACTGGAAACATGAATGACCTGAGCCATGTCTGCACAGCAGGAATCAGGGTGACACCTGGGAGAGACAGGAGGAGAATGAGCTGTCCATGTCTATTTTAGCTTGATTTAAACCATCCCTGTGGTCATAAATATAAAATGTGTTATGTTTTTTCCCCTCCTCACAGTATAATATTCAAGAAGATAAACCATGAACTGAATTATAACAAGCAATGACAGGTTTTGTTTATAATATGTCTACACATTTTAAGAAACAAAAATTGTTACGTGATGTTTATTATTAAAGACAGCTGTATCTGCCGTCTAAAATGATGTGGTTTACTGGGCAAAAGACCAAAAACGATCCAGTTTTATAGCATCAGTCATTTTGTTAAGGAAGTATTACATTTTCCAGTTGATAGATATTTCAGGGGCATAAGATGTTTAATTTTAAGCTTAAATATCCAGTGGTATTTTTAGTACTGGATCCTCCCTACAGTTTTCCCAGGGATATGTTGAGTGAAGATGAACAGAAAAAGTAGTAGTTTAGATTTGCTTTTATTTAGCACATCAACTGTACGGGTGTATTTGTATTTGTTCTGTTAAGCCTCCTGATCAGATCCTTTTGAACTTAATCCACACACCAAATTTTGTATGCAAGTACAAAATAAGACTTTCAATAGTTGCTTATTTGATTCCCAACACATTCAAGCACCTGTTTTTATGTCTCACAAATGGAGGCTCAGGCGGACAGCTTCACACCTGACAGACTCCACAGGCTACTACATAAATCCAGCGCACCTTTGGCTCTGTTGGCCTGCTGTACAAAATGGCTGCTCACCCTCCCATCTTAAATGCAATCTAACCTGCCAACAGTCCCATCATGTGGCTGTAAGAGAGCTTTAATTATTCAAGAATGATTTGCTAGACCTTGTTTTCATGACAGACATTTTGACATGTTAGCAGGAAAGGCTTGGGTGTAATTAATGACATTTAGTATGGCTGCATTCTCTCAAGCTGAGCCGGGCTCGGTGGTCTGCTGTTGTGGCGGCTAACAGGAGTGGCTTTCTGGGACATGTACCGGGGCCATCATTAAGTAAATTAGTTACACCTGTGCTTTTCCTGCTGCTGCAATTAAGTCAAAATGTCTGCTGTGGGAAAGGTCCATTAGCTACTCTGGTAGTCTGTTGTTATTTTTTTAAGAGCTGTAACTTAGCAAGACTTAATTCAAGCCGAAAGTTGAAGTTGGCTGTTAAAGTATGTCGAATTCCCTCTGTACGTAAAGGCCTGAGATGTTTCCACAGCTCCAAGGTAAGCATTAGCTAGCTGGTTGTGCTAACGTGTGTGTATGTAAAGGTATGTCTTGGCTGTAGAGTTGGTGATTCTGTACTAGTCTGTGGCAGCTACCTTCTTTTTAACTGAACTACTATGTATGAGGTATTTTTGTTGGCTGCTTGTTTTGTTCTGTTGTTACTTAAGTGGTTTTGGTGGCAAACTGGCATAAACAATATGGGGCCCCACTGGTGCCGACTCACATTGTGGTGCCATAGGAATACTAGCTTGAATTGGTTTTGCACATATTTCCCCCGGTGTTCTGCTGTTTCGTCGAGAACTCTGTTGGGTTGCTCTCTGAAGTTAGTGGAGGGCATTGATGTTGTATTTGTATTAGCTTTATAGGGATGTAAACATGGCTACTGTCTTGCACACAGCTCATTCACATAATTTCCCTGTAATATTGGTTTCATGGGAAAACTGAAAAGGGCTTTTGCCACGCATTTGCATTTTCCACAAGCATTTCTGATTTAGTGAAGCTTCAGAGCATATTTCATTCAAAAGCAAAGGTTTTTCTTGTGTCAACTTGCTTTGCTATTTACATCCTAAGTGCTTTTTTTGTGTGTGTGCGTGTTTGAGAGAGTGTGTAATTACTGGCTGCATGAAGTGTGTTAGCCTGCTGCATTTCAAGTGCATGTCTGGTTTTAGTTCCTACATCAGTTGCTTGTTCTTTGTTGGGAAATGTCCTCACAGCAGTTGGTCCCCCGACTGACCCACAAGCAGAAGGTGCTAACTACAGTAGACAATCTCATTGTAGTCTAAGGTGTCCAGCAGGGGAAGGACTCATGTTGACCTATACAAAGTAGAGGAAACTAGAAGTTTATTTGCTGCTGTCTGTGTGGTTTATAAATTTGCATAATAATGACTTCACAACTCTCTTAATAAAAATGGTATATAAATGGAAATCTCATGACTTGAGTTATGTCATGAGATTTCCATTTATATTTTAAAATAAGAAAAAAAATACACCCTGACGTAGTTTTAAAATTTGGACATAAATCAGTGTGAAGAGTCCCTGATCTGTGTGATCAAGGGCACACCTCACACTTAAAGAATTAACATGTGGAATTGTTAGTTTGGGCTTGGTTAAAACTGGATTAGCTGTAATAGAGTGACTGCGTCTGTCTCCACAGCAGTTGCTCCATACAGTAATAAAGTACTGTAGGGAGGATCAAGTTTGGAAACATAATGAGTATTTTGACTTACTGCGACTATGCTTCTATAGGCTGAAGCCAAAAGGATGACTTCATGTTGACTGTGTCTCTACTAGCTAATGGGAAAAAACAATTACACTATTCAATGATGCCTCTGTCTACTGTTTCCTCTCTAGTTATGTCAGAAATATGTGCATCATATTTCTTTATCTGTCTGATTTGAACCAGCTGCAGAAGCGTATCTTGCTCTCATAATAAAGAGGCAGAACTTGAGCTTTCAGTCAAGGTTAATTTAAATACATATGTTTCTGTTTGCTTTAACTGTACCCTGTTAACATCCAACCTGCACATAACAGGGAAATGTGTTAGAAGGATCATTTGTTCTGATCTGTCATGCTGAGAAACATCTGTTTTGGAAATAAGAGGACGATCATCTTTTATGCTGGTTTTATCCTTCTTCCCGTGTGTGTGTGTGTGTGTGTGGATGGGGAGAGAAGGGGTGTCTAAAACAGACATGGGTGTGGTTGAAAGTCTGACCTTGTAATTTTAAAATGGCTTCAACTTGTTTCCTCGCTCCCTGGTGGAGCGAACAGAATCTAAAGACCCAGTGACAGAGCTGTGACCTGCTGGCCTCTGGTCAGTCATATGCTCTAACATGTGCCTTTTGAGAAAATATATTGCTGTGATTGGGCTATGAAACATTTCTGCTATGCAAAGAAAGTAAAATAAAATACAAACTTAATACAGCTTTTAGTGCTTCTGCAGAGAGGGAATGGGCACGCATGCAAAAGACGTCATGGAATGCATACGAAAACAAAATGGCCGCCATCCAAACCCTCAGCCTGTGCTACCAATTTCAATTTGCTGTAATATGTGGTTTTGAAATACCACAGCACTAATAAACACAAATTGAGGTCTTGTGTGTGTGCATAATTACAACAGGCACTGAAGTGGAGTTTAATCGCTTTGGTTCTGTGAGCCATGACTAAGGGGTAGAAGACTTGCTCCTAGACAGAGGAGATGGTGGAAAACCGGTCAAGTCTTGGCTTCTGTGAATGTTGTTGCTGTTTTAACACTGTATAATCTCTTCTTTATCAAATTACAATCTCCTTATGATCATTATATCACATTGTTTGAGGCTTCATTTTCCACAATAATTGAGAGCTGTATTATTCCAAGTACTATTTGCTGGTTCTACACTGGCCTTTTCAAAATAAATCCAGTGTGGGATTTTAACGTTCCATGAAGATGAGTGGTTTTGATGCATTTGACCTGTTGGGCCCTACTGCTTCTGTGATGGCAAAATGAACTGTATTTTTAAAGAAGGAGAGAGAGCAAAAAACAAAACAAAAACATACCTGCCTTTTTTGCCCATCTGTGCAAGGATTTGATTTGTTGTCTGTAAAATCCTCAGAACATTTCACTTGTCAAAATATTTAATGCTGTTAGGAAAGAGTGGCTCATCCTCTACTGGAGAGGGACCGTTTCAAGAGTTGGCAAAGTTTCTTAATCATGTATGTGTAGTTAATTTTTTACTGCTTCCTTTTTAATTATTGATTTAATGTTATCTTACAATGTAATGTGGATTAATATGAAAAGGAACACATTTTCCAAAGTGTGTTTTTAAAATGTCTGTCTTTCCCCTCAAAAACTGATAGGCACTCAGTTGGAACACTCTCAGAGGTGCAGTCCCTCCCACACTGGAACATCTGGCATCCACTTTCACATGTCCTGGTTACCATAACAAATTTTGTCTAGGATGTACTGTCTGCCATAATGTATATTTGATCATACCAGGAGATCTAATCTAGCTGTTGGACCTCATCAATAATTAACAATCTCAGCAAGGTATTTGTTTGTATTTCCTCTGTGGCAACAAGAGACTTTCCGTAATACTGAGGTTAGCATGAAGATTACATTGTTTGTTGCTGCACAGAAGCACTTACTGTGCCATTGAGCACCATTTTGTGTGAAGAATGTTTAAACGTGTCTTATCTACGGAGGTGTGTAGAGTAACAAATACCCAGGCCTCTTCTCAAATATTTGTTCAATACTCCCAGGAGACCCATAAACCACAGGTTCAGTCCAAGGGCTCTTGTGGGAGTAATAAATGCCCATGATCCTTATCTAGGCCACACAGATCGCCCTGTCTTAAGAAGAGAGAGGTTATAATTTCTCTTAGCTTAGACACAGCACTCATCTGTCCAGACTGTAAATGTCTGTAATTTCCCAACTGGGAACAATGGGGAGATGTGCGGGCTGCTGCAGCCAGCGCACACCATTTATAACAATTGCATCCCGGAGCATGCATGTAGCCATTTATCCTCAATTTTTCTTTGACTAAGGAACATTTGCAGAACCTCTGCAAAAAAGACCAATTTCTAACATGTAACGGGCAAGTTTTAATTAACTCACAATAGGTGCCCAGGTATGTCGGAAGTGTTCTTGGATAATTATGGTATAATAGATAGACACTAACCTGTTCTGTCTGAGGTGCCCTTTTATCAAAATACCATAAAGCCAGTCACCAACTGGGAGGGAAACCATTCATTGTCCTAATTTGTCTGCCCAAGGACAGGCTATTCCAAATCTGGATGGTAACTTGCTGTTTGGGCAACCTGTGGTCTTTGAGGTCAGGAAGAGCTGCAGTTGGTGCTGCCTTTGCTTTTCTTTGGTAGCATAGCGTAAGCAATAATTTGGAGCAGTATGACTTGTTCCTTCATTTTGTCGTGGTGACACGCTTGTCTTTCCAGAGGTGTGGTCTTGAGACAACCAGGCAGCTGTCTGTGTAATTTACTTGACAAATTGTTTGACATGGAATTGTGAAAGATAACTTTTCATTTGTTTTCTTTCCTAGTTAAGTCACAGAGATAGCACAGCTGTTTGGGGGGAAAAAAGCAGCCAGTGACTTTCAAAGAGACAGCAGATTGAAAAGCAGCATTGGTGCAATTTTACCACAAATCTTACATTCCACAAATGATTTTGTACCAGTGTAAAGTGATTCTAGCATTGATGTTTTTTTTTTTTTTTGTTTTTTTAAACCTTCAAGTTTTCTCTTGCAGTTCCTTGGTTATATTCTCTCGGACAGTAATGAACGTTGTTTGGGGACACTAAGCAACCCTGGTGCAACCCTTTGTGATGGCTGGCTAGGGCATTCATTAAATTTTTAGGCTTTGCAGGATAAAATTTTGAAAGAGGCAAACTGTGATTCAGGAGTGACCTTTTGCTTTTATAGCGCACAATACAGGGGAGTTAACTGAAGAGATTTGCTGGCCTTCAGGACATGTAGCAGTCTGAGTAATACAAGGTTACAGAAGGGCAAAACTGTAGGTGTAAATAGCCAAAGCTGGTCAGTGTGTTTCCCATGTCAAACCTTGATAATGAACCAAGCGAGCTGAAACACAGGCTTGGAGAGGATGAAAAAAATTAGTCAGATGAGTAAGAGCTGGTATGTTAATGGAGGTGTACTCTGGCTTTACAGAATGTAGTAATGTCTTCTAAATGTATAACTGTAATGTTACTTTTGTTATGATACATTTTCCTTTTTTTTTTTTTTTTGAAGGATGAATGAAGGAAGCACTACATTTATTAACACGATTTGCTGGTGGTTGGTGTCAATGGGAATGGGAAGTACACATCCTGAGTCCTGTCTGTGGTTAGGTTTAGGCCTCTGAAGGTCATCTGACATAGACCCCAAATATGTTTTAATGATGCTCAGTGAACATTAGCACCTGATAAATTATGTGAGCATAGGATACCTAAATTATTGTGAGGTTTTTAAGGTTTACTCCATTAACAATACCATAGTTGGTAGTTTCAGTCCCTCGAGTGTAAAAAATTTTTTACATTTGCAGTTCTGTGATAAATGGGCAAACACCTGCTGATGTAGATCATGTAATCAAAAGCTCAGGAACAGCTACTAAATAGACCTTGTGGTGCGAGTTTTCTCAACAGTGTATTAATTTCATCTTTAACAGACACAGACTGTTGTCTCTTAATGTACGTCATCATAAGTGTTTGTACACAGTGGGACTTTATACTTCTCCTATCTGCTTGAATAGCACACAGGGTTTAATTATTATGTCTGGCCAGTAAATTGCCCTGTTCTCCTGCAACAGTCCTTTGGGCGCTGTGTTCATAAAAAAAAAAAACAAACAAAAAAAAAAACTAGGGCTGAACGATTTTAGGAAAAGATCTAATTGCGATTTTTCTGGCAGATATTGCGATTTATTTTCTCTAGACTTTTCACGGGACTTTTTCCTCATGCAGATACCTGTGGTGATTTTTCAGGTGCCGGTATAAATTGGTTGTGTTTCCGCTGGATGTTGTAACTTTAACGCGACAGGTTTTGCACAGTA
>JBBMJY010000011.1:8679818-8690639 GCA_037833715.1 Toxotes lorentzi
CGGAGCAGGTGGAGCAGGTTATACTGATTGTTTAGCTTCACCTGTCCACGAGCAGCAGGCCGCTTCTGATTGGTCAGCTTGGCAGGTAGGGAGATGACATGTATGTGTCAAATAGTTGACACAGCAGATCCTGGGTCAGTCAGGAGCACTGCAAAAAAAACCGCGGCTTTGGCGATCACATGATCGCGTTGTCTGAAATCGCAATTTCGATCAGAAAACGATAAATCGTTCAGTCCTAAAAAAAACAAACAAACAAAAAAAACAAACAACAAAAACAAAACCCTAGAATGAACCAACTCAGCGGCTCAGCATAGTGCCTGCACAAACAGAGAAGATGGTCTGGAGTATATAGGCTAAGCATGCCATAAAACATGAACCACTAAGTACACAGCTTAGCTGTGCTTCCTCATTCAATTTTCCTTTGTGTCATTTCAGATCACACGAGATGATTGCTTAATGCACCGTTTCACAACATGAGGTGCTACAGAAAACAAATTAACAGTATGTGGCGATGTGTGTTATCCTACTACTTTGGCCCCATGTGTCTTTGGCAGAGGATATTCCCCCACTGGAATTCCAGAGATCCAGGCGCTTCATTTTGGAATTTTTAAATGACTGCCTGGCAGCTGCTGGTGTTTCCACGGCAACTGTGTGATTGGGGAAAGGGGATTTGAATGGTAGCTGTCAGTGAGGAAAATTGAGCGCTGCCACAGGGATACATTTAGCCCTGTGAGAGTTTGCATTAAATGTGGGTCAATCATAAGCTTCTATTAAGTCTTCACCCTGGTGAGGCATATTAATTTGCATTTTGCTTGACTTGTATTCCATTAAGAGTGGTAGGCTGCTCACTGGTTTCTGGAGCTGCAGTATAATGTGTGATGAATGTTTGACAGTATGAAGCAGGGGGTAAATAAAGAGAACTTCCAGTGCTTGCAGCCTAATGGACGCAGATGTCATCCTGCACTTTGCTTGCCTTTTGATCACTTTTTTTTTTTTTTTTTTTTTTTTTTTTGATCAGGCAGCTCGTTTAGTGGACAATTTGATATGTGCAGGGAATGAACAGCAGTAAGTAACAGACTACAGTGATGGTTTGCATTAACTGGGACTTTCTTAACATGTGAAAAAAAGGATTTTATTGCAATTTTTTGATTAATGCTGCCATTATCGCTCCATTGTATTTAGTCTGCCCTGACAATCCAATCACAATCAGTGTGATCATGTGTATTTCGGCTGGGAGTAAATATCATAGATTCCAAAATTAAGCTATAATAAGTCACCATTACACTGTCAGGGTGTCTGTATAATGTAAAAAAGATTGCTGTACAGACTGATTAACAATAAATAACATTTCTGTAACTAAAGGCTTTCTTTTTAATGTCATTTACTTGTGCTTGGTCAGAGCTACTGATTTAATTTAAACTGAGACAGACAGGTTTTCAGTCTTAATGACACTGATCTGTTAAAATGTCACTTATGACAGTGTGCCTGTGATGTTATGAATATTTTATACATGTGGCATATCTAATGGCTTCTTTCAAAGCAGCACCTAATGGATGCTTTGCAAGGGCATTACCAAAGAAGAACATCTGCATATCAGGTTATAAATCATATGATTGCAGATGTTTTATAGTTGTGCTATTATTAGCCAGTTTGTGTGAAGCATTACCATCTGAAGACACCCCTCCCCCTCCACCATGGCAGATATAATTCATCCCATATACTTTAAGAAATGTAAACATCAATTGATTACAAAAAGGATGTAGGTATAGTGCAGCATTATTGCTCTTTTTCAGAGGTGACTCTCACAAGACAGAGAGGTGGACAGATATGATACTTGTTCATGTTTAGTTGGAAAATAATTGAGGTTGTCATGTCACTTGATTGTCATGGCAATCTTTTGGGGCAGTTCTCTTGTTCTTCTATTTTTGGCTGCTGTGATGCTGACCACACTTGAGTGCCTCAAGGCAAAGCAGTTCACGATCACACTGCCAGGCAGAGATTTGCCTGTAGATATATACACATACAGGCTGTAGATACACACCCGAAAACACACACACATACACACACACAAATCCCAAAAGCATCAATGCTTTTGGTAATGAATAGCTATGTTACTCTAAACGGCGTCTCCAGAGAAGTGGTTGTTATGAATGATGGGGTTATGTGCATGTGTGTGTCCCAGCATGAGCTCTTCACACAGACTAAAAACATCTCCCCAGTGGATATGGAGCAGTCAAGAGCCTCTCTGCTTACCTCAGCACTAACCCAGAAAGAAAGCAGGGGCAAGCCATGGTGAGCTACCGATCCTCTGCTGCTATTCAGGGAAAGGACAGGATCAGATTTCCGGTACTAAAGGGCCTCTAATCCTTTCTACAGCAGAGTTTTTCATCTCTTTCACCATCAGGAGCCCATGAATTGACCTAACAAACAAAAATACACAATTGAAATTTGACATTTGAATTTGAAAGTTTTAGTTGTCTCAGCTTTAAAAAAAGCAAATCCAAATGTTTCAATACTCAGGCAAGGGAAAGACTTTAAAAGCAGAATATAAATGTGACCTAGTGACTGCAGAGATGTTTGTTCAGTCAGAAGATACAGGTACAATCCTGCATGTCAACACAGGTGCTTTTTCAAGGGTTATTCAACAGGCAAATTAACTGAAAAGATGCTTGTACTGTGGCTTGCAGTCTTATAGTGAACAAAGAATTCCTTTCACATTTGCCAAACCCCTGTCTCACCGCTAAATTACTGTCACAGATTTTTAAACACTACAAACACATCTTTCACCCGAGGCAAACAAACACTCAGTGGAGCTGAAGCCATTAGTGAAGTAGGAAAAAGGAGGCTTGAACACAAGTGTAAACGTGCAAACATCATCAGTGGTTAAAGGCTACAGAGAAACTTAAGTGTTTGCTATACAAAAAAACTTTTTACGCTTTCATAATTCAAATGGCTTCTTCTGGTCCCTGCTCTTCCCTCTCTCTCTCTCCTTTCCACGCTCCTTATACGTTCAGCTACAGATGGACGGGTTCATTTTGTTCAAGTCACATTAAGAATGCATTCCAGATAAAGCAAATGTTGGCAACAAAAAAACTTTTAGCAGCCATTTACAAAGTAAAACCTGGACATTGGATTTTTGCATTTGCACATTGTTTGACCGGTGCGGTACGGTCTTAGGGTTGATGTCAATCTTATGTGTGTGTTGTGTTTTGTTTTTTTTTTTCAAAACAATAAAACATCAGCTTGAAATCAATGCTTGAAAGTGCATTAAAATACCACCAGAAAAAAATGGTATTTAATTCTGACATTAAGTTTTTGAAATCTGTAAGAATGACTGTAAAAATGTATTTTACTAGGGCAACTGGGCAATTTGCAGACATACTCCATTTATTCTCATTTTTTTGTAAAACAGCAGTTTGGTTTCTTGAAACCCTCATAGCCTCGGAGCGGCTGACGGCTTTATACCCAATGCGTGATTCACAACCAAGGTAATTATAAGTCTATGTGTGGTAGCTGCTGTTCTTCTACATATCTAATTAAATCATGCAAATTAGACATTTGTGTGCTGCTGGAGTGTGCAAACACTTTGCCCAACAGCCGCATGCAGTTTTATGAAATATGACCTTGTGCCACACAACGGAGATGGCTTCAGTTTCACAATGAATTGAGGCACAGTAATGTAAAGTTTGTAAGAGTAATGATGAGGACTGCTGTTATTGTGTGGTAATTCGTTGAGAATGTGGAAAGGGAAGAAATGAAGGAGAAACTACACAGAGTCACTATCAAGGCTTTCATTTGTGTCCTCTTCTACGCAGTAAGAACATGTCATTGTCAGAATTTAGAATCCAGCCTTATAAGTATTATAATAGTTCTTTTGCTTTACTGATACTGAATGCATTTTATCTTGAGGGAGATTGCTATTCGCTGTCTGGTAAAATGAAAGCAATTAAAATGTCACAGGCTTTCTAAGACTTGAATTAAAAACAATAACATTATTCAGAAGATTGACACTGTCACAAATAAATCCAATTTTGTATCATCTACCCCTGACTGACATAATTAAAATGAGTTCATCTGTAATTGTGACCATGAGAATGCTTTTCTTTGTAGGGATCAAGAGCTCTTTAGCTGAAAAAGCTACTGGCATTTGAAAAATGAAGTACTATTTTACTGGTGAATAATCTGTAAGTGAAATGTCTGTAGTCTGTAGTTAGTCTAAACGAAGCATGGTGGTATGGATCCTCCAGATGGTTTATAGGAAGAATGGTGTGACCGGGGTTACGAGCCGAGGAGGATTTCATCTGTGTAATTGGCCACAATGGCTTTTAAAACCACTGCTACCTTTGAGAAGCACTTTAGGAAATCTGATGTTTGTGCTTTGATGTGTGTGTTTGCATTTGTGCGTTCAGTTTGCCAGTGATATTTACTGATTACTCGTAAACATTTTACTGGCACAGATGTCTGTGCCATACACGCCATACACATGTACAGATACATGCATGCAGACCCCTGTGCAACATGAGCAGGAACATCAAATCCTTGTTCAACACATGCTAACATGACGGTCTCTGCAGGGAGTGAGTCTCAGACGTGGAAGAGCATGTCTCACTTTGTGATTGCAGCTGTGTTCAATTTGGGCCGGAAATAGGATATTGTCTCCTCCACACTCTTTTCCCATTTTAATTAAATGGCCTTCTATTCCAGAGAACAGGGTAGATACTAGAACTGCCTGTTAAACGACAGGAAGACAAATGAATAAGATTTCTCCTATGTTTGAAGTTCTATTTAGAGATAGAATAGGAAATATTTTCACACCACTCAAAATGGCATTGTGTTCTGGCACATGAGCTATTCACTGTTAATCTGTTTGAACAGAAGAAGCTCTGTGGGATGTTGGGAATCCAGTGGGCTGGTTGATGTGGCAACAGTTATTTGTTAAAAGTGTGTCATCTGGTCTTTTTTTTTTTTTTTTAATGATGAGAAACAGTCACACAGATTCAAGCTGAAAGAAACTGATTGCGCTAATACCTCAAAATGTAATCCCTCAACCTCAGGGGATATGACCTCATGATAAAGTCAAATACTGTTCTGTTTAAAAAGTGTGTCATGACAAAACTTACCCTTGTGAGTTGTATAACTGTCTGCATCAGGTTTGCAGTGATTGTAATTTGTAATAATTTGCTCATTCGTTCACATCCATTTTATCATGAGAGGAGAGAGGTGATAAAAGTGTTTGTATGTTTTGTGACTAAGACAAGGTCAGGTGAAATGTTAGTAGTAGGTGCCAGGTGAGGAAGGAGAATGTGGCGCTTAAAGTGATTAAAGATTAGCCTGAAGTGTAGAAATTGTAGTAGTGGTGGTAGTTTCAGGCACTATGAAGTTTATTGAATCATCGAAACCATTTTTTATCAGTCATTGCAAAGAGGCAATAACTGGGAAGGGCAATCGCTCACACATGTATGTACTGTAATGCCCACCTCTTTCTACCTATGATACAGAATAGCCAGTGAATAAGTTGGGTAATTAAAAAGGCTCAAATCTACGTTGTACTAAATCTTAACATTAGTGAGTCCAAACTGTTTATATAACATAAAACCTGTGAGAACTCCTGTTGTAATCATTAATTCTGTCTTAAAATGTTTAACAACCAATGCAAATGAAAGTAGCTGTGACAGCGAGACCCTCCTTTGACAGTAATGTATACTAACAGATTTTTTTTTTTATTGACCCTACATATCCTGTATCACCAGTAGCTAGTTAAAAAAAAAAAAAAAAAAAAAAATATATATATATATATAAAAAACCATAAACATGATCCATGGGTTTTGACAGGAATGTCTAAACCACCTGGTGATATTTTTGTGAGATATTTTTTCCCCCCGCAGCCTTTTTTAAAAAAACAAACAAACAAAAAAAGCCCATCAAACAACTCAAGTTCTTTGGCAGCCTTTGCTGCAAATAGATCTGAATCTGGTGAAAATGTTTGGTAAAGAAAAGTGTCCGGCATAAAAATACTAAAACAGAACACACCCTGAAAAAAGTAGTGGGCAACCACTCACTCGTAGACACACACACAGTGTATACACAGTAGCTCCAAGGTACATTGTGCGTTGTCATTTCTGTATTGAAAGTTTGACAGTCTGCATGTCAGGCTTCTCTCTGGGGAGTAGAGTAGCAGCGGATAAGGCAGCTACAGAAAGTCCTTTAAAAGAATCATTCTCACTTGGAAGAATATTCACTGTTTGTCTGAAATGAGCGCACTGACACATATCATATCTGTAAACCCTCTTAGAAAAAGGCACTTGGATATTTGAAGGCACAAAGGAGATTAGAAGCTAAATTCATCTTCTTCATCATCTTCTTCATCTTCTATAGCTCTGATAGCACAGATTTTTGGCTAAATGGATTCTTTTTGTCATATGTTCTTTGCAGATCATAAAATCCTTTTACAATGAATTCTCCAGGTTTGTTTTCCTTTTGTCTCTCATTTACATATTTCATATCTGCCTTTCATTATATATATATATATATATATATATATATTTTCTTTTTGACTATTGATGTGATTTGAGGGCCTGTCCTGTCATTCCTGCAACTCCTTCCAACCCCTTCTGAAAAAATTGAGCCACTTTGGCATGATTAGTGCATGTCACATGACCTCTTCTCAAAGTCACCCTGCTTTCCTGTAAAGACATCGTGCACGACACACTTGGTGCAAAACAAATTTTCTATTTGTGAAGTGTTTCTGAGAGACAACTGCCATCTGCCATCTCTCTATCTTTCAGTTGCCTTATCACTATGGGTCTTGGTGTGTGTCTTCTGTATATAAATAGAGTGGTGGCCCTTTGTCGGCTCTTTCCTGCTGTCAGCACAATGTGCTGTTTGGCCCTGCGGTTGATGTTTGCAGCTGCTGGATTCTGCTTGTTCTGTCATTGCTCTGGGTGAATTTAATAGAGTGAATAACATACACTCGCGCACACCCACACCAGCGCACACCCACACCAACACACACGTCTCTGGACTGGCATCACACAATGGGTTAGGGTGCTGACCGGTGTCTGTCTTCATCTAAGCACAAAAGCTGGTTTTGTGTTTGGCTGTGATAGAGGGAAGCTGGAGCATTTCTTCATTGATAACACTGTATGGTGTAATGGAATCATTCATGGTGGATTTGATGCACAAATGTTTCACCAGCTGTTATTATTGTCACATTGCAATGTATCGTAATGATCCCATTATGATCAAATCAGATAAATGTTATCCAGAATGGTGATATTGTCCTTGACATATGTTTGTTGCTATCCAAAGGACTGGCTGAAGCCTTATTTATCCCTGGCAGTCACATTATTGACATGCTGCAGTGGTTTATTACCACGGTAACAAATAGATTTGGGCCTTTATATTCGGTCATGCTTGTATTACATGTACAGTAGTGTGATTGCTTGATTACCTGCCTGTTGATGATTTGTGGTATCCTCCAGGTACCATATTCCAATGTAAAATTTTAGGTTTGATGGCCGTTTATCAGACTTGTAATTATTAATGAGTGGGTTTGGGCTATCCCTTAGTTCAGCTATTACTGCTTGATTTTGGCTTAAAACCACATTTTTACTGCATATCATGGGTAATCTGTTAAACCCAAACCATAAAGTAAGGCTTAGGATTAGTTTGCATTAACCTCTGTAGATGACCTGCTGTGTGGAGTTGACCTGCTACTGGGTGCAACGGTTGGATAACAACTGTGCTGTTGGGTGTAATTCTTTGTGCTGATTTCTTGTTGCCGTTTTCTCTTATTGCAGGTTTTACTTGATTTAACACCTGACTTAACCGACTTTGAACCCGCCTGACCGGATTAACGCCTGACCTGTTGTGGTGGTTTTGACTTGCCTGGCAGTGAACAGTGAATTCTTCAGCTTCCCATGTTGCCACCATAAGCACTTTCACAATCCCCTGTCATTTAATCTCCTTTCTGCACTTCATTAGCCTGCTATGCTAGCTCGACTGCTCCAACCCTATGTTCGCCTAAGTGGTTAAAACTGGCAATCCGTCAATCTGTGGCTTTAAGTATGGAGATGCCTTTCCTTTCCCTTGCGTGCCACTCTCACCTGGATTCACATGGCTGCCTGTTTTAGTGTCTTATCAGCACTTCCTGATGTCTGTATTCTGCACCAAAGGAGAGACTTTGAATCAATTACTGAAGATGCGCGTGGATTCACACCATCCATAAGACAAATGGCTCAGATAGAGACACAGCCATGTAGACTACTCATGATATTGCTATGTCTGCTTTTCCCATGACCAATTATTCCCTGTTAGTAAGCTTCCAGACTGCACTGGATATAGGTTTGTGCTGTATATCTCTGTTACAGATCCTAATTTAATGCGGAGTGAAAGTAATTCATGAATCTTGTTGGGTCACTCTGTCACTGTGTAGAAACTAATTTTTGTGTTCTCTCATCAAGTCAAAGCATTGTCAATATTCAATTTCACTTTTATGGACCAAACAATTTATTGGCTAATGGAAAATGAAAATCATGTGTTATTCCCATTAGACATCGCAACATTGGCTCACAATTAACATATTTTAGATTAGCATTTTTTCTCTCTAGTCTTCTACTGGCCCCTTATCCTTGCTGTTTTCTAAACCATTTTTCTTCTCCCTCTCTCCCCGTTGCCCAGTATTCCTCAAGAGTTTAGGTGTAGCTCCACCATTTGCATAATTTCAACCCTTCACTGTCTCTTTTCACTTGTACTGACACAGCACATCACTCATCTGTCTCAGCATCTCTGACGGGTATCAGAATGAGCAGCTTTGAGGTGTAGGATTACAGAGAACCACTATGCAGTGGCATGACTTCATGCTAATTGTGGTTGTCTCTTAGGATGATGGCTGTGACAGTGGTAGCAATGGATGTATCAGGGGTTGTGGTGATTTAAAGCCTGTGTAAATACCTTGCCATCAGCATGGTTTAGCATGCTTAGCCTGTCCAATTAGTGTAACTTTTATTCTCTCAGCCTGGCCTGAGGCCCTTTGGACCAACAGGCCCCTGTAGGTGACAAGTATAAGACATTGGGAGGGTCATATTGGTGCAAGGGAGTTTTTCTACTGACAGATCTCTTGTGAAGTCTACACCACAGTGTGCCTTTTTTTTGTGGGGGGCTGTTCCCAGCTCTCAGACCTTACACCAAAATCACAGTAAAACAACCAAGTGCTTATTGCAGGTCTGTGATGGGATACAGTGTCCAATCTCCTGCATTAATATCAGACGTGTCTCTCACTCATTTGCCACCCTGACCTCCACACGCTTACTTTCTGTCTTGCTGCACTAAGGACACACTACTTCCTGCACTGGCACTAAAAGTGCAGGAAGGCATTTGGGTGTAAATTGTGAGGTGGGGAATCATCCAATGTGGATACTAGACTGATTTTTCTGTAAGGGGTTAAATCTACATGCATGCAAACACATTTGCAAACACAGTTTTAGCAAAACACAGTTAATGTACAGTTAATTTCCCACTATGTGATATTTAACCATTGACACTCATCTCAGAGTCCAGTCAGTACAGATTTGCTGTTCTGATTAGCATCACTGCTTTGCCACAGAGCTCATGCTAATCAGAGCAATTAGGTAACAGCACGCATCTTAATTTATGCGGCTGGGGCCAGCACTGAACCCCATTTTGAAATGCAGTACAATGACAGTGATCGTCAATTAGAGATGTGGTATCAGGGATGTGCACTGCCACAGATGGATAACACATCATCATGATCCCTCCCGCTAATTCACAGCCTGATTTGCATGATCCATTTAGGAAGCATTTATGAGAATGGGAAATGGCTGTTGTCAGTGATGAGGAAGCAAGTGGGATAGATAGATAGAGGTGGATTTTTCTTCTTGCAGCTTGTTTATACCTGCTATAATTTGTGTAGATGAATTCTCAGAGTGAACCAGAAAGGATTTAAATAATTAAGTGAAATAAGGGAAAATGCAATTTAGATCATGCCGTTTTATAACAGGCGGCATGTGGTTTCGCTAGTGTTATCCTCAGCGTTGCATCAGTATTACAGTTAATTATAAGTTGTATAATTAGTTTGTGTGGTTGCCTTTTTTAGATAATGAGGAACCATGAACAGAAAGTAGGGCAGTTCTAATGCCTGAAAACACCAGATTGCATCAGTTACTGTCGGGTCATCCAAAGGTTAACATGAGATACCTTGAAGTACCTGTAGTACTGTAGGTGCACAGAGATAAGATGCAATGAAATATTGTCAACAAAAGGAGGATTAGGCTGTCAGCTCTAATAACTGATGTGGCAGAAGGATGGAAAGAATGGTAATGATGGGAAAAGCAATGATTTACACCCTAGTTTAAATACACTCACACTGCATAGCCTTTGCAATTGTTGTAATATTTGCCTTGGAAATATGAATTCAAATAAATCACTTTACCTGGATTAGTGGACCAGGGAAAAATATGAGTAAAGGTTTCCCTCTGCTTTGTTTAAAGTAGACAGCTGCCAGGTAGCTGGAGGGTAGCAGTTGAGCAGTGATGTAACTTTAACTTCCTCCCTACTCAGGTGGACCATGTATTGGCAGTCTCAAGTAGTTTCTTCCTCTCCCTTTGTTTGAATAAAGTTGTGCACAGCTAACTGTGTCAATGTGCATCTCCCTTTAAAGCTTTTTTTTTTATAAAGAGGTCAAAGCTGATACCGTGTGCATGGGAAAACATGCTGCAACTGCGAAGGAGAATTGAATGTAAGAATGTTGGCGGGGGGGGGGGGGGGGGGGGGGGGGGGGGGGGGGGGGGGGGGGGGGGGGGG
>JBBMJY010000011.1:8699344-8751483 GCA_037833715.1 Toxotes lorentzi
GTCTAGGTTTAGACAGAGATGTTCAACACGTGGTTGAATCAGGGGCATATTCTACAGAAGCATTTATCTTGGACTAAAAAACAAAGCACTGCTCTGGTTTTCTACCTTGAATATAGACAGCAGTTTTTTGTTTTTTTTTTTATCCTGTAATGGAACCTCCTTTTCTACCCGTACTCTGCGGTGCCCCACATGGCTCAGTTCTCGGGCCCTTGTTATTTTTGATACATATCAATAACCTTCTCAATGTCTCAGCTTTCAGAAAGTTTATTTGCAGATGGCACAAGTGTCTTCTGTTCACATAGAGATCCTGACATCATCATCAAGGGGTTCAATAGAGAACTTGGTTTAAGTTCAACAAATTATGACTTATAAAAAAAAAAAAAAAAACAGGCATCTTGTTTGGTCCTAAATTGTGCACTTTTAACCACTTGTCTAAAACGGTAATAGATAACATTCGCATGACTATGTGACAATGTGTGTTCTGTATGATTCCTATCTGTTCTGCTAGGTGATTCCTTATCCTGGAAACCTCACATCATGTGGAGAGGTCACATGTGTAAACTCTGTTAACATGTGTCATTTCTGTTAGTCTGTTAATGATAATGGTTTTGTATACTTTGATGTAATATGTTTATGGCATGTCAAGTACTATCCTAAACTACGTCTCTGTTTTTTTTTACTGTCTAAACATATTTATAGTTATATTCAAATTTTGTATACTACATTGCGGTAATTATTTCCTGTAATGTGTTGCCTGGAGAATACCACTTCTCAAGCCCCTGGATGGTTTTAAGGCACTCATCCTTCACATTCACATGCAAATTGTATATTGTATAATTTTTATTTTTTATGTTTAAAGAAACTAAGCAAATATGAAACCGTCTTTATGACACCTCTGCATATTGAAAGGGAGAGAGCTGTGCCATAATGACTAATACAAGTGGGTAATTTTTTTTCTAGTAAGACACAGGACTCTGAATGGTTTTGAGAACAGTCTTAACAATGGAGCCGGTCAAGAGAGAGAAGTTAATTATGGCTAAAATAAATGGACAGACAAGCTCAATTACGTACTTTAGTAAATGGGCTCGTAGAATATCAAGCGAAAAGGAGGGGTCATGTTACGTCAGTGATGTTATCAGTTAAATGTTCAGCAGAGCGTGGTTTGGTCTGGAGGCAGGAAATATTGCTTCAAGGTTCAGTCAGCATCTGAGCCATTGGTCATTTGGCTTCTAACTGTAAGAACCTTGTTGGATGAAAAAACACTTAATTATCATCTACAGGCTCAAACATATGTGGGAGGGCAATCTGCTGCAGCCCAGAGTTTTCTCTGCAATGCTGAAATAAGTTTTGGATGGTCTTAAATGTGTTGAAAATTTCACACTCTGTACTAATTAATAAAAGCTAAGAGACTTGTTAAAGTACTTCTGCAAGTAGATCTACTAAAAGGCAGGGCTGTTAGATGCAATAAAATGATCACATGCAACATTAAACACTTGCCATGCAGTAACCTGAAAGCCAAACTAAGTCTAGAGGACTGAGCACAATGGGTTGGCAGTGAAAAAAAGTGACTTATACTAGAAGGGAGATACACTATGTGACCTGTTATGAGCTATAGAGAATAGAGGACAGGGATTGGGGCCAAATATACAAGGTCACACAGGCAGTGTTTGACTGTTGGAGATGACACAGGCTGTCAGGGCGATTTACTTTCCCTACTGGGATGGAGATTGTTGTTCCTTTATATGTATATTGCAAATATTATGCAATATACAACCATGCATGAGTGGTTGAATTTGATATGATAAATCATTTATACTGTAGTTTTGTGTATGCACGTGTCTTTCAGTGTGCTGGTTTATTTACTTCAAGGCCCAAATGTAACATGGCTGCCATAACAGGCATTCTATTAAGTGTGCCTGGATGGGTCTCCCACACACCACTGAGCAGTCATCAGGTCTGTGCTGCTCCTGACTCGAAGTATTAAGTCATGCTTACAAAGGCTGTGGCCAACTGAAGCAACATTCTATATGTAGACCATGATCTTCATGACTGATTTTATTTTTATGCATTTATTTCATGGCAAACAGAGGAATATATCCATTTTATGCAGTGCAGTATTACATAAAGATATCTTTGTGATCTCAGGAAAACACTTGTTCATATGCACACATTGCAACATGATTACTTTAGTGCAGGTTGGAGATGAAGTGCACTATAATGGACTCCATCCACAAGCACAAATGCTCATATATCTGTGCATTGTCCAGGTGTCACGTCACTTGGCTGGGGCACTTCATGGATCACTCTCTCATCCCCACTGTTTATATCCAGTGTCTACCACACACACAGCAGTGTTTATGCTGACATCCAGGAATCGGGGGCAGCAGACGTCATACAGGCATCTCTGAGACAGACTGCAAGTTTCCCTCTGCCACCTGGGTCCTGCAGTACTGAGACACATACTTTGCAGAAATTCTGTCTCACTTTTACGAAAAATAGAACAATAATTACTCAGCACTGTTAGTCCTCAGACAGCGAGGTTTAATGAAAAATACACATAGAAATTGGTGACAAAGCAAAAATAAACAAGCAAATTCAGAAGCTTCCATAAAGGACATGAGGGAAAACTAAAAGGACTGTTGATGAAAATTATGAGGTTTTAACATCACTCTCTGACACTACATCAAATCAGCAAATTAGAGAATATCTTTTGGAACAATGAAAGAGTTAGAGAGGTACAGAATAAATGCGAAACACAGATATAGTGCTTTTATCTTGTACCCTTTTATTTATATATTTGAGCATATTTTCCATTTTTGTGGTAATTCCAGGATTAACATGTGAATATAATATATGATTAGCAAAAAACATATACAAAACAATATATGTGGGAAAAAAAGCAAATGAGTGTTACATGGTAGCCACTGAGTTTCACAATCATTCTTTGTCTTTTCCATCCCTCTCCCTACATTTGTCTCACCTCATTCTCCCTTTCTGTCTGTCGTGCTCAGTGAAACGCTTTACTCCACCACGCACGCATGCACGCACGCACGCACGCACACACAGAGGAAGGCAGCTGAGCCTCTTTGAGCACCAACAGCTGTAATGGTGTGATAAGGTAGCAAAAACCCAAGGCTGCGGTTTAGTTTTTTAGGCACGGTCAGAATCCCAGTGCAGCAGAGGGTTTTGCAGCACAATGGTACATGGCTACTGAGAACCCATGTTTATCATTCCTTGAACCATTCCATGGCCCCAAATGAAGACCAATGGCACAAGCTGAAATCTCCTGTACAGCTGCTTTATCAAAGGACATCTGGATAAGAGAGAGGAAGAAAGGGAATGGCTGAGATGGAGAGAAAGAGGGAGAATATTTCCTGGCAAAACGTCCCCATTGCAAGGCCATCTTCCATTTCCACCATGGTGACAGTGATCTATGTCTCTTAGTGGGCAATATAGTTTGTTTTTCTCCCTCTGTCCTTTAATCTCAGATAGACTATATCGATGGAGAACACATCAGCTCAGGGAATGATGAGGAGACCCCCCAGTAGTGCTTTATCAAGGACATTCTGCTGGGAATTTCAGCCTGTTCTAGTGGATTCAAAAGAGAAAATGAAGACTAGAGCTCTAGGACAGTTTTATAACACATCTGGTATGTATAACTAAGATGAAAACATACTGTACCACTTTTATGCTGGATTGTGGCCCAGCTCTCCCACCCATCCAGTGGCCAAGAATCATGTGACCACAGTCCACTGAATGTAACCGCAAACAAGCATGTTCATTGCTAGAGTAAGACTTTAGAGGTGAAAGCATGTGTCAGGTTGACTTCAATCAGAGTAGAGATGTACAGTACATCATATGTACTGCATATAAATGGAACAGTTTGATTATTGTGTTTTTCATTGTTAACCATAAAATTTGCCTTTATTAAGACCAGTTGGACTTGAAAAGTTAACTGTATTGAATATGATTTTTATTCAAGAAATAGCAGAGCTCTGCCTGTTTTTTCCTCTGCAGCACAATAAAGCAAACTGACTGGACATGAAAAGGATTGAATCAATAAGAATCAGTGGGATTTTTATGTTTTATTTCTGCAGCCTTTCAGGGCTGTTACTTTCAGTTATTAAAATGCTGACTTTGATGTCCCTTTGAAGATATCACTTGGATGCAGATGAAACACCAGGTGTGTGGGATGATCAAAAGTGTCAGTCTTCTCTAAAACATAAAAATGGGGTGTCTTACTTTGTTGTGATGTTCTGAGTGCTGTTTCGACAGCAACACTTTGTCACAGGTGACATTCTGCAAACTTTCATTTGCTATTTTTTTCGCCCTGTTAATTTAATGCCATTAAAATAGATACAGTCAATTCCAGTCATCTCTTTACAGCGAATCAAATAATACTATTCAGGGTAAATCTTAATCACTTAATGTTTCTGAATGTGCTGCTATATCCTGAATAGTTGATCAGCTCAAAAGTGTGTTGTTATTTTGTTAGATTGCCTTTTGAAGTAAGTGCTTTGGAGGGCATATGCTGTAGGTCGCCTTTAATATAGCTTATGCTAAACTAGTGCAGGAAATGCCCCTTTCTACAATAT
Organism: Toxotes lorentzi; assembly: GCA_037833715.1. Lineage (NCBI taxonomy): Eukaryota > Metazoa > Chordata > Actinopteri > Toxotidae > Toxotes > Toxotes lorentzi. The sequence goes on from JBBMJY010000011.1 coordinate 8,703,940, forward strand.
ACAATTTCCCAGTCTACCTGAGATTACAGGTGTTATCATGTCACCCACACATCGGAAAACTGAGCTTTATGTTAATGACTGAGCATCAGTGCCTTTCGGCATCAGTCTCCCACCCTTTGTTTTTTCATGCGTCTAGGCTCTTATTATGTGTCAGGATACAGTGTCTATAATTATATTATAATATTTCACCAGACACATACATATATTTCCACCCACTGACTCAAACATGCACACAGATAAATGCACGCAAAACACCGTGCATCCTGACATATTTCAACCCTTCCTGTCTTTATCTCAGGCCTTAATGTTACTCCAATTACCGCCAATTACCGCTCTCGGCACTGGTGGATAGCAAAAAGATTAAGGGTGAAATACCAAAGTCATTGGGCTGCTTATTGAACGTAAGACTCTTCTGTCCCAGCATGCTGTTCCTGTATTGATTTTCCAAAGGCGACGCTGCTGATCCATGAAGGCAACATGGTGGCATATATTAGAGCCATTTGAGCCAATTAGAGTGATGTATGTCTAGGCAGCTGGTGGTAGCGTAGTCTGCGACACACTCGGATGGAGACGCGCTTCGTCATTTTTCAGAGTAATTAGAAAAACATCACATGCTATGACAGGCGGGGGTGCGATGAGTGTGTAACCCCTGGCACAGTGATACTGCCACAGAAGTACACAGAGATGCACAAACAGCAAGAGGGAGAGACAACTAACAGCAAACACTCTTTAACTTTGATTTATGGTGCAGATTTTGCCTTGATACCTCACATCATTTATCTTCATTTAAAATGGATAGATGACTTATTTACAAGTCAAATTACAGATTATTTACCTGGCAATATTTAGGGCTAGGTGCACCTCTACAGCCTCCTGAGTTCCACCAAGCTTTACATCTCATCTGTGGGGGATGCTCTGGGGCAACTGGGTCACTTGCAGGTGCGTTGGCGTTAGAGCACAGACTAAAAAGGAGCTTAACTCAGGCAGCCAAGCTTTGTTGGCCTATTTCAAAAAGGATTGGGATGGGTGAGAGTTAGTGTGTGTGTGTGTGTGTGTGTGTGTGTGTGTGTGTGTGTGCGCGTGTGTTGTGCACACATCCTATTTTTCTCTCCGATGCTCCCATGAACATGATCATTCGTGGCCAGTTAAATCCCTCCCTACAGAGTCACACACAGACAAACAGCAAGCTGGTGCTACATCTCTGTGTTTGTATGCTTGCATGTGGCTGTGTTTGTAGGCACATGTGTATAATGTACGAGCCTGAGGACCATGTGTGCCACCTGACCACCTGTCTTCTCCCCAGACTTCAAAGCTTGACTGAGGAGGAAAATGAAACATGGCAAACAACCACCCTTCTACTAGACAGCACCTACTGTATGGATCCTTTCCTAAGGGAGACCAAAGCATAGACACATATTCTACAGGGATGATATGAAAGGTACTGTGTGCATGTGTGTCTGTGTGTGTGAGAGTCTGACAGTGTGACAACAGAGAGATGAAGAAACAACAGAGAGGACCCACTCCCTTAAAACTAGGTCTCTTTCAAACTGTCGCCCCATTTTTTTTTGTTCATTTCACAATTGTACATGAACTGATGGAAGGAGCAGGGGAAGAGGTGGGGGAGGACAGATGCTGTCTACAGTGTCTGCACCGTCTGCCTGCTCCTGCATGATGCACAGCAGACCAAGACGATGATGAGACAAGCGGGGTCGAGCGAGAGACAGGTGAATTATAAATGGCTTAATTCCAAAACTTTATGGATCGAAAAACATAAAAACGGAGATGAGCACCTCTATCAGAGCTCAGTTCCTATATTTACTTGTCTGTAATTCAGTCTGTGCTTGTGCACTAGGCCGTTAGTGAGATAACAAACAAGAGCAATCTAACTGGCTGGTGTGTTGTTGATCTACTGTAGAGATTTTTATCAGCAATGCTCTTCCCCTCTTTCCTCCCAGTTTGGAGTGACACTGCCTTGTAGTTCTTGCTCACTCTGTTTGCCTGGAGAGGGATACATAAAGACATGTACTACCTTTTTATGGTGTCTTGCAACACCATTGTGCAGGTGCCCTGACCAACAAGTAGGAGTTGGTTGTGTAACAAAAACAACAGCCGTTGCCAGTTTCCCACCCACAGCTAGAGCCAAATATGTTTTTCAGAATGCGTGACCAAGTACTGCAGAAATAATTGTACAGGAGTAAGTCTAAAAAGTTTTGAGTAATTCAAGCATGGCAGAGAGGCTCCTTTTTGATAAGTCACCAGTTCCTACACAGCTTTGTCAACATGAGGTTTTAATGGAGTGATGGTGCTGCTGTGTGCTGTGCTCCATGAATGCAGTGAACGTAATGATAGCAGAAGCAGGCTCCTGGGATGATGGGTGTGTTTTCTGTGTTTTCTCTGGATGACATATTAAATCAGGCCCGTGTCCCCTGCTCTAATAAAGTAGCTGTGTCCTGTTTTATCTATTTACCGCTGAGCTATCTGCCTCTGGCTGTCTGCAGAGATTAGGGCTACTTAGTAGCACTGTCCTCAGCTGGTTTAGATCATACCGTTTGATATAAAAAGTCCCATGTAAAGGGAAATGGCAAGTATTGTCTGTGTGGCCAAAGCCTGATGTGGCCATAGAACCCCATTGTCATCGGAAAGTTAGTAAATACATCCCTGTATATTCCTCGCAGTTAGATCACTTGATTACATTCTAAGGTGATTTTTTTCCCTATGTATTTATGCTAAAGTTGACTGTGAACCTGTATTTTAAAGCTGATATTTCAACAAAATTTCCCCCTGGTAAAGTAACCCCACTCCCCACGCCCCTTCACATCTTTGTCACCTTTTTCACATCTCGTGTTTGCATCCCTGAACATCTCTTTTTTGAAAGTAAGTAAACTGAAATATCCACCTGGGTCCTTACAGTCGTGCTTTCTTTCTTTCTCTGGGCTCTCCTTAATCTTGACAGATCCCATTTCTCTTAAAACAGAACACCAAAGGGGGTTTTAATCATTGGTAATTGAAGACCCCGCTGGGAGTAAATGAGCCTTAATCTGACAGCTCAGTGCGTACCATTAGCATGGGGGGCTTAGGCATTTGGATGGCACATTTAGCGCGATGCAGATAGAAGCAGGATTTATAGAACTAGTAACTTTGCTACTGTGTTGGAGAGAGTCGTCCCACATCTAAGTTGTGTATATCCCCTGTGGGATCTTCAGCTCATGCTAAAACTATTCTGAATAAGCTTGTGGGTTAATGCTTTGGAGTTTTATGCACGCCTGTCCTCAAATACATGCCTAAAACATTTAGTGGTCCAGACTGTAAAACAGACTTTATTCTGTTGTTCTCTTTGGGAGTATTTTCATAGTTTCTGATGAAACATGATTTAATTCATCCCCGATAGTATCTCATAATTTAGATCCCCTGGTTACTTTACTCTTTCACTCTCTCCAGAGAGTTTTTTTCTTTTATTCAGATAATACATTTTCAATTCAGGGTTTGTGCCTTATCAGCCTTTTTGTATGCGCTGTCTGAGGTGAAACCCTTCTGACTTACTTCCCATTTGACTGATAAGCCCAGAATTTATATTTCTCTCCTCAGATGAGTTCTGTGCTGCACTCAGCTGGCGAAGGAACGGGACTGAAAGCAAGCGTGAATTAAAAGATAAGAGACAAAGTTTTCCAATGTTTACTTCATTTTCATTACATTTTGAAAAGGTTATATTTAAGATAAGCCTGTCATGTCTGGAAATATGGCTGTGTGAGATTCAAAAATAATGTCATTTACAAATACAAAACCCTACAAAACGCTTTGACTAATGGAAAGACCTTTGGAAATATGGAAAGCCTTGCCCAGTATGTAACCAGTAATAATAGTAGGCAACCAATATTCAGGATACACACATCATAATTAATTAATGTAAACACCTTCCTGTATGTCTAAAGTGGGAATGAGAGTGGCAACATCAGGTACAGTATGTGTTAGTGTGTGCCTGTGTGTGCACACATGCATGCAAGGCAAATTGTGTGTCCTCCAATAGCAGGAGGTGTTTGAGTGTCTGTGCACCTTCCACATGACTGCCTGTGTTGGGCTAAAAGCCTTGCAACCAAAAATGGTCATCTTCACTGTTTCCTAACAACACTTCCACATGAAAAGCTAAAAACAGCACCTGGAACTATAAGGTTAACAGGCGCTGCTGGGAAATACAGACTGAAAACAGAGGACAAGCTGTAGATGATACCAGAATAAATATTGGTGAGAAACAAGAACATTTTAATTAGAGCAAAAATGTTTGTGAGGCTGTGACTAAGATGCTTTTTACTGTTTGATCTTCTGAAATAAGAAATAAGTCAGAAAATACTAATACACTAATCTTCATCTTCATCTGTTCAGTCACATCATAGCAGTACATAAGTTCAAATGGATGTGCGTTTCTGAGATACTGTAGCTTAGATGTTCAATATCTGCAGTCGGGGGGGTGGAATCAGCCAGTGAACTGATCAGATAAAAGTGGATTTCCTGAACCTGGAGGTGACATTGTCAGGGTCTCCATGGAGATTATGCTTTTTCCCAATATGAGAGGGAGGAAAAAAAACAAAAAAGTCTGTTCACGCTTGCAGGCAAGAATAACCAAAATGCCACAGATGAGTCAAGCTTAAATAGTTAGAGGAAGCACATTTATTGTAGACAGAATGAACTCAAGCAGCCATCACATTACTTTTCCATCCTACTATTAAAATCCTATCTGCCTGGTTGAGATTTTCTCAAAATTAAACCTAAAGCAAGCACTGACACACTGTTTTGCTAATATACAGAAAACATCATCAAAGCCATACTGTGGCAGTAGCAGTAAACCATAATGAGCTACAACATATTGCAATTTACCAGACATTTTGTGTAACTGTGCTAGCAGCATTTGTTTGTTCGTTCGAAACGGAATAGGAGATGCAAGGAGACATGGCTTTCACTAATCCCTGTTGTGATTAACAACACCAGTGCCTTTGTCTGCATACGTGGCATTCGTTGTGCGTGGGGGTGTATGTGTTTTCATCTAGGCACTTCTTCAGTGTACCATGTGATGATGCATGTGCATGAACCCTATGATCATAAATGCTTTGTTTTTGAAGTGTGATAACGACTCAGTTGCCGGTACAGAGAATGTGGAGAAAAAAAACAAAACAAATGTTGATAGCTTTTTTTCTAAGCATTCATCTGTTGTATTACATTTCTCAGGACTTTGATTTGTTCTGTACACAAAGTCCTCTACCACAAAAGGAGACAGAACATTGAGATGAAAAATGAAATGAAATTAAAAATCCAGTTGTCTAATCAGTTTTTTGAATGTGATCTATGAAAGTAATGAATCTGATGTATTCTTGGCTTTGCTTGGGAAAATTCCATTCTATGAAATATGGTTAAGTAAAGAAACACAGGGGGTGTTATTCATTTGTATGGTTCTTCTCCTTTTCTTTCTGCTTGGTGTTTGTCTATTGCAGTATACAGTTAACATGTAAACCTAATCCCCCTCATTGGTGGCTTTGTTTTTTGTATATGAAGTTACATTGAAACTCTAATATTCTAATTTTACAATCCAAAACGTGCCAAAACAAAGCTTTTGATTGACCCCGCTGCCTTTGGTGTCTCTCTGTGACCTCTGTGGCCCCTTGTAGTGTTGGTGGTTGTGACCTGATGGTGGATTAGCAGCTTCTCAGACGGCTCGGCTACAGATTGGGATTGACTCAGTACCCTGACCCATCCTCTTACTGCTAATTGGTTAACCCTCAAATCCAGCTGGCGGTCAGCAATAACACTCTCCAAAGGCAGCTTGGGTATTTGGCTGAAGCTCAGCCTGCTGCGCCAGGAAGCTACTGCCAAACTGAGTGTCAGTTCATTAACAACAAGTGGTGAGAATACACAGATACTTGGTTGACACATTTGTGTGGGAGGACTGTTGTAAACAGTAAACTTATACTGCAGCATTTGTCAGACTGGCTGAGAGGTGGAAGCATGGAGCCTTTGTAATTACTTTGATGTTTTGCAGTCAAATAATTTTTCGTATCAGTCAGATCTACTACCCAAGCCCTGTGAACATTGATCACAACAATCATTTCATTTTGCCTTTTGTCACCAAATGTAACACAAAAGTGATTGTTATTCTACCCACAGTATTCATAATTCATCTGTCAACAACACTGTTGCTCCTACTTGAAACTGATTTTGTTAGGACTCTAATACAAGCATCTACACCTGAGCGACCAGAGATCATCACTTTGAGAAATTTCATGGGAAACTTACTTTGTGTAGAAGAGAGATTTAGCATGAGGTCTCTGTTTTAAGTCCAGTAACGAATCAATCAATGAATCCAGGAGCACCATGTAAGAGGTTTAACATCAGCTACATTCCTGCTCAGATATAATGAACCAGCAAGAGGCAAAATAGTATTATTCTCACACCTACGCATCCACAGAATGCACTTCAAGATAACCAAGAAGAGAGCAGCCTGACAGCCTCTTCAGTCAAATCTCGCTCTACAGAGTTTGACATGTTTTGTCTTTCTCAATGACGCTCACAGGAGAACAGCCTATTTTGGAAAAATAGCTATCCATGACTAAGACACCTTTTCAGAACCTATGAAATACATCTATCATAGTAAATTTATCATAGTAAATGTGATAATGTCACCATAGTTACATGCTACGGGGAAATTAGTAGGGAGGAGGGTTAACAGCAGCTCAACAGAAACTGCTACAGTCCAAACTTTGATTGGGCCTTTGATACTGTATGGCACTGACAGTCACATTAGAACTGAAACAGAGAAAGTTGAAATTGGTTTACACGGAGACACAGAGACCACTGATGCTGAATTGATTAGCTTGATTAGATAATAGAGGTGAAACAGTGGCCATCTTTGAGCTAAACCTCCCACTGTGAGAAATCACACAGGACAGGTAATCTGAATGAAGATAAACCCATACCTCTGGGATCTTAACTACTTCATACATAATCTCATTGTATTGCCATGCACAGTCTGCCAGTGTTTCAGTTTAAACTAACAGCATTATGCTCAAAGAGAACAAGATGCCATATGGTCAGGTTGGAGCTGTCAACTCACATTGAGGAGATTTCAGCCACCCTGCGTCGTCTTTCCTCTCCATTTGTGTCAGGTGTTTCTCCCCAGTGGCAAACTAGAACAAATGTTTAAACTAATTGATCCAGCTAATGAAATGGCTGTGCCCGAGACTGAGGTCATACGCACACACATCACAGGAATTACAGATGTGTTTATGCTACAAGGCAGGAAATGATGGCTGAATAAGACAGGGATAAATGAGTGGTCAAAGACTAATGAATTGATCCGATGAAGTCGCGTTTGCATTGCTGTGTGTGTATGTGTGTGTTTTCATGCACGTTTGGATGTCGGCCACTGGCCTAAATGTAGGCATGATGGGTGATGGGATGGATTAGGCAGAGGGGAAGTTACAGTAAGTGACTCCTTAATGGGCAGCTGCTGCCTCATCTGTCAACTCTGGACAGAATCTTTAACCAAGGCATCAGGCAGTATACACAGATACGCCCACATATGCAGAAAGTATTATTTTATATGTAAAACGTTATCTGATAATTAATCGATTTGCTGCTTTTCTTTGGTTTTAAATTATCGTAAGTTAAATAGTTTTGTTACTCACAAAACATCACCTTGGGCTCTGGGAAATTGTTGTACTAATCTGACAAATTTAGAATGGATAAGACCTTATGTACTGTTGATTGCCCCTCTATGTAAAACGTGTGTGAATCAATAATGGAATCTCTAACAGAGGTGTGGAATTCCTCTGGGATTTGTCTTCTTAAATCCAACGGGCTTCGCATTTCAGAGCTTGTTCCATTACAGGATTGATAATAATTATCCATTTTGTGTGTATTTTCTTTCTACACATTCTTTTTTCTGTCCCTGATGCACATATGCTCCGTTACTAAAAAGCATCATCTAAAAAGCAGTGCATGCAGTTGTTGTCATCATTTTCTTGCACCCTTCATAAACATACTAATTTCAGTTAGTACACATAGCAGCAGCATTCTTGCTGTCATTCTCCATTTAGCTTCAGCTGTGGTGATTTTATCTCCCTGTGTACCTTTTGGGCACGCTGCTTGAAAACTGTGCAGTCCTATCTTATAATGAAATATTCCATTAAGATGTCAAAGTGTTGTTTTTATGCCCGTGTCTCTCTTGGTATGTGCATGTGTGTGGGAAGTAGCAGTGAATTGAAATAAAACTGTGCTGATAAATGTGCTCCCTTCAGAGACCCCCCAAGGCTCATTAAAGTGCTACAGTGCCAGGAGACCATTTGTCTCTGAGTGGTAAATACACAGTGGAGGCAGAGGAGTGATGGCACAGCGAGCTGTGTGGTCTCTGCTGGGGATGCAGTGCAGGAGGTGGGAGGGGTGTTATTTAATGTTTTTTACATGGTGTGTGTGTTTGTCTGACTGTGTTCATGCTCTCTTACACACACACACACACACACACACACACACACACACACACACACACACACACACACACACACACACACACACACATTCACTCTTTCTAATTTTCTCTGCTGAATAATGTGGCTCATTTGAATCCAAGGTCACACTGCTCCTATTAAAATAGATTCAAATACCTGGAGCCCAGTCAATATTAGCTAGAATTAGAGAAATGCAGATTCCAGGGGGGTGAAATTGATTTCTGACTGTAGCCTATTCTGCATGGACATGGTTTAATGTGGTAAACATGAGTCCCGCGTCAGCTGAGCACATGCTCGCTGTCATACTCTCTCTGGAAGAGTCAGTAAAGTGAATGTAGTGCTTTATATCTTTATATTTCATGTCAAGTGTCCTATAGTCCTTAATAAATGGAGCAAAAATGGTTCAGAGAGAATTAGATGAAAAGACTGATACCACTCATGTGCATTGTATAAAGCTCCAGCCAGCAGCCAGTTAACTTTACATAAAGACTGGAAGCAGGGAGTCTGGCAAGAAAACATAACTTGTCATCATTTTTACACTTAGTTTTTTTTTTTTTTTTGTACAGATAGAAAGAAACAAGAATATTAAGTGTTAATTAGTAAACTTTAGTGGCATTGGTAGGTTGATTTATTTATCTATTTATTTTTTCTTTTGGACAGAACAGACAGATGAGAGTTCCTTTAATGTAAAAGAGTTTTCTGAGGTTAGTTTTTTTTTTAATGTAATATTGGATGCAGTGTTTTCTGGGACTTATATCTAACAATATCTATCTTATATCTATCAATAATGTGACAACAGCTTGACTGAAATAGAATGAGTAAAAGAAAACATCAATCACAAATCATATCACTAAACTGATTTGATTAAATAGTAATTTACTCTGATTAAATAATTTATTTGCCAGACCAATAATTTAATAGTTATTCACTTTGATTCCCCAAATCCCTTTATAAATAATATTTATATACAGAATCAACACACTGAGGCCCTGGACTAATATCTGTGAAACCCAGCAAGTAACCTTCAGTAATTCATGTCCATCATCTGAGAGGTTTTCTTCTGGTAGCAATTCATCTTTGTTCCTCTGGAAAAGTCTTCTTAAGGCAGGAGTTTGGACAGCCAAGTTCTAATCATTTTACAATTACTGCTCTTCTCGAAATCATCACCACATGTCCAGTGATGTATTTTCTCATATACCAAGTCAAGCATGACAGCTGAAGGACACAACTTAAGTACAGTGGGTTATCATGGCAAAGAGACGCTGTTCCTCAACATTCTCGGCATGCCTCGTACCACACACACACACACACACACACACACACACACACACACACACACACACACACACACACACACACACTCATGGACCCTCACCCACATGCACACACTTCTAATAATAATAGGGTGGGACGCCTGAGGAATGTGTCCAGGCAAGCAAAAACATTCTGCCGCCGGTTTGGCAGAAACTGACTGCCAAGTCTTTTAATTTGCGCTCCTATTTTCTCCCTCTTGTGCAGTCAGGGGTTTGTGTATTTCCATATTTAGCAGGGGGAGACAAGACAACGAGCTGCGCCTATTTATTTACCAGTCATTTCAGTCAGGGGTTGTTGGTGCGTGACTGGGAGATGTGCTCTGGAGGCAATGCTGACTAAAGCAGACATGGTGTGTGGATTCAGCCCAGCTGCAGCCAGGATTCTGTCAATGGCCAAACCACAATACAGAATGAACCCTTGTTTTCTAATAGCAGTAGAAAAAAAAACAGGGAAAAGATTAGGTACTCTCCATGTTGCTGCAAAATCACAACAGATCTCAAATACAAGAGTCTGCATGATAGTGCGCTGATACTATCAAAAGTATTTTAAGTATAATACTAAGATTAAATTCATAATGGAACATTTCTGGTACCCAAAACCAACTCTGAAACTGTATTTAGGAAGTGTTCACAACATGTCATTGTTCCAAGGTCATCTGGTCTCCCCTCCCCTCGCCTCTACTCTATTGTTAACCCAGCCACACCTTTCTATACCGTACTCAGAGAAATGGGTGGAAATGCTTGCATGCTATGGAAGAATTCAGGTTTGTGTGTAATTCATGTAATTGAATCATTATTTTCCTTTCCTGTCCAAATGAAAGAGGAAATACTTGTGTTTCGGTTGTGTTACTCTCCCACATGAAAACATTTCTCGCTTTTCATTTTCCAGCTTGGGCTTGCAAAATTCATTGTCAGTTCAATTCAATGCTTGTGTTATCAAGACTAGTGCAATTCACAGGGACAAGGCATGCTGCCACAAAATGACAAATTGCCCAAAATATGCTCCAAAATATATTATTACACTGTCAATTTCCTATCCAGTCATTGTGTTTTTGAACCAAGGTGAAAATAGGCCAGGACAGTTTAATTTTTCTGGCCTATTCCTCATCAAACAACAGGCTGCTTTTATGTTCTTGTTGTTGTTTTTTTTTTTTTTTTTCATATTTCATAGATGTTTTCAGCACACATCCTTTCTTTGAGATGCACTTTGCTGCACATTTTGATACTTTAAAGCTGCCCTGTGTAACAACAGTTTGTATTGAGCATAGAAGGGCATTGTAAGTGTACCTTGATGATAGTTGTTGACAGGAGAGACCATTACCTTTCCACTATCACCACCCAGGTTCTTTCCAAAATAGTCTTGGGGATTGAGAGCTCTCAACCCTGGAAAGTGTCACACTGTGGCATGAATCTGGAGACTGTGTTTGTTGTGTTGCTGCCATGCTATGCATCACATTGTAAGTTTTGCTTTTTGCCCCATAAATATTAAACCAGTGTCTGCTGGTGACCCATCGCATGTATATGATTTCTGTGCAGTTCAAACTGAACTTTTTTTTTCTCTTTTTCTTATAATTTCCTTTTGAATTAAAAAAATAACAAAAACAAAGACTGACATGTAATGAGCAGCAGATAATGTTTTCTCGTTTGTCCTTGTCTCTTCCTCACGGTAACCTCTGAACTTTTCCTAGAGGGTCAGCAGATGGAAAATATGTCTTACTTGGTAATCATCTCCACCTGGCTAATTCACCTTAGTGGGACTTCCTCACTGGGACACAAATATCTGCTTAACCTCACACGGCTCACTTTAATCTCAGCCTAGGAAGCATGGTGGCCTTTGTCTGCAAGTCAGTGCTCTCAACTGAACCACAGAGGTTCCCAGTATTTTCGATTTGCCAGCCATTTATCATTCAGACACAAACTAATGCTCCGTGCCCTTCCTGTATCTGCTGCACAGAGGAATTATGGAGACTTTTTCCAGCCAACCCTCTTGCTCATCAGGGCAAGTGCTGACGTTGGCGTGAAGGTAGTTGATTCATTATGATCAATAATCCACTTTTAGCGTTAATGTACTTATCATAGGCCTCAGGGTAAGACCATGTAACAGCAGAGCAGGGGTGCACAATGGAGCTAGAAAGCATGGGGAGGGCAAATGGTGCTGAGTTGTGGGAGATACAAATATGTGTCCCCAGGTCAGCTATACTGATGATAGTGCAGCTGAAAGTCCACTTAGTATTAAAGGAATACTCCACTGAAAATCTGCCTTTTGAAAATCAAATGGTAGGAAGGAAGGGGTTTTTTAGAAATCCATCCTGTAGCATAATCTGCTGTACTTCACCACTTATTTCTGTCATCAGAATCATGTCATGTCAAGTTCAGCAGCAGCCTGTTGTATGTAGCAGTTTATTGGTGAAAGAGGGATTTGATTAGTGGTGGTAAAATGGGTTTTGCTCCAGGAATGATTTGAGAAGTTTATGTGAATGTTTTGATATGTCTTGGCAGCATTTTTTTTGCCATGGCTCTGGGTTAGCATTGGAATCCACTGAAACTGCTGAATCCAGCTGCTAATCTTCATTCAAGAGCAAGCTACTAGCTGTTCAGTGCTGGCTTTCAGTCCTACAGGCAACAGGTACACATGGGAGTATCTGATTTGAAGAAAAACCCAAAACTTTTTTTTAAAAAGAGCACTCCGCCAATTTTACCCATGTTCAGTTAATTGTCGCATGTAATGCTCAGTCTGAGATGAGAAGTTGTATATCATATTCTGTAGCTCTAAAGAAAGCTGTCTAAAGTCTGATGAGCCTGATGGTGTCCTCAGGGTTATCTCGATTTGGGGGTTAAGACTTCAGTTTTTGCTTTTTTAACTAAGCCAGTGATACAAGCTTGAGACCTGGAGTTTGAAAGACTTGCTTGGGCATTTACCAAGCAGACCTCCAAAGTGCAATGCTAAATACATCGAGTGCTGCTTTTTAAACAGAGATTAATAAACTATTTTTTTTTACAGTATTTTTTATGAAGCAAAACAGTACATTCAAAAGTACCTGTTCTATTTTTGACACTTACAGCCTGTGACCTCAGTTCCTCTGGGATGCTGATGGTACCTCGGAGGATTATAGTTTTTGGTGTTTGGGTGTGTGCCAAGCTTTGACCACAGACCAAGGACAGTCATTATCATGTGATCAGCTCTGTGCCCTTGAGAATCATGAGAGGGACATAAAGCCCATGATGTCTGCTGCCGTTGGCTGTACCCTGTGGTAGGCCGCAACTAGGAGGTCCCTGTGTTCTTGGCGTTTTTGTGGTCCTCCTTGTGTCTTCCTGACGTCATGCCCAGGCAGAGTAAAGTGCCATCTGTCGTCGTTGTGGAGACGGGAACAACCCCTGGGGTCCCTCGGCTCCACTTTTAGGCAGCATAGGTAAAGAAACAGACGACAGGTCAGGTATCAACAGGTATTCATAGTGCCATCTGGCTGTCGTGAGATGATGAATTATTATGATGATTGTTATTGTTATGTCACAGAAAAGCACTTAAAATTGGAATAGACTTACTAAGTAAAGGGATAAATGAATTTAGTATGAAGAGGTGTGTTATAGAACTGTGTCTTTTAGTTTCATTTTTCTCATTTCCCCTTTACTTGGCCATACGCCCTCTCCTCTGTCAGTGAATCAAAAAGGAGACAAAAGAAATCAGAACACAGTCCCTCATTTCTACGCAAGGCCACGTGTAGCTAGTCTCCGTTTCCCCTCCTTCCCCTCTCCCACCTCTGTGCTCTAGAGGAATATTTAATGCTGTTGCCCTTGCTGTCTGTATAGATTGTGAATTCCAGTTATGGCGCGTTAGAATCATTGGTATTCAGAGTGCAGGGCACAAGTAGCGGATGTGCCGGGCGGAATCGACATGTACAGGTTTATTGAAATACTCTCCTCATTCTCTCAGTAATTGCTCTCGCTCTTGCCTCCGCTCTTCTGCTTCCTTCTTTCTCTCCGTCTCCCGACAGTACGTCTCTCAATTTCTCTCATCTCATTGCTTGTTCCTTGTCCTTTTCCTTGTCTGTCTCCCACTATTTAGTACAGCACTTGTTTCTCCCTCCACTACCTCTATTTTCCCATCTTTCGTTATCCACTATGTCGCCGCTGCCTTCCTCTGTTGCTTCCTTTCTCCATTTTCATCTTCATTATCATTCTCCCCACCCTCAGCTCAGCGTACCTCTTTTGTCACCTGTAAGATTGGAGTGGAGGATAACTGAGATTCCATCATGGCTCTCATGAATAGGTTATGCAGATGTCACTGACACCACTGCACCTCATAAATACACGGCTTATTACCTGCCTCATCTGCAGCACACGTATAAGGCCTCATGTTCATCTCGCCTAACTAGCTGTCTCTTAAAATATATGGAATTTATGCGGCATGTATGGCGTTCGCCACAACACCACAACAAATATATGCAAAGCACATCTTCGGTTCACCTGTGCTGAATGTCATCTTTGCTCAACTGTTTGTCTTTGAGAGCAGACGGTACGTAACTGCTGCTTCTATCTCCAGTGTGCTGCTTTCAACTGTGCCTCGCTCACAGCCTCAGCTAAAACAAACATGAGCAGTGTGCTCCATTCACAGCTGGCACTGCGTGTCTCGCTGCTCTCGTTGCTGTTGTTCTTTTACTCGTTTTCCTTGTTGGACTGTGCCTTTTTCTGTTCGTAATACAGTGTTTGTATAAGATTCTCTCGGTTTCTGACTGACTCTGATTCTGACTTGTATTTTCTCAGGCTGTGTGTACCGTATCTCGCTCTCTTTCTGTCTCAACTCTTCAGGCATGTCCCAAAGAGACTAGTACTTGTGTGTAAGTGTAGTTTTAACACAAAATATTTGTACGTAGGTATGCTAATGCACCTGATACCCAGTGTAGTTAGCCTCACTCTTCTCACTGCCTTGCAACAGCAGTAGGGGTGATGCAGAGTTCACTGTAGGATTACATCTCTGCCTGGGATGAGTGTGGGATTGGAGGCAGACCTGGATTGTTAACAAAGGCAGAATTATGAACAGGGCTTCCTGGGAAGAGGCTGAATATCACCCTCACTAGTTTAACCTCAAAATCAGCTGAAGACTGGAAGAGAATCCTTCTCTTTATGTCACTATTTTATGTGCCATGCTTGAGCCAGAGATAAAGAAGAAACAAGAAGTCAGGGCGAGAGTGAATTTGCTTGTGGGCGACAGTGATTCGTCAACATTAAGAGGGAGTATGTGGCTTTCAGTGGGACAGAAATAAATCTCAGTAGATGTTACATTCATTTTGATGCCCGGCAGCAGTGCTGTAGGATAAGAAACTTTGCATCTTATGCAGCAGAGGTCCGACACTATATGCTAGTGGTCATCTCCAGATGGCTGAACGCCGAAACACAGTTTGACTTGGCTTTGCTCAATGATGCATGTAAGCCACATTGACCACCAGTGTGATCATCTGACCTTGCATCCCACTGCCCTGTCTGTGTCATTGCCCACATTTAGGACTTTTCCTGACAGGAGTGTGTGCTTTGTTACTATTTATTTACCTTTATTAATATTCAATATGCTGTTCTTGATGTAAGAACTTGTTGCTCGAGAAACGTGAATATCGCTCAATTTGTGTCCCGTTAACAAAAAGCTTGAGCACATCTAGTGCTTACAGACATTACGACCCTTTCTGGAGTCTAATAAAAGAAAAGACGTTCTTGATGGAAAGTATTCACAGTATAAATGGGAAGTAATGGGGTGGGAAACAAAGGAAACAAAGGCTACGGATGGGTGAACCGAGTGTCAAGAGGGTTGGTATCAGTACCGAGGAACAGGGCAAAGTTAAAGGAAGGATGCGAGTGAGTATGATGGTTGATGGATTGATGAAGAAAGTGTGTAGAGAGGCGTGGAGGGAGAGCAGAGAGGCTCTGTCTGCCTGCTGCCTCTCCCCATAGGAACAGCTGTCTCTCAGACCGCAACAGATGTAGAATCACAGAGGGGGGAAAAGATGGTCTCACAACTCCCTTGGTTTTTCTTCTACTCCACTTTTCCTGCAGAGCAAAGCCTATACATCCCTATCACTTTGCTGTAATTTCATGCTGTGAAAAAGCTTTAACATAGGAGTACTTATTTACACTGTTTTCATACTGCCTACCAGCTGTAACGTCTGATATTTACAGAGTTTATCTCTTTCACACTTCAGTAGGCAGTGTCGTAGGAGATATATTCTCTATTCTCTGCCATAGCTTAGAAAATCACTACTGTGTGCTGTCTAAACTGGAAGCTCCTGTAATGAGCAGTTTAAATTTGATCAGTCCAATACCTGTCTACTGGAAAGAGATGTTTTCAATTACCGTGTTTCTATTTAACTCCCCAAGGCTTCTAATGGATAATAGATTGAAGTTGGCTGGTAAGAGATCGTCTGGCTGCCTGATTTGTTTTGTTTAAACAGTGGCTATGGAGGAAACAGAATGTAAACAATTGTTTGGGTCTAGAGAATACTACTCTTAAAAGTTGTGTGGTGACTAATAACATAATAATTCTCTAATGTAATAAATGTGTCCTTTTTAAATGGGATGAAAATGCAACAGAGCTTCAGAGGTGAGACAGATGTTTGTGATTATATGATTATATCATCTAAAATGGGATGCTCTAAAGTAGTGCTAATCAATAGTTTGTTTATAGTGCATGTTACATTAATCAACACAGATATTTAATTATTCAGGAATGTATTACATTAAGATGATTCATTGAAAAGGACAAGTTTGAAAGATGTGAGCATTAACCAGGCAGGGAGGGTCTATCAAAAGAGGCAGAAGAGGAAAGTTGCATTATGGGAACTGTAGCATATACGGTTTTTCATAGCTTGAACCATATTAGGCTCAGGATATCTTGCCCATGGCTGATTTCACGACCTTTACTGAAGTGCAGTACTACGCCACTGGAGAAATGTTGCTACATGTTGCCATGAGTGCAGAGTGAGTAATTAATTTACAATGAGGTATTACCATCCATACTACACTATGACTTTCATTGGTTGTATATTAACCTTCAGCCCTACCATACCCTCATGCTCTGCAGAGAAGTAATGTTCCAGTCCCCTGAATTTAGTTTCAGATTTGAGTGACAGCCCCAAGAATTACAAAGAAACCGTACCAAATATGTCAGGATGAACTACAGGGAATTGAAATGAAATAATTCACAATGTGCTCACAATTTTCTGCTTTCTGTCCCATTTCCTTTAGCATAAGCGTGATGGAGCTTCAGTTAAACCTTGTCATGTTATGAAACGGTGTGTTTCATCTTACTTTGAAGCTACTTATAGGAAAATCTGACAAATATCAGGAACATTAGGCTTCAAGTGGTTAAATGAAATGCTAAGCTGTCGTTTGCTGAAATTCTCATGAACTTATTATCATCTCTTTCTGGATGCTGAGATTCAAGACCTTTTGTGTTTGAGTGTCAAATCCCACATGTTTCACTGCTGATGTATCTAACCTAGTTTTGGTTTCAACCGCAGAAAGCTCGCTTCACTTTCTGGCCCCATTTTGGGTTCATTTAAAGGATAGTGTGAGTATTTCTGTGTGTGTTATTGTGTGTATGTGTGTGTGTCTCACAAGCGTAGGTGCGTGTTTTCTCCCATTGTAGCAAATTATCTTCTTCATTAATTTTGACACACAAGGAAATTAGCCTGTTCTCTGCTTGAGGCTACATCTAAATTAGAACCATTGGGGTAATCCAGAGATTTCAAGGGCTTGAGAGACGTAAGCCTATTCTAGGCTCAAATAATCAAATAAAAGAAGACTTGACATTACTAAGTGATTAATCTCATACAAGGTTATCACAAGCCTCTCACGGTTGTTCAACCGACCAGGCAGTCACAGTGGGATGTTTCTGTTGTCACTTTTATTTTCATTATCGCAGTATCTCTGTGTCTTATTGATTAGTGTGAGATTCAGGTTGAAAATAGATGAACATAGCACAGTTCATCTTTACATAAATTTGACTCACGTGGTCCAAGCAGCACTCAACCCTGGTCCATCCTTCCTCTCCCTGTCTCCTCCTAAAAAAAAAAAATCAGTGCGTCTTCTTCATTTCCCCCTCTGTCATCCCGTCCCTTGCTCAGCTTGGCTGTGTTTGCGCAGGGGTCTGTTGTGTGGGATGTGGTTAAGGCAGGCTGACTCTCCAGACAGCTGGAGGCAGATTCCAAACACAAGACATTTGACTTTGATGTCAGAAGAGGTGCACTCAGGTGCTTGAGTGCTGAACTGCCCACCTAGAGGCCCATCTGAGCAGAAGTCAGTCCAGAAACAATAGAGCATGGGAGAGGAGGAGGAGGAGAGAGAGGGAGAGAGAGAGAGGAAGAAGAGGAGGAGGCTAACAGCTGAGACAACCATGTACAGTGCTCTATACTGCCCAGTGGGAGGTCTATTGAGTGAAAGCTCACCGTGCTTCAGTGGTTTGCAGTACAGCTTGGTATTCTGCTGAACACAAGCACTATGTTGGATGTGGATTAGATTCTTTTATTTTATGTAGTTACTTCGTGTGAGGTTCTTGTTCTCTGGCTTCAGAAATACCTCAGCAGTGGGGTTTTTTTTGTGTTTTTTATCTTAAAGAGTAATTCAATCTGCACATGCAAAATTAATACACTCTAATCATCTCAGTTCAATCCTTACAGCTCTGAGGTCGACAATTCAATTTTCAATTCAGTTCAATTCAATTTTATTTATATAGCGCCTTCCACAATCAAAATGGTCTCAAAGCGCTATACAGAGACCCAGAGCCTGACCCCAGAGCAAGCACTTAAGGCGACAGTGGCAAGAAAAAACTCTTTTTTTCCTTTTAACAGGAAGAAACCTTGAGCAGAACCTGGCTCATATGGGGGACCCTCCTGCTGAGGGCCGGCCTGGGTGATAGGAGAAAGATAGAACAGCTGGGAATGGAGGAGAAGAGAAGAGAGGGACATGCAGCATATACAACATGATACAAAGAGGGTTGGCAGTGAACAATGTTAGAGGGCCAGCATTTAGATTACAGTTAGTGAACAGTTAGTGGATACTGTGTGCTCAGCAGATTACAGTTATGAAACAGAGCACAGAAGCAAAAAGCTGTCATGATTGGTAATTATTTACATTACAGCTGGCATAGAATATTAATCCAAAATTGATCTGTAGCAGAGTGAAACATTAAACATAGTAATGTGTTAGAAATGGATAATAGAGCAAATTTCACTGCAGTTTGTCCCAGTTACAAAAACAGGTCTGTTTCCTCGGGTGTCTCTCCACTTCCCCGAGTTACGCCAAATTATGTTTGTTTTGACAGACCAGCTCTCACATGTCATGGGAGTTTGCCATCAAAGCCACTGGGCCCCCAAAAAAACTGCACATGATCATATGCTGGTGACTAGAAGCTTATTTTTAGTTGTGACAAGGAACCCTGCCCCTTGCAATCTGCTGCTTTTAGTCAAAGGTTAATTCATCTGATAATATGTTCCTAATACACATAGATTCTTCCAAATCCATTCCAGCACCCCTGATCAGATTTAATTTTTGGCTTTGGACTATCAAATGTCCAAAAAAAAGCTAAAAACCTGATCCTTTAATGGTGCAGCAGATGACATTTAAATAGACTGAGCTCTTTCTACGTAAGACATGGTTGATTTGCTTTAATGGTGAAATTACATGGACATCAACCTGAAGCCCTCATTGAGATGGCATGTGGACAGTCAGATCAGCATGAAGCCAATCTTCTCACTCTTACTGACTTATCTCTGCAAAGTTAATCAATAATAAACTATAAGACATGCTGTGATGAGGGCGGTAATGCTCCCTTTAGCAAGATAACACCTCGTGCCATCACTCAATTTACCCTTCTAATGGTCGAGACTCCATAGGCACAGCTGGCATGCTTGAACATTTGTATGACTGTGAATTTTCTTTTTTTTTTTTTTTTTTTATTTTCATGCCATGACAACCTTTCCAAACCAAACCTGGAAAATCATAGATCTTCACCGCATTAACTTTTCAAGAGCTGAGATCAGCCTTGTTTTCCACTTGACTGCAATGTACCATTGATCTTATCTTAGTGGAGTTTTCAGAAATGTTCTCAGGTCCAAGTATTGAAGACATTTTCTCTACCTGTGGAGGAGTGTGTAATTCCTCAAGTGAAGCCAAAGCACAAAAATAAGCGGAACTTCAGGTTTTTTACATAGGAGTCATGTGTATTCATCCCTGCTGTCAGCACGGTGTGAGTGTGTGCATCTACTGTATGTGTTGGAAAATATTTCACGTTATGGATCTTTCTTACTTAGAGAAATAAATCACTAGCAGTGCTACAGCTGTGGTGCAGCTGACCTTCTGGAGGGAGGTCACAGACATCACACTAAAGTCAAAACTGTGAGTACTTAAAATGTGTGATTCTCACACAGGGCATGTTACAGATCTATCTCTTCATTTTTTCATATTGTGCTTACTTCAGTATTTCACATACATTCATTCATTTCTTAATAACTCTTTAGACCCCTCTCTCTGATAGAAACAGATTCCAGTGTGTGTATTTGTGTTGAAATAAAGGTCAGATCACATGTATCTCTCTCATGATCTGATTCTGTCGGACTCCTGATTTAGATCACATGAACACAAATAGATTCTCTGTTAGCGGTTGATATAGCTGCACTGTTTCTTCCAGGTACCTCTGAAGTTTACATCAGTCATAACTAATAGACTTTACTTCTGTTGCTAAGTCAGTATAAATTTCAGTTTCATGAGCCATTCTCATTCTGAACCTGCAGTAGACTGAGCCTTTCAGCTTGAGCTGTATCAGAGGACAGCTGGATAAAAAGACTGTATCTTGCTGTCATCATCTATCAATAACAAATAGATCTATTATCTGAGGCTGGTTCTTTGAAGCGCTGAGGCAAACTAGCGTGTAAAGAAGTTTTGGAAAACAGTCGATGACACATATCAGCTTATCTCTCCATAACTGATGAACACTATTTCCCACTGGAGGTCCTTTTTTCTTCTTTGTGTCACTCTCATCTTCTCTCCTGTCTCGTCCCATATCCATAGCAGAATCTAGGTTACATCACTTCTCAAGACTTTACCGAGCATATATTTGCTCTCCTTCTTCACTTTCTTTCCTTTACTTTATATTATTTAATATTTGGATATTAACTATCAGCGCAACAACACAAATCCAAAGTCAAGTTAACTTTCTTGAATAAATTCAGTTTTGTTTTCTCCTCAGAGACTGATGTTAAACAAAGAGGTAATTTGGCAGCCGTCTTTGTTGCCTCTGAAGCAGTTCGAGCTAAAAACTATGTCTTTGTCACTGACAAACCTTGCAGAGCAAAAATCCAAACTAAGCTAACAAAGTGGTCTAAACAGATGTATTATTCATAAAGCTCATAAGACATTCCGCCTTTGCCAAACTCCTTCTTTCCAAAAGAAATCGCTGAGGGATCTGAGTGGGAATCAAAAGATGTAAAGAAACATCGAGCATCTCGGTCAGTTGTTCTGCAATGCCTTTGGAGTCTAAACTTTGTTATGGTAATGTATGGAAAAGGTACCTTAGTGCTCACATTCAGAGCTGATGAATTCTTTTAGTTTACCCACAGTCTTTTTTCTTGCATGTTTCCAGTAAATGAAATGTTACAACATAAATATTAAATCCAAAGGAAAGACAAAAAACAACCAAAGAATTCATGAGTCCTGTTTCTGCTTTCATGGTGAATATTTGTGTCCCTCCCTCCCTCTCTTTCTCTCTCTTTCTCTTTTCTTTTCTTTTTGGAGTTTGCCTATGCCGAAAGATATTCCCCGAGCTGCTCATTAGAAATGGCCTTTCGTTCCACTGGTCTTCCAGCACTCCTAACCCACTGCTGCCATGTTGTTCAAGAAGAGCTAACCTCGGCTAACCATCCCACGGGGGGACAAGAGAGGGCCACTCACAGCAGTACCAGTCACACCACAAGCAGCAGGCACATGAAATAATGAGAAAGTTGAACAATGTCTCAGCCAAATCAATTGAGGAATCAATAGCACACAGCTGTATTTGGAGGCTTTTGTAGCAGCACAGCTAATCGTATGAAAAAGCGAATATACCTTGATGGTTTGCTCACATGTATTCAGTTTCTCTTCTAAAGAGAATTGTAAGAAATAATTTCTTAAATTATTGGCCATATGAGAGTGTGAGTTCATGAGCTTCTCTTGTTTTGTTTTGGTTTTTTTTGCACATCTGTGTCTGCTTGCGCTGTATGTGTGTGTATTTATGATATCTCTGCTTTTACATCTCAGATGAAGATGAAAGAAAACACTCGCTTGCTGCTTCCCAAAAACACATCAAAACCTTTCATCTTGCTGGAATTATGATGCATCCATTGAGTATAAGTATGTTATTTTTAGTGTGTTTTCGGACCAGCCTGTGATCAGAGTGATTGGGATTCAAATGAGTTTGACTCTGCTAACGCGAGTCTTTTCGCAGTCTTTTCAATCAGTGCAGCTGCAACTTGAAGTGTGCGCTGAAAATAGCTCAAATAATAGGACAGGATTCATTCCATGTGTGTGACTGATTCTTGAACAGATCTTGAAGATAAACAAGTTGTGGTAATTTAGGAACCACGAAACTGTCAGACTGAGTAACAGGATTTGACGAGGCAATGTATTGAATACTCGAGATCTAAAAAATTTGAGGCCATTGTGTTTTTTTTCCCCCTCCCTCTTCATCCCTGCAGTTTAAAGGCACTGCCATCGTATCATTTCAGATGAGCAGCACAAATGGCAATTACAGCAAATGCCAACAGTATCATTTGCATGTAAATTGCCTTTTTTATTTATCCAAGGTCAGTTTTTGACCCAGCCCCAACCCTGAATTTTGTGTTTGGATTGTTGCTTATAAGCATGTGCCTCTGTGCGACCAAGAGATATGCTACTTACTTTAAGTTATTAAACACCGCCTTGTGTTATAGTAGTAAAGTGGCATTGTGGTTCTTATTTTGGGATAGACAGTGGAGAGAGATGGGACGCCATGCATCAGAGAACCTGGGCCGGATTCAAACCTGGGCCACTGTGGCAAGGACTCAGTGGGGATTATGAGTTTGTAGGTTAGATCGTCAACAATTAAACTGTTTCTAAAAAGGTTTGTACAGACTGCTTGTACACTGACACTGACAGGGTTCTGTCTTTTCAAATTAACTATGGCTCTAATCTTTCATACCCAGTGGCACGGCACTACTAAAACAATGAAGCGTGAAAACTGAAATGTGAGCCTGGGCGGATGTGTGGAGGTTGCCCTTGTTATTAATTTAGGCTGAGCTGTTTGTTAATTTTTTCTGTATTGTGGTGTGTCTTGTGTTTGTTATTCCATTGTTAGATATTAGTTTAATTTTGTCAGTGTTGCTGTTTTTATTTTGACAGTGACCAAAGAACCAAAATTACCAAAAGAACCAAAGGTAACTGGCAGCAATTGATCCTGGACTGAACCTACAATAAACATATAAAGCATAAATGTTAACAGATTTCCTTTGCCTTGGACAGTTTTAGTATTCCAGGAATACCAACACATGTATTTGTGCTCAGTATTAAGCACATTCCCCTAAAGCTGAAGAATACATCTATTTTCCTCCCTCAAGAGACAAGGATTTTCTCCTGTGTGACTCTGCATATCTTAGCCACCTCCACATAAAGCCAGTTATTTGCTGTAAATAGCCAGCCCTCTCCAGGGACTGGTTTATGGAATCTGACAGTGGGGATGGCTGTTGTACTTTACAGTCTGCTAGTTGTCTTTGCTCCTTTCAATCTGTGTTCCTACAAAATGTTTGCTTGCTCTTCTATGTTCTGCTTTTCAAAATATTAGGTTAAAAGATATTATGAACAAAGAAATTATATGGGGAAAAAAAACACAGTTAAGTATACTTCCTGTTGATCTTTCCGCATTTAAAGTGCTGGTGTTTATCACGTTTATTCACCTTAACTGTGAGGAAATGCTTAGGGGCTATGGAAATTAATTATGTAAAGCAGAGTAACTGCCTGATGTTAAATGATAAAAATTAATTAAAATATGAAAAAAAAAACTCTCATTGTAATTTAGAGATGGTGGATACTTTAATTGTATTTCTTGTAACCACTACAACAAGTGATGATCTTCCAATAGTAATTAGTACATAATATATAACATCAGTGCTGTGATATCCAGTTAAATCTTTGCTGATATTCCCTATTTAGAGGAATATTTTCCCAAGCAATGCTTTATATGGTAATATAGTTTTATCAGTTGCTACAAAGCGTTTAAATGCTACAGTGATTAAAAGAGTGCAAACACAGTCTTGTATCTCTCATTTATACACACTGTGAAGACAATATATGGTAAGGCCAAACAATAAACCATGACACAGAAATAAAGTGCTGTGCAGTGCCTTTGGTGACAAAGGTGCCATCACATGACCATAAAGCAGATGTGACATGTAACCCCCATCCTGACGCAAGTAAATGACTCACCTGTTTTACTCAGCAAAGTATGTAAAAGTACACTCTTTTCGTGACTGAAATTTCATTCTGCTCTGCCCACATCCACACAGGAATTGACCGTTAAAATGTTTGCAGCACTTAGCTGAATTGTACCAGAGATCACAGCTTCACATCGGTGCATAACAAGCCACCAACGCTTGTACTCAATGTGCTGCTCGCAAAGCACAGCCAGCTGTTTCACACAAACACAGCTGCAGGAGCAATAGAAGCAATCCCAGCAGGTAGACAGCTTAGACATGAAACAGGCTTTGGGGATGTGCAGTGCTCCAGGCAATGTTACAGCAACTTTAATGGGACCAATGCTTTGACTTTTTTTTAATGCAAAGGGAGAAACATAACAATGGAGAAAGGCAGAGGAGTATGAAATTGTTTGTGTGAAAACATTTCCTAATACCCTTGTCAAGAAAATGAGTTTTCTTATCTGGCATGTGGAAATATGTTGCCCTCAGCAAGTGACCTTGTTTGTGCTCACAATGTTCAGCATGCTGTGTGGACTTGAAGCAAATTAATTTGGAGCTCTTCAACTTTGTGTCCTCTTTCAGACGGGAAATTCTTCAGCTTTTTAAGCTGAAGAATTTCCACACAATAGTTAGTGTTCGAATGTAACCATGAAGAATATCTGCACAGCAATCGGAGCACAAACTCCAGGCTCTTATATAAATTTGTGACACCCCTGCAGCAAAGCATTTGTTCATGCATTTAAATAGGAATATTATTATAATGATGGATACATTCTACTTAGAAATTCTGCTGTTCTGCCAGTCTGTTAACTCTTCCACATGCCATTGATCATTAGTCTGTAATTGGTTTGAGGGTGTTGAGGGCTGCGTAGAGAAAATGAGCTCAAACATCTGACCCCTTGCTGCTCACTCTCTGTTGTAGTTCCAGATGATTCCAGAGCTTTGAAGCAGGACAAGGAGGACAAGTTTCTTATGGCGCTGAATTTTAGGATGAGAAATCTTTTTGGGACCTTTGTCATTTGGTATTGTACAATAGATCTTCTCTAGGGAATGTCAGTCGGTCCACACTGAAATGTCTGTTATTATTACCACAACTACTGGATGGGTTGTCATAAAATCTGGCACAGACATTATTTATGCCCAGAGGATGACTGCTAATCACTTTAGTCAGAACTACTTAATGGCTGGTTGAGGACCTGTCCTCCCACACCTTTCTGATATGTAACTGTGGATGCTGTGCCTGACAGTTTATGTAGTTTTTCAGTAATACGACATTCACACTAACCTTGCGCAGTGATTGGTCAGTTGTGCAGAAATAAGAAAGTAAGCAGGTTGGAACTTCTTTCTCAATCTCTTTTTTAAAAATCTCTTGCTCAGCCATTTTTGCACTTTTTTTTTGTATGATCAAGTGAGAGCAACACTGTGAATGCCTTCCAGGAAAGACAGGAAATGTGGGCAGTTATCACTGTTTTTAAACGGAACTGGAGGTTTTCACTCCGCCTTCAAGTGTGACCTTTTGGAACAACTATAAACACTTTAGATTTCCAGTGTGGTCACATGACACTTTGTACAAACTATTTTTTTCTCACATAACTCGGCCCTTAGGCTTTTTAACAAATCTCTCAAAGTGTAATGTTTAGGAGACTAACTGTTGGGCAAGCTTAAACTTCTTAACTATACATATGTCAGTGCTACAGGCTAACACAGATGAACTTATTCACAAGCAAAAGACAAGTCAGTCTGTTGATTCTGTCAACGCCTCATTCATCCCTCAGCCACATTCTGATGTTCACTGTGCCACGATTTTGCCCACAAGCCACCTCTGCCCTGGTGCTTTAGTAATCACTTTACTGGGATTGGTATCTTCTTTCAAATCTCTGTGATCTGTCTGTATCTGTTTAGTTTTGCTCCGATGCCCTTGGGGGATTTAATGTTACTCCCCACACAGTATTCAGTGTTCTGTGAGTGTGTATTGCCAATCACACCTGTATAGCCATTGCTAAAATAGTGTAGTGTGGGCTGGAGTAAATGACTTTGGTGTCTACAGAATGTTTTCATCTAACAGGCAAGGTGACGAACAAACCCAAGATGTGCTTCATTAAATAAAATAAAGTACTTCAGATGCAGCGTCTGATCTGCTCAAACAAGCGTCTGAGATCCAACCGATAGCAGTGTCTTACTGAGATCAAACGGCATCTGTCAGACTATACGCTCAAGCCAGACCTCAGTGGATTCCTATAAAAATCTGCCCTTGGAAGTTATGATTGTGTATTTCTGTGTGTGTACATGCATGTGTTTGAGTACATGATGCTTTCACTCTTACATGCTCTAAGGTCAGACTTTTGGTTTCTGGGGGTTCTGTGCAGTACATTAAATGTAGCGGAGCCATTTCTTTGCTTAATTGTGCTGCTTGTTTGAAGGAACTCACTTGAGCAGAAAATTGAATAGAAAACACTGAAGTCATCAGACTCTTACATTATCTTTTAAGAGCAGAGGGGGGTTGGCAATAGGGTGGCTTCTGCAGAGATGAGAGATTACAGAAGAGATTCTCTGAAGGATGTTATAGTATCCTGAACCAGACAAAAGCAGTTTTAATTGGTTGTTCTAAATCATTCTAATGTGCCCCCTCTAAAAATAGTCCACCACTTTCCTCCCTACTGGGTCTCTAATATTATGCTTACCTGAATATTCACTGTTTAAAAGTTTCCTTACACCTAACCAAAACCTGTTATGGGCAATAATAACACCACATTGACTCCATGCTGTGAACTTCATGTATATTTAGCTTTATCTCAATTCAGTGGTCTTTTTCTTGGATGCAGTTTCCTGTCAGTTTAATATTTTTTTTCCTACCTCGGGAGCTTAAAAAGAAAATCTCCCTCAACATTGCCAGAGCTTTTCTTTAAAACAAATATCCCATGTAAGAGAAGCCAAATATCATCACTTACGAAGTCCAGTATCCGTGTCTGATTTATATAGGAAAATATTCTTTCGTTATGTGGGGCAGACAGTGACTTTGGAGGGTGGACTCTTCCTTCTCAGCACATGTCTGGTAATCTCATAGTTGATTGTTTTTCACTGAAATGACCCCATATTTTTTTTCTTGGTCATTTTTTTCCTTCTTTTAATATGAAGTAAAATGTTTAGAGTGTTCCACAACTGATGAGGTACCTTCAGGCCAAGCTCATAGTCATAGACATCGAATCTGATTGATTTGTCATTTCCTTGTTGGGAAATCATTTTGAGTTATGATGGAACCCTCATCCACAGCCATCATTGTCACCCATAATGTCCCATAATGAAAAATGGACATGTATTCTTTCCATCTGTCTTCCTTGTCGCACTGCAGAGATTAATACAGCCATTGAACCATGTGTTCGATAACCCATTTACTTTCCCTTTCACTTGTGCAGTGAAGTAAGGTGGAAATACACTCAGATGTCTGTGATTTTAGGTAATTATTTTAATTATGCACATTTTCAGTTCTTTTCATTCAACAATCACCTTTTGTCCACAACTCTGTGGCTTTTTTTTTTTTTTCCCCACCAATACACCATAGACTATCATAGACCCTTGTGGATCTGTAGGATAGGTCAAGTGCTCAGAGCCCTATTCATTAATATAACATGTTAAATCTGGGCTTGCAGCCATCATCTTCCCATCCGTTTGAGTCTAGATTTATTGTAGTGAGACTCTGTGGCCGCTGTGTCTAATTGCTCTTTTGTCTTCAGTTCTCCCAAGGTACAGACACTGGGGTGGACCAACGGCTTAGTTACAAATCCTTTGACTTTATGCTTAGTGTCTTCTCTGGACTCTATACACCAGTAATCTAAGTTGAAATTATACATGTACATTTCTGTAGTTTATTTAAATTGTAATTGTAAAAAATTGTAAATTTCCAGCAGTCAGTCTGTTATTTTTTTATCCATTTTTTTCTGAGTATAAAATCCTCTTTACCAGAAGTTCATTATTCAATATCTATAGTATGGAGAGCACAATGGAGGTAAGTCTGCTCTGTGTGAGCCAAGAAATGAAGCTACCTGTGATCATTTATAAAGGAACACAAGTTGTTTTCCTTCTGTGCCATCTGTCATTTTAAGGAGGTTTCTCAGTTATTTCATTTATCTCATTTTCTCTTTCAGGAAAAAAAAACACAGCTTCATATATCTGCATAATGATTCATTCATTTTCATTCACCTTCTTTTAATTAAGAGGGAAAATGAGGTCTGTATATAAAAAAAAAAGAGCTAATCTTTATTAATTGGGCTTTCTGCACTGCTGCTTTGCTGAGGGGATTTGTTATAAAACATTCTCATGATCATTTATCATCAGCTGGAAACCTTCCCTTTAGCGCTTAGAGCTCCACTCACACACAGATACACACAAGAGACTGTCAAACTGAAATCAGTTCACAAATCCTTTTCTAGTTGGGATGCGACTTCCCATCTCTCCCTTGTCTTTTATTGTCTCTCAGGATTTGATTACAAGTCTGGTGCAGTTCATCCATCCTCAGCAATGAAACAGTCTTCAAGAGATTTCCTGAATGGTCAAATCAGCAGTCATGTCCCAGCCAGCTGCCTGGCTTGGCAGTTAAACCTTATACCTCTGGGTGCCATTGTGCTCTGAGGTTGGTCGTAGATCACGAGGTGAAGTTTGCTGGCTTGGATTGCCTTCAGTCAATATCTCCTGTCAGAGATCCTCAAGCTTTTCTCTAGCCAGACCCTGACCCCTCTAGATTATCCTTATATCTGTAATTAACGGCAGCCCAGGAGAACAAAGGGGAGGACAGGAGGCATCCATATTTCATCAGAGGGCAGACTGACAGACAGACAGATTTACAGCTCTTTTTATTTCCAGCCTTAGATCAACAGGTGTGTTTTTGAAGGTTGCTGCTAATGTGTCTTTGTGTGTTTGTGAGAGAGAGAGAGGGAGAGAAAGGTGTTGTGTGGGAGCGGTTGGTATCAATGTTACTATAGTTGTGTATTTTTGATTAGCCTTAACAAAAACAAGTTAATTTGACTGTCTCTGTCCAAATCCTTGCCAAGGTTTCATCACAAGTACCCAGTTGTAAAAGAAAAATCTGCCACGCATTTATGCATTATATCACTTCTTACAGTTGCATGTCTCAAATTGCCAGTGGCCATGTGTCAAAAATTAGCATATATACATAATCCACTTATGCTGCTGTGCTTGGTTGGTGCATGGCCATCCATACTAATTACATGGACCCTGGTTCACTGTGGTGGCACATCAGCGCAGTTGACTGGGGATTAAATGGCGGTCCTGTGGGCATGCCGATGCCCTTTGAGCCGCCAAATCTCTCCTACAACTACCTCTGCTGCTGCAAACTCAGGTCACAGGTTAGCTGGGTCTTATTAAAGTACTGCCAAAGGCAATAATAGGAGCCATATTGCCTGATAATTCTCTCTTTGGTAAAGCCTGGGTTTCCATGATAACAGTTTAAGACTACAAAGCAGAGCTTGGTTTCTTAGTTTACTTGGTTTATGGGAATTCTGGGATTTGGGCGTTTTTTTTTTTGTTTTTTTTTTCTATTTTGCTGTTTTTGACACAGTTCAAAACAAAGAATCTCTGTGTGAGCTCGATATGTGAAGACAGTGTGACCTATTTAAAGAAAATTAATTTGTTACCTGTTATGAAGGCAGTTTCTCTGTAATGATTTCAGCTCATTAGCCTGCTATGTGAGTCTTTAATTCTCTGCACAATAAATACAATTAATTTTAACTGCTGGTTTGTACCACCAGTGATTTTAATTAGCCATGTCTTTATTGTACTGGGTCCCTGCACTTGCACTGCACAAACTTAGTCTCTTTTATGTGCCATTGTTTTGTTCCTTGGGAAAGGCTTTCAGCTATTAATGTATACTGCTAGTTTATAATCAGGTTGTAAGGGTATAAAACAGGATGCCAAAGACCTTCTGTTCTGTGCAGAGTCAATAAACAAATGATATTTGTTTCAAATATTCATTGCTACGAGGCTCCTTCCAGTTTTGTTCTGGAGCTGAAAGCTGAGTGTGTTCCACGTTGCAGGAGCAGGGTTTGATTTGAAAGAAGTCTGCACTCCATCAGCCTGTGTGCTCCACTGAGGTAATCACCTCAACTACCTGATCAGAGATCAGAGATCCGCCCATCATCACCCTCTGCTCTTATTGAACCAGACCCCAGGAGAAGTTCAGATGTTAGCTCCAGAGTTGTGGTTTGATTGATGGCATCACTTCCATTGCTCCAGTGAGAATGCTAACATAGATAACTGACCTGTTGCCTTTAGTGACACATTCTGCCTGTGATTGGCAGGTGTCTGTGGCTGATATGCTTAGACATGCAACCCTTGCATTAACCTCGAGCTGCCACCCTCCCTCTCCCTTGGGGATGTTTAGGCTGATATTGAGCTGCCAATGGAGTGGCAGCTGGTCCTGACGTGCCTGCTTCACCTCTGGTCTCCGGAGCTTGAAGCCCAGCCAGCCGTTTGTAATTAAAAGTGCATAAAGACAGATCAAGCTCTTTCCTTCTCACTCCATTGAAGATGCCAGAAGGCTGAAAAGGAATCCACTAGATGCCATGGACCCCTGACCTCTAGGGAGAGCTCCTTCATTTTTTATCCTGCAAAAATAAGTCTTTCAGTTTGTGCCCTTAATTGCATCCCAAGAAAATAAAAACTGTGGATTTAGCACTGATTTTTATTTAGGTTCACCACAGAACTACTCATTGTAATCATTGCCCCCCCAAAGTTTTAGTCTTTCTCCTACTCCCCTGTTGGTGCTAGTATGTTTTCTTGTACAATTCTGAGAATTCATTTTCAGGGTAAATTTTTCCCATCAAGACAAACTCATTTTATCCAGGAACACAGGAAAGCTCCTCGTGATGAAGCCAAATGAGATATGCAGTAATCACAGGCAATCATCAGCTCACTCCAGGATTGTTTCCTCTACTCTTGGCTGTTCCTGAAGAATCATCTCCAGCCAACCCCCAAATCTGAAATGGAAAGAGAGACAGAAAAAAGGTTTTAAGATTTTGACAAGGCAAAACCACTGTGACCTCTGTCCTCTTTGCAGTTTAAAAAGTTCAATGTTTTATTGTTGTTTTATATATATTAGCAATAAATAGTGCTTTGTCAACACAAAGAATTGACAGTAAATCTCAGGTTATCTTAGGTGATATAGTGAAGTGAATGGAGTAGAGAGGATCTGTGTTTGCAAGAATGGTGGTCAAAAACTGCTGACATGTTTAACCCCATCTTCAGCTAGACATTCAGTTCAAAGCATGAACGTTATTGGTGGCTTTCTATATCCACCCTGACTGTGTTGCCGGCAGAAGAGCCTACATATCTATCAGGTGCTGAAAGATAGCCACCCGCAAAAGCCTCGACCTAGAAACCACCACCCATGACCTTCATGGTGCCTCTGCATCTAGGTGGACAGAAGCCATTCTCTGCTTCAAAGGATTTTAAAATTGAGGTCTCGAAAGGTGCAACCTAGACGGCAGAGCCCAAAGAGATCCAAAAATTTCATCCAACAAAAATCCCCACCTTCCAATACCCAAGTCTTCCTTTTCAGAGAGAAACAGAAGCACACAGCGTTGACTATTAGCATAGAGAAAGGCTGGCTGTCAGCAGAGATGCTATTGTCTGTCTGGCTCTGTCTGTCTCCTCTCACCTTCCAGCTGTGTCTGCTGGAGCTTTCCTTCCCTCAACCTGATGCAGTCACACTCTTTCAATCAACACAGTCAAAGCAGCCTATACATATTTACTAGCACCAATGCTAATGTGCTTTCTCGCTGCCACATGTTCATATTTACCTGCTCAAAAGCTCTGGGCTCCCTATTTCAGGTTTTATTAAGGGATGGTTATTGAGGTGTTATTGATGTGGCAGCGGTTCTGTGGCTTCAGGGCAGGACTGCTACTTTCTGTGGAAGAGCAATGGGTCTGTCGCCTGAAATGGCCATAGGCTGCGTTTTTTTTTATGTCCACAAAGCAAGGCTACTGTACTAATTCATATGCATCATATGTATAAAAGCTATGTAATACAGAATTTTAGCAATGAAAAATCTGATCGATTGGTTTTGGTTCAAGCCTCTTAAATTTGAGATTTTACCTTTTATTTTATGTTCATATGTTTTATCTTACAAAACTAGGATGTTTTCATAAGGAGTCACAGCTATCAAAGGCCACACCTGCAGTGTGCATTCATTACAAAAACCCCAAGTAAATCCAGTTTCTTTCGTATAGAGAGATACCATGACCTTGATGACTGAGAATCTTCACAGACGTGTCTCAGATGATTTCCTTACAAACAGACTGTCTTGTGTATTTCCATGCAGCTTGCAAGACACTTGTGCGAGGTTGCCACCCTTGCCTCCCTAGGCACCCGCTGGTCGCTCACCATGGCCTGGGGCAGCAAAGTGGAAACACAGCAATCCTGGCACTGCCAGTACACAATCTGAGTCCAGCCACCGTAGCGCGCACCAGTCTCCCTGTTCCATCTGTCACTCTCCTCCCATAATACCCTGCTCCTGTAACCGATCTAATGACATGTCTTTGCCTAGAACAATGGGGAAGGCTGAGCTGTGTGAATTTTAATGGTTAATATACGAGACGTTGGATAAAAACTGAAATAAGTTGGTGTTCAGAGTAAATGTTAAAGGTTAAGGTCATTTGTTTTTTTAAGTTTCTGTTAATCGTCAAGGTTTTCCTTCACTTTACACTGTTTCTGGTTAGCCTGCAGACTGTCGTGATGATAATGGACACAATAAAGCTGATTTTCTTTTTGCTTTTTATGTTGTTTTATTATGACACATCTTATTGCACACAATACCAGCATATGGAAACATTGCTATGAAGTTCACTCTGTATATCAGCCATACCAACAAACATGATACCTTGGGCTTATTGCCCTATAAAGTCGCTGAATATTCATGATAGATTCTGTTGTATGAAGCTCTGTTGTATCACATCACACCTTGCTCAGGTTAAATTCCTCTCGCTCCTGTCAGTCTGACCACTCGATATGAGTGTTTACAGAGGATGGGGGGGACATTAGAGCATTTCTGAATAATTGCATTGACAGCAGCAGACAGGTAAATCACAGGAAATGTCAACTAACTCGTGTCTGATTGGACTGGGAACATGATGAAGGATGCACACTGGCACGCACCACTTCCACTGACATTCTGACATACATTTTTGGCATGTTTCCGCTGCGCCCCCCCCCCCCTCTCAAAAAAATTGAGACTGTTTGAAATGCTTACCCACTCCTCTCTCCGTTCTCCAGCCCTGCCGCATGTCATAATGGGCCGAGGCAAATCATTTCCAGCTTCGAGCCGAGATAGTGATTGTATCAAACTGACCCCTAACAAGCTGTCAGCTCCCATTTGATAAAGCATGCATCAGCACCAGGCAGCTTGGCATCCATTTGGACAGAGCGGACAGGTCTTATTCATGTAGTGCTAGTCCCTCAGTTCTCACTCTCTCTCTTTTTCTCCTAGACAGTTTGACTTGTCTCATGTTAGTGACGATGGCGTCCGGCAGTGCTGCAGTTGATACAAACAGTTGGGCTCCACTTGTTTCCAGTTTTGTAAGGGAAAGAAGAAACAGCGTGAAATGTCCGTTCATATAGATAGTGGATAGATTGATGAAAACATGGATGAGTGGCTCATAAGTTTCTCCCATTACATCACGTCCAATGCTGCGAAATCTTCAGTTCCTCAGTTACCACATAGAGGGAGCTCATGCGTGCTGAGAAACCAAACCGTGGAAATGCTGAATGAGTGAGTGTACGTGTGTGTAAGAGCGAGAGAGAGAGAGAGAGAGGTGCGGTGGACGAAATCACATCGTAGGGGAGTAATAATGTGACACAAACCAGCAGCAAGAATCTTCATTTGGACTGTGCGGCGGGTTTAACATGCGCTTTCGTTTGGGACCAACTTTTACCAAGTCGGTGGGAACCTGGTGACTCACTGTAAGCACCGAAGCTGCGTGACAAGTTGGGAGAAGGAAAAAAAGGGACTTGCATCACTATATTTAAATGGGTACAGTGAGATTTTTTTTGGGGTGGGGGGGGCGTGGACGGCAGTTGAGCAGCAGCGAGCATGTTGGCTTTTGGCTGCAGTTCCAGCGTAAGTGATGTGCCGGCTGGAAGAACTGGTCGACGCGTAGACTGAGAGGTTGGACGCGGAACACTGCGGTCGCCGTCAATCGTCGGCAGCCGACTTTCTGTCATATTGAAGCCGCTTTGGTGTTATTTGGATTTATTTCTTCAACGCGTTGCCGTTTGGCGACACAGAGGACTTGGAGGAAGGAGCACGAGCTGGTGAAAGCTTTTTAACACGCAGCAGCTGCCGTGCGTAACAGACGAAATCCAGTCGAGCAGCTATTTGAATGACAATAGTTTGAGGCAATTGCTTTCATATTTGTTTAAGGAAGCCTAATTACTGGAAGTGACTGCGCATGGTAAGTCGCTGTGGGCGAGTGAAATTGATGTCCAAGTGACATTTGGGATTTGAAAGCTGTCGCAAGTGAAACTGAAGTGATCTTCATTTGTAAATATTGACAGGTGTTACAGTCACAGGGACTGTCAGGCAAAGCCTTTAATTCACTTACGGCTCTTTTGTTATGTCTTAAAACATCGCGGACTCATAAGGTTGGAATGGTAACCAAACCTGTAGTATGGATAATCCAGAAATTGCTTAAGAAAAAAAGAGAAGACACACAGAGACACACTGTTATTAACAACCTTTATGATGCGTTTGAAATGGGAAAGTAACCCATCACTTTAGTGTCCTCTTCCCTCCGAGTTGTAGCCGATCTGGCAACAGCCAAAATGACAAGCAACGGACCTGTCATCGTCTACGAGTGGCTGAAGACCCTCCAGCTGGCTCACTATGTCGAGTCTTTTGTGGATAATGGATATGACGATCTGGAGGTTTGCAAACAAATCGGAGACCCCGACCTGGATGCCATCGGCGTCTACATCCCTCACCACAGGCAAAGGATTCACGACGCGGTGAGAAGGCTAAAGGAGGAAGCCAAAGAGACGGCCAGTGGACTGTACTTCACCTTGGAGCCGATGCCACCCGTGGCCGAGATTTATACCAGTCACATGGTGGACCAGTATGAGTCCAAACTGCGGGGATCCAAGTCTTGGACCGAGCCCAACAGTGACCGGGTTGGGCGCAACGGGGGGTACAT
This sequence comes from Toxotes lorentzi, assembly GCA_037833715.1. Taxonomy (NCBI): domain Eukaryota; kingdom Metazoa; phylum Chordata; class Actinopteri; family Toxotidae; genus Toxotes; species Toxotes lorentzi. The sequence goes on from JBBMJY010000011.1 coordinate 8,739,406, forward strand.
GGGCGCGCAGAGGAACCTGACGCTGGGCAACAGGAGGGAGCTGGTGATATACCCCAAGCTGAAGCTGAAGATCATGATCAGGGATAAGCTAATCAGAGATGGCATCAACCTCGCCAAGCCGCCCTATTCTAATAAGGTAAGAGGAACCTGGACCGAGGAGGATCATGACAGCATGACCTGCCATAGGAATAAAACACGCTATACACAGTGAACGATCCCACTTTCGAGGTTATTTAGTCTGATAAAGGTCCATAAAGGTTTACAAATATGCATAGGCCTACAGCCTCTTTAAACTTTTTTAATTTTTTTTTAAATCACTTACTTTTAAGTATTCCACTGTGACTGATTTGCAAAGCTGGTTGTTTTTGCAATGTGCCCGATGTTTATGGCACTAAAGGAGCTGTTACCTTCTCAGCATCATCCACCATTTGGTTGAGAGCATGCTTTCAGTTAGAGATGGCGCATCTGGTGTGAAGGGCCTATTTCGTTGATGTGTTCAAAATCAAAATAAGGTAAGAATCTGAGCTATAGGTAAATGCCAGTCTGATGTCTAACCCTTTTCAGCCCCACTGCACTTTACAGAGACGTGAGTGGTTGCTGTCACGGTGAATGATGGGAAAGAAGTTGCTGCTGATCAATAAGCAGAGAGGAGATCCTGAGGAGCTTTTACCCAGTCTGTGATTTCCTGTAAGGGAAAAAGATTTACACTGTTGATTATTAATCGACTCTGACCTCACCTGTCCAGTGCCTTGCCTCAGCATTCAGTGTGGGTGGATCAACCAAGCCCATGAGCATGAGCCCTGGCTCTTTGCTGTGATGAATGGGCAATGGGCCATCGATTGCAGGGGCAATAAATGAAGAGTGCTCAGCTGGTTAGGCTGGTGCTGTCCTGTGAGGAGCCAGACTGAGAGGGCCTCTTGTTTTCACAGGACTGGAACTGGAATGACTTTCCTCAGTAGTGTCTGAATCATATGCCTCACCAGCTGAGAGAGCTCTGCTGAATCACTGCTAACATACAGTGAGGCGTTTGATTGGTGTGTCTGCAGGCCACGGAGGAGGCAGAAGTCATGTCCTATGTATTTTTATTTTATTTTAATTTTTTGCTGGTGGATCTACAGCAACATTGCAGTTTTGCATGTTGCACAGCTGAAAATCAAACCTGACATTTGCAACTTTCAGTAATAATACCAGTCTAGAATAACTGCCTGTCAGATGGTCAGCAGAACAGACTCAACCAGTCCTTATCTATAATAGCAGCATGCACAGGAAGTTTGGAAGCCTGTTTTGAATACTGGAACTTGTATTGCCCTAATTCACAGCTACTTATATTTTTGATGGGTATCGAAAGGAATTATTCACTTGGAAATAGAAGTTCTCTCCTTCAGGGCTTAGGGTTTCCTTTTTTGTGAGAGTCAGGTACTTGCACACTTGATTCAACTGATCAAGAGCCTGTTGATTAGTTCAGTAGTTGAGCAAGCCTGAGGAATGAAGGCAGAACAGTAATTAGGGGTACTCTCCTGATGGGAACATTCAGGATGACTGAATGTGTCTGTATGTATGCATATACACATTCTTATACACATTCTATGTGTTTAACATGACCCAAACATTATGTGTGTGTGTGTGTGTGTGTGTGTGTGTGTATCACATACTCTATCCAGCACTTGCTTTTTTCCAAATATGCTTTTCAACTTGATTCGAGCTTTGATCCCAAGTTTTGCATGTTTTGTAACCTCTTTTTGTCTGTCTGTGTATTTCTGCCACTTTGGCTGACTCTGAATCCCACAGAGATTTAGGATTTGTGAGGGATTATCTGTCAAACCAGGGCTGAAACAAAGTGTTGGTTCCAGAGGGTTAAACTCTTTCCCTTTGAAGGCTGTGTTTATTTAGAGCCAAAGCATTGGCATTGAGGCTGTGGAGGGGAATGAGCAGGTCAAGGTCTTTCTCTGTTTCTGTCTCTCTCTCTCTCTTTGTGTGTGTGTCTGTCTAACCCTGTAGTTTTGAATTGGCAACAGCCCAGTGCTTTTCTCCCCAGGAGGAGTGAGAGGAGTTAAGACATGGAGCTGTGACCAGCTGATGGAGGTTTGACTAACAGGGCTGTGATTGGTCTGTAGATATCTCCCTTCTTTCTGCCCTTGAGATGAGATGTCACCCCCCAGCGGAGACCGAGACCAGAGAGGCAGACTCAGGGCAATTACAGGACACACAATGTCAGTCTCGAGGGATGTTCATTGTATAGCATAACCAAGATCTCCATCCACATTTAAACTGTCCTCTGTGCTCTCTATAAATGGGGATTCTCATGGACTGAAGCCTGACAGCCCTCTTTATCTTTGTGTCACTGGCTTTGTCTCCACTGTTTGTCATTATGCCAGACACATAGGCAAATATAAGCACAAAGATTCAGACCGCCTCTGTAGCGGGTGCTGCATGTCTTGTGAGACAGCCCATTATCAAACAATTCACTGGAAGAGCTCTGATGGGTGTAATAAATACCAATAATCCTTATCAAGGCCGTGGAGACCCCTTGTCTGAGAGACAGTATCATTTCTTATGATGTAAACACACACTAGTGCTACACATTTCTGAACAACTCAAAAGGGGACAGTATAAGTAGAGAAGATGGTGCTGCCTGTCTGCCTGCTGTTGTTGAATGCACTGCAGTTGTAGAGTTAACATTACCTTTGTTCTCAGATACTGCTGATATATTAAGAGTAAAAATGTTATTGAGGAGACTCTATCATCTCTCGACGATCTGCTTTTTTCTTTTTAAGTGTTTGTCAAGCGTACAGTTAGTCTACCTTCTTTTTTTGTTTTCAGAGAGTCACTGTGTTTTAAATGGCTGATAGAAAGCGGACTGTATCTCTAAACACGAAAACATTGTCATATACATTATACATTAGATTGTCATAGCTGGTCGACACCCATCCTTAGGTTAGGGTTAGGGACTTCTTTTCAGAATTGGTCGGCAGTAAAGGTTCTTGTCATACGGTGTTCTTTGTAAGTTGTGTTCTATGCATTTTATCTTATTCATTTTGTTTTATGTTCACATTTCTTGTCTTTTCGGTCTTTCTCCCGGCAACAAGACAACATTTCTCTTGGGTATAGTACAGTTCAAGTTGAAGTTGAAATTGAAGGGTTTTGTAGTTGTCAAAAAAGTGCAGTGAGCCAGCACGGTTATTCTATTTTTATGTCCAATTCTATTTTCCCCGCTGTTTCCTATTACTTTCTCTGCTCCAGTGATCTCTAGGGATTTTAAACTTTTTTTTTTTTTATTATTATCTTATCAGAGAAATACCTCTTTTACGTTGAATAACTTTTTAATACTGCTCAGCACCAAATTATGTGAAGATGTGTTCTCATCCTAGTGTCATCCAGAGCTGGAAACAGCAGACAGAGTCAGTCATAATAGCGCCTCATTGTTAGTGCTGTGTGTCGGGAGGAAGTAGAAGCTAAACACTGGGAGATTCTCCATTGTTTGTATGGAAGCTGATGGAGCCACATGTCCTTTCACTACTGGTCTGTTTTGCAATCCCAATTTCCGTCCATTGAAACGGGCTGCGGAGGCAAGTGTCCAGCATTGTGCCGATGGGTGGGTGATAAAAACCTGGGTGTCATGCAGAAAGAGAAAGGGTTGTAAATAGGTGGGCACATTGTTTTTGCTGGCCGGGGGAAGGCTTGGTGGGTGTTTGGGTAGAGGCCAGTCTGTCAGGTGGTGGAGGAAAGTTAGACGTCCTTTCTCTGACCTCCACAGAGCAGCTGATCAAATGTAGAGGGTGGGAATCATGCGAGGCCCGCAGCTTAACCGGCCTTAAGAATGTAAGCAATGCAATGGACATCCAGAAGTGTTGTGTTTGTCAGGGAGGTAAGCAGAACGAAAGACAGCTTTTAACTGACTGTATTATTAGCTTCCTACAGCTAAAAAAGAGGAAGTTCACCACCTTACATGCCAAACACTCATCTCGCTTCCTCTTTCACTCCTCTTATCTTGATTAATATCCCAGCACTTTGGCCTAGCAGGAAATTAGGTTTTTGTTTAAGATGACCCTGTGTTGGCCCCGCTGTCGTTGTTGAAGGCCCTGAGGCTTGACTGGACAACTGCCAAGACTTGGCATGAAAAAGAAAAAAAAAAAAAAAAGAACAGATTTATGTTTAAAATCTTCCTGATCCAAAAAATATGTGTTGGAACCAAAGTTGTCAAATCTCTTCCCGCTGCATCGCCCGCCAAAATCTGTGCATTCACAGGCCAAGTGCCAAGTGCAGTGAAGCTCACGTAAAGCAACACAGTGACACAGATTTCCAGTCAAGCTGCAGTATTATGTATTTATTACATTCCATTTTCCACTACATGTTATTGGGATTTAGGGGTTATTGGTGTAAATTCAAAAATATGTGCACTGAAAGCCATTATTTCTACTTATTATATGGCTGTTTTTCCTAAACAGAGAGCTTTTTCATTGCGTTAGTGGAATCCAGCAGTGAGCCTGTTTCATGACCTTTTCATATAGCTTATGTTTTTTTTTTTTTTTTTTTTTTGGTGAATATCCTCTTTATTTTGTCCCATGGTATAGGGCTGGCATTTTGCCACGAGGAGCCTTTCACAACAGCCTCAGAGTTTTCCGTCCGTTCTGCTGAAAGCTCTGTTTGCTCAGTCTTTATTAAGGGCTCCTTAAAGGCATAATCTACCAAGGACTCATAAAGGGAAGTCATAAAGAAGTCAAGGACCAGCCCTATTGTCCTGAGAGGATGGAGAAAGTCAATTAGCAAAGTGAGCTGCTGTTTAGGTTATAAAAAAGCAGGGTTGTAAGTTGGACTAAGAAGGGATAGGTCACATTCCCATCAGATGGAAAAAGACACATATCCACTCACTTCGTGGCCCTTTCTGTAAACAACCTGTGTTAAAGGCCTTTTGAAACCATCTTTGTTGAGCATAAACTTACAAGTACTAGAATTACTCCTTTGGAGAGCAGCTAGAAGGACTGATGGCTATCACAGTGACCTTTGACCCCACAACTTTTGACCTGCTCGGCTAAAACACAAAGCTTTGATGGTGATCTCACCCCAGACAATGAAATGGAGTGCACATCCTGAAGGTCCTCAGTGGATGCTGGATGCCTTACATTTATACCCAGCTTGTTGTCTTGAGTGCATCTCTTTCCCATCTGTTGAAATTACATCTTTGCTCATGTTAGTCCAAAAACAATAAGTGCAGAAGGAGCCACATCATATATTTCCTTAAGTGCTATCACTGCAAAGAAATATCCATTCACTGGATGGTTTTCCACTTTTTGAGCTGTGAGTCAGGGAGTTTTTGTCTGTCCCTACGTCAGAAAGACTTGACCACCCATCTCCTGGGAGCATGTGCAAATGTGGGAAAGCAGCATTTACGCCGTATTTGCAGCTGGCCTTCTCATTTCAGCAGGAAGGAGTGAGAGGGGCTCGCTCCTACTGTGCTGTTTCTCACATGATCAACTGGCTTTTGAGCTGCTTTTATTCCCCGGACATGTGAACTTTGTTGGAAAGATGACATTTCACAGAGCTCAAATTTACAGTTTAACAAAAAGAGCTTATTCTCCATTCAATAACTAGAGTTGTCAAGCCATGATAATCTCAACATTTAGACATTTAGTTCATGTTGAAAAATTGAATTTATGCTTGCGGTAGTATAAATGTCACTTCCTCTAGCCTTTGGAGATATAATGTATTTAAAATACCATATGTGAGTTACAGTATATGTGTGTCACTTAAAGTTATGCAGTCATGGTAACAGCTTTAAATAAAGCAGGCCAGGGAGGCAGCAGAGCCATTTCATTTTCCACAGCGTGCTGGGGAACAGGTCCTGATGACACACATTCATGACAGATACATTATCAGTGCTATTCTGGTTCAAGGTTTCAGCAGCTTCCAGACAGCCTGTCTGCATGACCACATAGAATCTGCCTCGGGCTACATTATCAAAACTGAAGTATATCTACACCCCTTTTTTTTGGTTTAACTTGTTTTCTCATGGTAGTCACTGTTCGGGCAAGTCTTTGCTATATACAGCCGCTTTTCTTCTGCAATTTTGTCAATACTCAGTATATTTAGTTTGTGTTTTCAGCTATAAAGTGAAAAAAATAACAGATTTGGTGTCATGTAGGATTGCCATCATTACATTTTTAGATGTCCTCACAGAAAAGCCATCCGTAGGGATTGTCCAAGTTGAGTGGTAGAAATGAATCTTATTTTCATTTTAAGTTAAGGTTAACGTGTAAAAATCTGCCATAGTATTTTTCAATTCAAGCCTTTAAACTTAAGGCTGTATTTTATGGTTCAGTGCACAGAAGGCAGATTCCTTGTCAGCAACAGCCGACAGAGAAACTAGATACTCAGTTGCTGCTGTAAACATGTTTGTTTTTTACGCATTTCCTCACCCACCTCTCACACAGGGCTGGCTAATGCAAAACACACAAACTGCAGCTTGCTTTCATCCAGAGACTGTGCGTAGACACCTAAAGAAATCCTGTTATAGTCACAGTACATGTGCACTATAATGACCCAGTGGTCCTCTTTGAACAGCGGAGATGGAGGAGAATGAAGATATCAAGTGCCCCAACAGGATGGAGAGTGACAAGAGAGCAGGCCTGAGCATCTGTCTGTGTCAGGATCCAGATTGCAAACACACTTGCAAATCAACACATCCACACATGTTTTCTCACTCTCTACGTCTCTGTCTAGTACACAGTTGTTACTACACTTACAGTGATTACTCTGGAGGGGATCATTACACTTTGTCATTAAAAAACACATATGTTAGAAATATACATTGTATAATCCAGTGTTGCATACTGTGCAGGTGGTGTATGCAAACTGTCACTCATCTCATGGATTGGTTTTGCTGCGTTTCTGTAGGTGTTCATGTTTGACCTACAGTCCAAGAAAGCTAATTACTTTAGACTCCCACGCATCCACAAGTGGAGAGGTCACACACACTAAAGGGGCTTTGTTAGATGTTGTCATGGAGACAAACATAAAGATCTTTAAACATAAAACAATCCCTTTTTCTCACTACCTTGCACTTATAGTGTTTGCTGGTTTAAATTTCGGATGTAAGGTTGGGGTTATTGCATAATGCTGTAATTCTGTCAGCAATACATGTGCTCCATAGAGTTTAAACATTGTTCAAGCTATTTGGTTCAGCACCTCTCTCATACAGTGCTATTTCTGCAAACTATAATTCATTGTGCTGAGAGGGTCAGCTCAGTCATGAGCAAGAATAATCTGTGAAAGTCAAGCCATATTTTATCAGCTGCTTCTTAAAGGTTAAATGTAATTGTGCATCATCTGCAGGGCTGCAAGTAATGCTCATTTTCATAATCGATTAATCTCCTATTTTTTTCTCAAGGTATCATCTTAATTTCTTGTTTTGTCCGACCAGCAGTCCCAGTTATTCAGTTTACAATTACATAAAACAGAGAAAAGCAGAGAATTCTCACATTTGAGAAGCTGAAACCAGCATTTATTTATATATCTATTTATATATCTATATTTATATATATATATATTTATAGTTATTTATTTTCGTGAGAATGAGAGATGTCAAAGAAAAACTAGACAGTTGTAACCTGCTTTTCATGAGCCAAACTGCTCCTCTAAAAACTTGACAAAGCACATTCTCGTCATTTTTATCAAGCCCTGCTTCCACTTTCTACACCAGCTGGATGGAATAATTCTCTTTCCTATGAAGATTTTGTTAAAAATGAACAATGACGGTGTTCCCTGCAACGCATGGGGCTCAGCAGTTTGGGGAGGGTTCAAGCTCTACTGCCTACAACAGAACTGAACTGTCCTACATGTAGCTACAGTTTGGCTCATGTCAGCTCATATTATCCTGGGCTGTGTTTAAGGGATATAATGTAGGGGTGTAGAGAGATGAGTGAGGCATGATAGCAGTGAGTATGAGTGTTAGAGAGACAGACAGGGAGAGTGTGTATAATTACCTTGTCTGAAGCCGCTGCCAGCTAGGTGTATGGAACGGCAGCACAACCAACTCAACCCCCCCCACCCCACCCACCACCAGCCTTAAACCTAATTGGTCCATTTCCAAGGCATGAGGGCAGGACTACGCTGAAAGCTTTGATCATGGAGACCACACCGGTGTCGATATGTCCCTACCTGAGTGCTTTTGTAGTGGCTGCGCCTGGCAGGGGATTAAGCCATACCAAACCCACTGAGTGTCTGTCTGTCTGTGTCTTGCTCTGGCCTCCCTGCAGCTCTACATACCTGAATCTGAGCCCTAATTACCTGGCAGTTACTACATTCCTCAAACACACCCACGCAAACGCACTCACACAAGAACTGCGGTGTTGCGCATCTTCTTTTATAAAAGCACCGCTGGCATTTTGTAGGTATGTTTTTGTTTTGTGTGGTTTGCCGCCTTTAATATTCCAAGCACTTACAAAACATTTATGGGTTCCAGCACATTCCAACAGAAATTTTAATCTGTGTGGGAAGCTGTGTTTGTGTGTGAGAGACTGTGTGTGTGTGTATTGTGTGCATATATCTCCTTGCAAGCATAAGTACTATAGCAATCTAGTCTCCTGAACTAATACTAATTGAGTTTTTAATTGCTGGTAATAAGTGCGTAGTGTAAACTGAGAAAGCATTTCACTACAGTGTATACCAACAGACAAGTGAGAGCTGATCTCATAGAACGGATCATGTATACTTATGCCTGGCATTTGCACATTTACATTTTTTAATCTAGTGCCAAAGCGTTTACATGGCTACAGAAGACAAATATGCTTAATAACATTTTATTTAAAAGAATGAAAAGGGTTTTATTTACATTAAGTTTTTATCTTCTTCACTGGGTTTTCTGTCTAAGTGGGCTGCTGTCAGTCAAACTCATCATCAGTGGATCATTCTAGACACGCTCAGTATGGAAGGCTAGAGTTCATCACTTTAATTGCTGTTTTTTGACCTCTGTACATGTTAGAGTTAATTGTTCTATTCATTAAATGTAAATCGCTGGCCACACTGCTTCATGCAGGGGTGGATAGTCTCTCCACTGTGAGTGCTAAGGCTGTTTTGGGCTTCAAATCTGAACCCCACATCATAAAAGCTTCAGTAGGGGTTTGGAGTCCTGCGGATACTGCAAGAAGAAGTGTGGTCAGGTTTGTTTTTGTGTGGGTTAGCCTTGCAACACATTATTCAATTCACCCATTCTAAACTTACCTAAAACACACAGAGTGAGCAAGCACAAGAAACCGTGATTTATACTGTGTAAACCTAGTGTTTGTGTGAATAGGCTCACCATTCTGCTTTATGTTCACTTTAGTATAAGCAAATTTGGAGCCACAAAATAACCTAACAGGAGCAATTGCAAGAAAGTGGATGTGTACCTCATAAACACTGTGCTGTGAGTGTGTGCGTATAGCTACATCTTTATGGATATTTTTGCATTTTGGGATGCTCACGTAGCCATCTAAGGTCACCCTTTGTTAATGTCTGAGATGTGCGCTCTTGGTGCAGCTTCATCTGCTGTGGGTGAACCGCAAAACCACAATTTTCATGTCAGCAGATCTTTCAGCCAATGCTGTGCCAAACCAACCCCTGTTTACTTTAATAGCCCCTGAGAATTCATTCAAAAGGAAAGTCTCTCAGACAAATCTGGAAATGCATAGCGTTTTCTTTGGTCTCACTGTGCTGTTTTGTTTTTTGTTTTTTTACATGATGGGCTTTGCCTTCAGGGCCTGGCGCCTGATCGTCCAGCGATCTCAGATCATTCCAACCTCAGTTTAGTCTTCTGGTTCATGTTACACAGTCAACTAAAGTCTTGGCTTGAGTAGAGTGTGTGAACAAAGTCATCAGGAAGCTTGCCTTAATTAAATTTGGTCTCATTCTTACACACGGCCGTCTCAGTGCTTGTCTTAATTGCAACTGGCCTGGTGTGACTTTTGCTGAAAGGCACCAGTTTATGTAACCAGTCAAGTGACAGATTTCTAATACTCAGCTTTGTTTAAAGAGGATTAGGCTAAGTCCATATTTATTTCGACATAGGGGGCTTCAAGGAAATACTACAATAGAAGCTCATTATGAGCATTTGAATATTCTAGTTAATGTCATGGAGAAATTGTGAACTAACAAGAAGGAGAACTGAATCACAGGCAGTAGCTTAGGACAGTTCCACATGCTGTGGCATGTGCGTGCTTGTCCTTTTGATTATTTCTTGTTGGCTCTCAGTCCAGAGTCCCCCTGCATAGGAACCGCACACTGATAAGCTGCCCCTAACATGCAGTGGTCATGGTCTTTGGTGGCTGGGGAAGTGTCGATTAATCCGGTAAATCACCTCTTCGCTACGAATCTATGCCGTACAGAGCTGATGTCACACACAAAAGCCAAACAATGAAGCGTCCGACTGACAGCTCGCAGTCCAAGCCTGAGCAGAGGGGTCACGCATCAGGAATTTCCTCCGCTCCGCCAAACATCCTCACCCACTTTCATCTCATTCTCACTTAGTTACAGACAAGGGAGACAGGCTGAAGTACAGATAGATAGACTGGCAGGCCTGTCAAGCCAACAGACGGAAAGAGATAAAGACAGACAGGTAGACAAACAGGCAGTTTTATACAGACAGAGAAACTAAAAGAAAGAAAGGCCAGCAGAGACGATGCTGAATTGATTGACAGGTAAAGTATGAAACGTGGGTCTTCAGACTGTCATTAACGTGTGTAATAATCTTCTCTCGTATGAAACTTTTTGAGGAAGTGCTACCACTATCACACCTAAACCCATGATAAATGTATAATGACCTGTTTTTATCTACACGTACAAGGTTGTGTTTGCAGCCTTGAGTATAAAGCAATTGCTCTCATTACGTATGCCCCAAAGCATTTAAAAGTTGAATAATTAATATATGAACCATTAAATCATGAGTCAGTTCATGAACCATGCAAGGATTATTGCTGAGGTTAGAAGATACGGTGACTGAGTGAAATGTTTCTCTGTGGAGAGACAGAGTACACTGTAAACTGTACTATCACTGCGTGATAATGTAATGCCTTACATTATTTGTTTTTTTATTTGAAGATGCATCGCCTGATTAAAATCCCTTTTTCCCAGGAGGGGAAATGTCGCAGTTTAGGATTATTTTCAGCTCTTGTTTGACCTTTATTCGACTCGCTCTAAATCTCCATATGACAGTGCGTGTGATCACTAAGGAAATGTATGCCATGAACAGGAGAACAGCATGGGAACGCTTGGCATTGAGCGTCCCTCAGGCCGACTGTATTGTAATATGAGTCTTTGTTATGCCCACTTAGCCTCTTCCGTGGCCTGAAGAAGCAACTGTTTTTTTTTTATGCCCCCCAGATAAGAATAAACTGTCAGTCCAGAACAATGGGCTGCAGGACTGGGCTTCTTCTCCCAGCAGCCCTTGCAGCTCTCATCCATGTCCACTCCCATTTATGGAACAGTTGATTGCTAATACCCCCACATACCCCCTCCTCAACTGCTCCCCACCAATCTTCATAGCAAGCAGTGCCCCCACTTCACCCAGACTTTAGGTCAAAGGCAAATTCCTGAATAGTAGTAGGACATGAGGAGATTGAAACATGCGCCAGCTTGAACTTTCATCCTCAGGATCCTAAAGTGGAACAGGGAGCTAGATTACCTTGCTAATAATTCCCTGAAGATGACACAAGGTCTTAACTGACTCCACTGGCGTCCATACTTAGGTTTGTTTGGGAAGTAGACTACAATGCTGGAGTGGAAGTTGAGGGTAGCGATTATGTGTGGAGACAGTCTTCATTGTCATGCAGGAATCCCACAGCCAGGCTTATGTCAATTGTTATGTAAAGTGGTCATTCATATTGTACAATCTGCTTAGAATGGAGGTTTCTGGTTTAAGCTTTGTGTGGAAATGATATAGAGAAGAGGAAAGGAAGACATGTCTGTAAATATGTTGTTACTGTGTTGCTCATGTCTTTTTTTTTTTTTTTAATCTGTCATTGAATACAATACTCTGACACACACACACACACACACACACACACACACACACACACACACACACACACACACACACACACACACACA
>JBBMJY010000011.1:8756399-8798394 GCA_037833715.1 Toxotes lorentzi
TGTGTGTGTGTGTGTGTGTGTGTGTGTGTGTGTGTGTGTGTGTGTGTGTGTGTGTGTGTGTGTGTGTGTGTGCTCTGTCTCTGTCTGCTCTCTCTGTCCCCCTCTTCCTCTCAACAGAGGAAAACTCGCTGACAGAGGCTCTTTGTTAATGGGGCGAGAGAGAGAGATGAGACTAAGTCATACAGACAGATTAGTGTTCATTGAAATCCTATAGGAAAGGTCATTTACATAGTGGTGCTTAAATCCACTTGTGACCTCAATCTTGAACCCATTCACAGTCCTGACACCCTCTACTCACGTCCAGCGCTGTTTTGTAAACAAATGAGGAGCATGCTTCTCATATGCTTCTGCTGTGGGGGTCTGGACTGCAGTGTAATGGGCAGATCTGCTTGTGAAGTGGCCGTTTTTCAGCTGACCTGAAGTATCTGAGTGACAGAGTTTCACTTTACTGCGATGTTTGTTTTAAGGAGCTTTGGCTGATCCCAGCACATTTTTTTGAATGAATGCTCAGTTTGTGCTGGGTTCCTCAGACTGCTCAGACTGACAATAGGAGTTTGTCTGTAGATGTTATTTGCCTGAAATGAGGGTGAGGATGTGGAAATGACTAATTCCATTGTGATGAGCCTTTGAGAAAGCTTTTGCTTTTTTTTTTATATTTAGTTTTCTAGACAGTAAACAAAAGTACTTACATTACTTACATTGCTCTAATACTGTTGGCTAACACATCTTATTGGAATAATACAATCAACCTGGACTGCCTACATTTACATGCATATAAGAGTGCAGTCCTAACTACATTATATTGAATGAAAACTAAGCTCTGTAACCATAACAAACAAAATGAGACAGTAGTTTAAAATGGCTGTATTTATCCTTTATTTGCTCTGAATTCCACAGTATACATTTCTAGACATTATGTATAGACTAACCCCTGTTAAAAGTCTTTTTCTTAAAAAAAAAAGCAATGACAGGAAGTCAGTCCTTTCCAGCGCTGGTAGAAATGCGTTTCACAGTGTACCGTCAGGAGCAAAAGAGCTGAAAAAGAAACCGAAATCCATGATTTGAGAGCCTCAGCTTTACCATGGCAACAATTGTCATTGAAGTGGTTACAGATGTGTCTTTCACTTGACACTTCAATATTCTTCATGTGTCGCTAAATATTGGCCTTCACACTGTCTAGACTGTTTGCATGTTGTGCTGATGTACAAATGTTAATTGTGCATTATTCTGTGTTTCCTTCTGAATGGATAAGTGGGACCAGGCTAGATCCTTGATAGGCAGACACCGTTGGCACCTTTGTCAAGGCAAATAAAACTCAAGATCAGCTTGCTTTCTCATGGTTGGGAGGCACCACCAAATAGAGAGAGAGTAAAAGCGAGACAACAGAAGCAAGTTCACATTTTCTCTTTGTTTCCCTTTGGCACGATTGCCCAAGAGTACATGTGCCTCATCCTTGAAAATCAGACTAAACCACTGCTAAAATGAACAGCACCTAGCCTGACAGAATCTACAAATACAACGGTGTGTTTAAATCTCTGGATTGTCAGATTCGTATTATTGGAGCGGCTTCACAGCAGCAGTTTGCTTTGCTGAGGTACACCGTTATCTTCCTCTGGCTTTCCCAGCTTCTGATACATAATGACTACCGTAATCTGATTGGATTTGGAGGAATCTCTCCCTCACAGCTGCAAGTCACTGTAAACAAGACACCACTGCATAGCATGTCCCTATCACACTGTGACAGATTTTCTCTGTTTGATATCAGTCACATGATTTTTCTACAGGAGGAGTGTCCCTGGTTTTGTTGGTCTGGTCTAATTTTGTTTGCTTGCACTGTGATGAATTGGAAATTGTATTAGTTCATGTAGAAGTAACATTCCCTGCTTACAAAACAGCAGGGTGCAAGGGTGTGGAATTACAGCTACAGTTCTTGCTGTGTAGCATTGCACATCTCAGTATTGATTTACTATAGCTTGCATCAGGTGCATTAATGCAAATGCATGCATAGAGCACCTGTACAGAATGTCCGTGCTGGAGGAGGTGACAACAGAAGTGTCAAACACTGCCAGAAATCGAGAGGCCAGAGCAGCTTGTACGCTTGTCTTACTCAACCTGTCTGTGTCTGTATCACCAACATACAAGAGAGAAGAGAGGTGTCATCAGCTTGAGCTAATTTGCAAAATAACAGCAAAAAAAAAAACAAAAAAAAAAAAAACTGGATGTTTTCATAGGTGTTGTTATGTGACAGCAATGATCTAACTATCAGCAACTTTTTGTGATCGTGTAAGTGTTCCTCCAACATTGCTGGGTTATCTTTAGTCATTTAGTCAGTAAATGGAACCAGATCTTACTTCTTCTCAAAATGTAAATGAATGATGAAAGATATAAGTGAATTCTTTGTATTTCCTTTAAGCCATTAAGGTTTATTAAACATAAAAACTTAATTATCCTCATTTTGCACTAGAAATGAACCTAGAGGTGCCTTTAAGGTAATTGGTAATTGTTTATTTTCTTTAGTCCATATCTCCTCACATCTGCAGTGGTGTACTTGTGTATGTTTTCTCCTACATGGTAATTCAGAAAACGCAGCTACGTGGTCTAATGTACAGTTGTAGCTACATTTCCCCACTGTACGCCTGTCTCTATTCATCAAGGCTGCTGAGAGCAGAACCAACTCAGGCTCTGTTTTGCATGAATGCCCCTTTAATGGGCTGCCTTTAATAGTGCCATAATAATTCTTCACTTTGAACAATGCACGGTGTCAGGCTAACTACATTTCTAACTTTGTTCGGACAAAGAACTTCACAAACCATTTTGGGCAACATTCAGCAGCTCCTGGTGATTATCACGCAAATGTAGGAAAAGACTTTAAGCTTGCTTCGATTTGCCAAAAATGGTTTGGGAGTATAACAATGTCAGCAAAGAGATACAGCTCTTTTCATGTATTCTATTAGCCTCACAATGGGCATTATTATTGGACATTTCTATGTATTGTGTAGGCTGTTGGAGTTCCTTCTTATTTTTAAGGCAGCTCCTGCATGTCCTGAAAAGGAATACCAAAGGGGGTTTTAATCATCAGTAATTGAAAACCCCGCTGAGAGTAAATGAGTCACAATGTGACAACAGAGCTGTGCAAATGCCCTGTAGTATTTCAGCTCTGTGCTTTGTGTCTGCTCCCCTTTTCGCTTCCTGATTGCAAAACACAGACATTCCCAATCCTAAATTCAGATGACAGCATCTCTACATTTACAACACCACTGAGTGACATGATGCACATCAGGCTGCACCAGCAGGAATCAGTCTTGCTGTATATCAGAGTAACAGCAGCTGTTTAAACTTTTGCAGGATGGAAGAATAATAAATGTATATTAAATTTTACTTAGAATTCAGGTTATTGCCCTAGGTGGAAGTGAATCACTTAATTTGCATAATATGCAAGAATAATAGGCACTTAAGCTTCTTTCTTTCTTGTAAAGCATATAATTTTCATTTTCCCTTTACTTATACTAAAACTTTAATTGTTAAAGTTTTGATAAAAGCAAAATATTCGCAGAAGGCTCAGTAACATGCTAAAATGGAAGCGTGATTATTCTTGAACTGTTTCGTGAAAGACATATGACAGATGAGAGCCATTCATTTGTTTTTCTTACACTGATGCTGCACCTGTTTAGAACTGATGATATCCACTGCACAAAAATGCCATTATCATTATGTTGTATGACTAGCCAGACGTTGATTTTGCTCTGAGTGTTCCCATTTTGTGTACTTTTGTGTCATGTCCTGCCTCCTGCACGGGGACAAACTCCTGCTGTGTGCTAAGTGTGTGAACGAGCTCTGGACAATGTCTGGTTAATATCTACACTGACTCTCTCTACTCTTACACAATGTTGCACTGTTCAGTTTAAGGTTAAATTGTGTAAACAAAATTGAATAACACTCGTTCACATATAATGGATGATCTGAGTCCTTGTCCCACTGGCGTTTATGTTTTTTGAGATGCCTTGAGAGGATGACATTCTTGCCATGTCCCAAGTCAGGGGCTGCAGCTTTTTTAGGACATGGCCCACAGAGTTGGGTCTTTCAGAAGCCTTGAAAGACAAGACAGTCCTTGTCCTGGACTGATTCAAAAGTCTAAGTCTAAGTTCATCATTGTGCAACCGTTTTAGAACACTTGGCAAAGTGGAGTTGAAGTTGTTAAACTAAACTTGAGCAAGTTAAGAAAAACTAGAAAATAGTTAGCCAGGTTGATGGTAAATATTCTATACATCCCTTATTTTTCTGTAATACCCAATAATTAGCAACATTGAGACTGCAACTGGAACAAACAGTGCAGAGTATGCCAGGCTTCTTTGTGGTGGGTGGTATACCATATGTTATACCTTATACGTGGTATTATTAAGGAATACTCTATGCAGCATGCTCTACTGCAAAATGTTAAATCGCTAAATTCTTTGTGACAAATAAATAGAACAATATAAGCTTAAAACTGTATTCCACTCTATCTTTGTGTTCGCTCTCAGTCTCTCCTGTTGCTTCTGCCCTATCTGGCTCTCCCTCAGCAGCATGTTGGCTGCTGTCCTCCTCCTCTCCTACATCTCTCTCTCTTCATTAGCTACAGCTATCCCTTCCTGACCCTCTCTTACGGCTACAGCAGCACTGGAGAGCCTGGAAATATTTGAGACAAATTAATTGGATAGCTAATCACCCTGGCTGGACTGTTCAGCTTTCCCACATGTTTCTAGGTTCTCGTTTTGTTAATACATCTGGTCCAGACTGTCTTTGCACCTCTGCAGTATAAGCCCTTTTCAGTCTTTGAATATATTTTACACTATTCATCTGGATTGAGGGAGCAAACATTCAGCGTCACAGTTAGAGAATTAACATTAACGTTATCCACTTGCACGAGCAGCCAGTATTGACTAGCAGCTATGTTAGCTGTCTTCTCTGCAGGGAAAAGCCAACAACAAGCCTTCCTCCTGCGCATGATCATGTTTTGATTGAGAGTGTGCACAGAGAGGAGGGGCCGTTCACAGAAGGGTCTGCTGTCAATGTGTTTGTGAGAGAGAGGCAGAGTCAGAGGCAAGGAGGGGCTCAGCAAATCAATGTGCTGCGAGCAGCTCTACAGTTAAATAACATTTTACTCGTTTAAAATAGTAAAAAGAATAGAGAATCAATATGTGATGGTCAGTGTTGACACTGGGGTGGCTGGGCTCAACCTTATAGGGTAAGATAGATAGATAGGGTAGCAGATAAAGTAAGAAGCTCTGACATCCAGAGGGAGCTTAGGTTAGAATATAGCTTGCCTCCAAAGGAGCCAGTTATTATGATGCCTCCTGGGCGCCTTCCATTGGAGGTCTCCCAGGCACGTCCTACTGGTAGGAGCCCCCAGGGTACACCCCAGAACATGCTGGAGAGACTACATATCTCATCTGGCCTGGGAAAACCTCGGGGGTCCCCCAGGAGGAGCCGGAAAACGTTGCTGGGTAGAGGTACGTCTGAGCTGCCTAATCTGCTGCCGCCTCGACATGACCCAGGATAAATGGCAGAAGATGGATGGATGGATGGATATTGTGATAGGCCGCCACAAATAAATTGTGTGGGTTTGTGGATCAATGTATTGCCAACTGCAACTTTGGCAATTGATTAGTTGTTCAATAAATTTATTAGGCAAAAAAAAGGTCATGAGCCCGTGTTATAAAGAGGTTAATATATTCCCCTCCTGGTCACACAAAGGCCATGACATGTTAAAATGTTTTTTTTTTGGGGTTGTCTGCTATGGCTTTGGGAAGCTTCTGTTGTGTCTGTAATTCTTTCTAGATGAACTCAGAAGCTTCTAGAAAGGTCAGTGTAGGCCTGTGTGATGAGCTCACTGAATAGTAGAAAGCTGGGATTCCTTGCCTACTCCAGATATCATGGGTTAAGTAACCATCTGCCAGCATTGCCATGTCTTATTACCACAGAGGAGAGAGGGTTCACTTAATAGAGATGAGCCCAGTCAAGGAAATTAGCCCATAGCTTTCTTGGGGTTGGTCATTTAGTCACTGCATGTTGGCACAGATGTGGTCATTAACTTGGCAGGGTTGAGTCGCAGGGGCAGCTGAGGTGGTGCTGCTGCTCCAATGTGAGGCTTGTTAGTCAGATACAGTAAATAACACTCATTGTGAGACGAAGAGCAACGGGAGGCTGATTCCAGAAAACATGATGATTCAGTTACACTGGACTGCTGAGAAGGATTCAAACCAGAGCTGCTGATGCACCGCCAGACAAGTTGGCAGAGGTTAAATAACCACAACTGTTGTTCTCACCAAACCTGGCTGAGTCACACAGAGGTTTTAATAGGATATTTATGGTAAATACGGTGTAATTATGGACAGTGTAGATGCGGGGTTTTTGTGTGGAGAACTGGAACCCCAAATCCTTCAGTGCTCAGGGAGAATGAAAGCACTGTTTTTTATTATGTTAACTAAGACCCAGTATTTTAGTTTTATGGTGGTTTTGAAAGCAAATTTATTCAATAATCGAGCAAAATTAAATCACTTACAAAGGCACTCTAGCTAAAGTAGAAGAAAATTTTGTGACTCAACCATCAAACCACCACCAAAGAATTTGCATAGCTCATGAAATTGATTCTCTCTGTCCTTGCTGAGCTGTGAGTCACTGTTTAATATTTGGTCATGGTGTTGAGTTCAGAGAGACTTGTAAATTTCGTGTGGAAAATTTTGACTATGATGTTTTTTACTTATCTCAGGCTCTGGTTTCTTGTACTGAGGGCAAAAGAAAAATGTCCTGCTGATCAGAAACATTTCTGCTAGTCTAGACACATTCCTTGGCCCCTCCACAGTGATTATTAGAAGCGTGTGTGGCAAATACGACATGCAGAGCATCTGGTGGAAGAGCTCTCTCTAATTTTGCAAACATTCAGAATAATTTCCGTGTCTAAGCAACCAACAGGACTTCGAGTCAGAAGGTCCATAAGAATGCGTGTTATGTTGGATAGTATTTCCTTGAATTGCTTCTATATATATATCTTGACGCTGCATTTAAATGTTGTGCATGCATTGCATTGTTTTTCCCACAGAAATTGCTGCCTGTTGTATTTACAGCAGTCAAAAAAGAAAAGAAGAAGAAGAATCCCTGATTGGTTGAAGGTGCTACGGTTAAGCCTTCTTTGCTGTTTTTCTGCCGGCAGCGAGTGGTGGTGGTGGTGATACTGTTCACTAGCCAAAGATGAAAAGAAGTGAGAGAAATAGAAGCTATGGCTACGCAGCAATAGCAAAAACTTACATATAGCACCTTTAGGTGATCAGTTTCTGTAGTTTTGGATATAACTGTACTCATTGTGTCGTTATGCTTGTAAGTTTAATCAGATGGAAAATTTAATACAAAATTTGATTTTGCATTAAATGTAAAAATCTGTCAAGTAAAATATCATTTTTAAGATTAAAGACCACTGGTGGGTTTAAGTGGAATTATGAGCCCATTTGTATGATAATGTGTCAGATTTAGTTAGCAGGCAAAAAAAAAAAAAAAATTGAGCACCCATTATTCTGTCCATTACATTCTGTCCTGCTAGGTGCTGCAGGTGTTATGTGAGTGGCACATGGTTTCTGTTATAATCATTGAAGAACCTTTCAGGCAGCCAGACACAAATCTGAAATCCATCCTTCCCTGTCCAGTGAGATGTTTGAAGGGGATTACAGTGTGCTCCATCTCTAATTTAGGCACTAACACAGCAGAAAGCGTGAGAAATGGATTGGCAGACTGCAACATAGGGAGAATGTGCTCAGCTGCTGTCTTCTGTATTGCACAGAGCCATAATTAGTCTATTACAGTGGGGCAGCAGCGATGGGTTATATGATCTAGTGCTATTAGAGCACTTAAAGTCAGCATGTCTCCCAATCTTTTAGCCCCTGCTGAGCAGTTATGCCGGATGGACTGCATGGACTCTTCATCAAATTCTTTCAGCAGAGCAGATGTGCCAAAAACCACACAAACCACAGTGGTCGAAATACATTGTACATGTTTTTCCCTGTCGTGCTGCACATGCTTCATTTTCCAGTTATGACATAGATATTTATGCTGCTGTTCTGTCACAGAGCCGTTTCTTACCGATGCCGCCACCTCTGAAACATCCTCGCTTAGTGTCATAAACCTGTTACAGCACAGTAAACTCAGAAATGATTTACATCATGGGCCTCTACATCCTTCTGTCAAGTGCATGGTAAAGCTGATGGAGATTATTTGTGACCTGGGTAACAATTACAGAGTGGCAGTGTTGCCCGGCAGCCAGAGACATTGCAGTTGGAAGTTCTCAGGTTTGATCTTCGCAACAGGCAACACCAAATTCCTTCCTCCCAACTGAAAGTTATTTCAGGTGAATTTTGGAGGTGTAAAAAAACATATAACAAACAATCACTTATCAGTAGGCTTGATAGTGTATTTAGATTATAATGATAATTTGTATCTCTGGTGATTCAATCAGCAGTGAGGGCTTATAGCTGTCAGTCAAATGTATGCTAACCCACCAGCTTAGATGATAAATTCTTACTAGCATCTCTGTTAGCCTTCACTGCAGGAGGGGCCGACAGCTCCAGCTGTATTTCAAAACAGACGACTCTCTCACAGATTATGTTTGTTACATCTAATCAGAGGCAAAATAAGAGCTGGTTTGCTGCAGGGGCATGCAGGAAGGAGGCAGAGGCAGGATGCAGGCGAACACGTGAGGAATCTCTAAGCAGTCTGGGTAATTATTTCTAAATCAATATTGTGACAAGCAAAGCTCTGGAGTGCCAAATCCCAGCCCGTCAGATTTGAGCTGACTTATCCCTGCGGAACGTCTGCAGCTTGAATGCTGCTGCCATGATTGATTCCCACATGATACCTTTCACATGATGGCCATCTGCAATGCTAACATGGTGATCCCAATCGATCAAATTCTTCAGATGTATGCATGTGGGGTTTAGTTTAGACCGTGTGTGTGTGTGAGACTCTGAGTGTGTGCGTGTGTGTGTTTGCGCGCGCTGTTAAAGCTTTATTTATCCTGCTCTGTTTTAATAGCTGTTTGCGTTTAAATAATGATGTTAATGTTCAAATTATTGGTTAATTGATACTACAACAGGGGCTGGAATAGGTACATATAGATCATGCATAACCACACACACACACATACACACACACATTCGCATAAATTGCAAAAACAGAAGCCAGACTTGAAAGATGAGGCCATAGGTATTCATTAATGAGCCACTTAATGGCTGTCTTTGCTTTGAACCCTCCTCCACTGTCTGTGCACACAAGCTGTACTATATCAACCTAGTCAAATTGTTGCACAGTCATTTATTTCAGTCTTGTTCTGCATATCCCCCCTCAAAGGATGAGTGTTTGGCTGTAACCTGGTAATCTGAATTTTCATTGTTCCATGCTGTTCAATATACTGTGCAGAAATACAGTATAGGTAATTGGTTTGTTCTCTGGTGGGAGTACATTTGGTATTTAAGTGAGAAACCAGGTACAGATTGTAAGTATATTTTGTTGACTGACTGGATTTGACACCTACGTTTTCATACGTTTTTATTTCTAAAGCGATACAAAAGCCAACATATAAATCCACTTTCATAAAAGTTTAAGAGATTGCATATAAACAATCTGCCGAAGAGGTCAAATTTAACCACCCAGACAGAAAAAGAGAAGTTTTATTTTTTACTTTTCATGCACTCTTTTACCCAAAGGGGTAATTTCACAGGCTAGTTGCACACAGAGAATCAATCTCTTCCAAGCAGACAATTTGGCTCCTCTTTTTATTTAAGCTTCGTAACCAGCCCTATCTGACAGTTGGCAGATATGCATACAAATATGCTTCTACTTTCCTAATTGGTCTGCTTCCCCACATCACTTTTTCTTTCCCTCATTTCTTTTCCCTCCACTACAGTTTCTCTCTCTCTTCTTTTAAAGCTCATATATATAAAAGAAAAAAAAATAAAATACACACATATATATATATATATATATATATATGTTTTTTTTGTTTTTTTTTTTCACCCATCAGTTCAACCTCACACCTCCTGACAAACTCCAACCCAACCCCCTCCACACACAGACACTCATCGCAGTGGCTTTCAGAAAATGGACCGGCACTTGACAGCAGGGAAGCCCTTAGTCGGGGATGATGAAATGGCCTGAAAACAAAACCACCTCTGAAACAGTCATGCCTCATGACCAGGAGTGTTATTCAAAAATGAAATTTGCTGTCACAATTTCACCGGGATGTCCTCATGATTCATAAAGTGAGCCTGCAGCTAGAACATGTTGGCCCATGTAAAGAAACCCTCAAATATGAATTGTTTTGGTAAAAACTAGAACTTCTACAAATGAACGAAAGCATACATTCTAATTTACAGCGTTAGAGAAACATGTCATAATGCCACTAAACAAACATTCTGGAGATGACAATAAACCCAATTTGCATCGTCCTGCTTTCTCCAGATGCATGTTTGATTGCAGCAGTGTAAGAACAGCTGCTACCAAGCCGACCATAAAGAATAAATTGAGCCTTGGGTTTGTATCTAAAATGCACATGGCTGCCTGTTAAGACCTGAGTGTGCCTTCATCAAATCAAACAAGGCCAGCAGAAGGAAAACAGCAGTACGTCACCATGCTTCCTCTAAATCACTCCTGTAAAAGGGTCTTAGATTCTTCCTGATAGCAGTATATTTGTGTTTAATTGAGTATATTTGGGTGAAATGCGTTTCGTGACTGTGGTGGGGAACACCTTGGTGATTTCAGGCAGAGACCAACAACAAAATGGGTTGCGTCTCATTCGACAAAAGCATCTAAATGGCAGGACCGTTAATGATATGTGGTTGTGTTTTAAACCTCAGAATAGCCTTGAGATCAAGATGAGCATGCAAGTGGTGAAGATCATGGTGAAGTCTGCTCTGGAGACCAAACCTCCTCCCATATGGTAGAGCTGGCATGGTTGGCCAAACTACTCTAGCTTTGTTTACAATAGAGTGGATGTGCCAAAGGTCTGTGCTGGAGTTAATGTGGCTATTTTTTAATGGAGCCAATTCCACAGGAAAGGCTGTGGCCAGATTTTATACCACCAGATGGACAAGGAGAGGAGACAGAGGAAGTAGGGTGTGATTGAGAAAAGACTAAAGTGGGACTAAGTTGCAATCATATTTCAAATTAACGAATCAAGCTGCAGCTCAGTTCTCATGTCTGCTTCCCCATTTGTCCTCCCCCCATGCTCTCCAATGCTTTAGGGATAACTGATGTCCCAGTGCCTGCTGTTTTCATAGATTGTGTATTCTAGTTGTGTGTCTGCTTAGTTAACATGCAGAGCGCATTGAACCAGGTGGTTCTGGGGCACAGCGCTGTAATTTTTCTCACTGGGAGTCAGGTTTAAGAAAAGAGCCTGAAAATGAACAAGTGCTTTGAACGAAGAAGGATGTTTTTAACTTAAAACACAAAGCCGCTTTTCATCATGCAGCAGTGTACAACTTAAGTGTGCAGTGTCTTTCTTCCTGTTTGTACTTAAAGTGGAGGCTACCTTGAATGCCAACTTACCCTCTGCTTTACAAGACAGCTGAGCTGCCTGTACTTCCCACCATGTAATTGTTTGAAATTCATAACATTATGCAGTTGATAGTTCATAACAGTGCTGCAGTCATGTAAAAACCACTTTGTAGCATTTGAAATTCCGTAACATTGGCATTGATAAAGCACATTAAATTGCTGTCACCTCTATAGAAGAACTCATAGTCATCAATCCGAAAATAAGGCTATAAAGTGTCCTTTTTTTGGATATAAATTTAAGCCAACCTAGCAGTAATCCCCTGCTGTAGTTTGCAATGCATTATCAATGCTCCTGCACATATTGTTGGCATCCTGGAAGCCGATAGCATATCTTGAACAGGGTTACCAGTCCCCCATGGGCTCTTCTTCCAATCCCACAAGATGTCCTTCTCCACAGAAATCCTACGCGTGATTGGCTGAGTGGGCAGTTGGCATACTTTCTTTGACTTCCCTCTAGCGGTACTTTGTTCCCTTTTGGCTGTGTTGGAGGTGATGTAGAGTTCATTACATCTTAGCTAAAGGGTCTGTAGCACAGCTCGGGTGTTAACAAAGGGAATTATGAATCTTTTGAAATGTAGACAGAATGGATGGTGAGGGAACATATGAGCGAATTACCCTGCAGATTGGCAGGCCAAACCAGAACAGCACCAAAGCTGCTCCTGTTGTCCTTACGTTGATTTTTAAGCACTGGGGTGTGTATGTGTATTCAAGCGTATGAGTTTGTCTGTATTGGTTTCTGTGTGGGTGTGCATTCTGACATATGCCTGCAGGTTTGCACCAGACAAAGAGAGAAATGAAAGCTTTTCACAGCGACACCCAATACACGACATGTCCAGCTGTGATTTCAGCATCAATACTGAAGCACATATTCAGCTTTAGTAGGGATGTGCGTCCCTTTTTTTCTCTCACCTGAGTCCTCTCGCTGTGGTCAATACAAAATTCAACGCAGCCAAAAAACGCTGTCCAAGTCAGATTGTCACATCTTTGCTTTGGAGTTTTTGCCGGTTTAGCATCAGCCAGCCAGCTCAGATTGCTGGCACACACTTCAGCAAATGTGGCCATGTTTTGTTTTGGTTTTTTTTTTCTTCTTTTTTTTCCAGCACGAGTCAAGTCTAGCCAAAGCCAAGATCTCTATTAACAGTGGCAGATCAGGACCGTTGCAGGCTGTCCATGACCTCTTGCTGTGTGCGAGCACAGAAACTACAGAGCACAGACACTCTTCAAACCTACTGGTCATTTTCCAGACACTATAATTTCTGATGTCTTTGCAGTTTCTGTTTTTGAACTGTAAGCAATTTTTTTGTTTGATAACCTTTTACCTGCCTTTAATCTACTGTAAAAATAAGTGAAGAGAGGACATATGATGCTAAAAGTTTTTTAGATTGAAGCCACTAATAGTTTTACGTGACTGCATGCATATGTGTCCTATTGTCGGGCCGTCGTTGATGAGGGGCCCATGATGCTCTTTGACCTTCCCTCCTGACCTTGTGCTGTCTGGTCACCACCTGGTTCCAGGGGGATTGTGGCATGAAAGAGGACACACACAGCCTGCCTCACACATACCTGACCAAGATTAATGGCACCTCGGATATTCATCATTATTCTCCCTAACAGCAGTCAGATATGGCCCTGGGCCAGAGCTCTCGCACCAAAATCCACTGAGATAAAATATGTGATGTTCACTCCTTAGCAGCAACCTGGCAAGAGTCCCATGGTACTTTAGAGCTCGCCCAGCCTTTATTATAAATGGCTAACGTTGCAGCATTACAATTCAAATTGATATTCAGCAGGGTAGTTTTCTAGAAGATTTTATGGTTACGAATGTAAACAACTGACCCCGAGTCCACACATTAATGCTCCATCAGCCCTGCAAGTGGCAAGTGGCTTTTATGTGTTTACTGTCAGTGGGCCCACGAGCAAGCAGTGGGCCCCCAACCTCTTGTTATCTGTCCTAATTGTCTAGAGATGAGTGTCAATGAAGCTCATACAAAGGGCTGCTGCAGGGAGAGGTGGTGGTGAGACGGGGTGTGGGGTATTGTTGCAGTTGGATAGAGAGGTAATCATATGTGGACTTGGGGGGATGGGTGTGTGTGTGTGTGTGTGTGTGTGTGTATGTATGTTTGGGGTGGGGAGGGGGGGTATATGGGGTGTCTATCTGCCTGCTGCCTCTCCTCATCGGAACATCTGCCTCTGAGACTGCAACAGATGCAGAGGCACAGAGGGAAAGATGGAGGGCGATGGTGGTGGTGATGGGAGTTGATGGGTCCTGCCAGGTTGTTGCAGAGAGATTCACCAGCAGTCAGCTAACCACTGTGGTTTTCAAATATTAGTCGACTCCTCAGCTTTGTTGCCGATAGGAGAACACAACACTACCCATTATTCTTATTTTTTCATGTTGTATCTACACCTTATTAAAATACATAATTGATTAAATGAGTATGTGAAAATAAACAGTCACTCCCTAACAATAAAGGCATGTATAAAAAGGCGATCCATAGAGCAGGTAAGAATGCAGAAAATCACACCTGGTCATTAGAGAGCACTGTGTATGCACTTTTGGCACCTTCTCATGCATCGCAAACCAGATTTCTGTAAATTGTCTATAATAGGCTGGGAATTGTTATTTGTCAAGAGGGCCTATCATTACACATGATACATTTGAATAGAATTCCAATTATTTGATGCCATGTTACCTCAGATTGGCTTCTGAATGGCTCCACACACAATCTGCTGCATAGCTTGCCTAGCATCATTCACACCCTATGGTCCTAATATTTACATTTACAATACACACAAATGCGCGCCTATTCATCCAATCACTCGGACTGGTGTTTATCCGCGATGCAGTCGCACACCTCAACTGATAGCCTGCTGCTAAATCTCAATGAGCCAATTTTCTTCTACCGATGAGATTCACCTGATTATTGTTCTGTGTATTGGTTTACCGCTGGACAGCTGCTACTGCTGCTGCTGCTGCTGCTGCTGGGAATTAGGTTGTGGTTTGGTAAAGACTGGTCAAGACCAACACTGGGATTTTTTTTAACAATGTGGAAGAGACCTTAATGCGTTATTTCTCTGCTGAATCTCTTGCTCTCTTTCGGTTTATGTAGTCCTTTATAGTCTGTAGTTTAGGGACATGCTGGATCTCAGGAGGAGGGCTCATAGGTTCAAACAGAAAATATCTGACTTTGGTGTCAGAGGTTCCTCAGATGCCTGTTGTAAGAGAGTCTCACGAAGTTTCAGGAAGCAGCTCCCCGAAGACCTTGCTATAAATACACATAGCACAGGTATCTGAGCCACGCGTGTTCAGTGCGGTGCTGCACACACATTTCTGTGACATCCATTCAGCAGAGATCAGGTTACAGCACAGAGCGCTGACTTGCAGATGTAACTCACGCAATCTTGTCATGTCTCCCTCCGTCACTGCTTTGTATTTGGTCAAAAGAGCAGTTTTTCAGTGACCCTGAGCTCAGCTGATGTCAAGAACATATAGAGTGGATGAGTCAGCTGCTGTTTTAAAACCTAAACAGAAGGATTCATCCTGTGATAAATCAGGCTGATAGAATCTTAAAAAAGTCAGTCCATGACTTTGCTTTTTTACACTACTTTTTACTCCTCTTTGTTTTATCATTACTCCCATCTGTTTCACACAAAGGTCTCATAAGGATGTGAGGTCTTATCTGTTGCTGAAGTCTGGTGTGAACAGTGATCTGCCAGCAGACCAATGGGCCTGAAGCAGTGCTTATCAGCTTGTACCGGTGGCACCGACCTGGACTGCTCTCTAGCTCTTATCTGTAATGCCGGATGTACAGCAACACAGACGCTGGCTCAACAGCAGCTAAGCAGGATATCAGGAGCACTGCTTACTAGCCAGCTTACTGTGGAAAAGATATCAGAGAGCATATTAATTGCGTTACACTGGCTGATCGTGTGTGTTGGTGTGTGTGTGTGTTTTCTTTGTTTGAAAGAGAATTGTGTGCGGGTGTGTATGAAAGATGATTCCGGTTATTTTCGTTCTAGCACTCACAGGTTTTTGGCATCATGTCAGTTTATAGTCAGTCTCAAAAATTCTAAGGTGTTTATCTTACAATAAGCTGCTCAGCTTACAACATCAAGCAGTTTGTGAGTCAACACTGCAAACAACACCCTAAAAAGAACCAGTACCTGTCTCACACGTTCTCAAAAGAGATGTAATAATAATATGAGCCTTATAAAATCCGTATTTGCTGCAGGGTGGCTAGATTGTATTGGATTGCACAGGTGTTCATGATATTTGTGTCCAAAACACTGTCGAGGTTTACCCTTCTCCAGGTGGCAGAGAGTGCTGCAGTGCTAATACGTGCTCAGCTGGCAGATGACATCTCCACCAGTCAAATCCACAAAGTGATTAAAACATACATTTGACCTGCACTACACTACCTGTGTTTTGAAATCTCAGAAAACTTATTTTCAGTGCGGTAAAGTATTTGGCACTTATACAGTTATACTGCTCTAATTTCTCTTTTTTCCCCCTTCTTTCTGTTTTCCTTGTTGTGAACACATAATAGATCTGCTTCCAGTGACCTCTAGATAAAAAGCTGTACAGTAAAATAGCTCCACAACAAAACGAAAGAAATGTTCAGGAGAATCAGCAAGATGGGTTTAAACTGGAAAATAAAGGGGAAGTACGCCTACTTTACACATGAAATTCTGTTATTAGGTCTTGAGGACAACTCCAGTGTGAGCTGCAGAAAATATGATGGATGTCCTCAAGTGACATAACTTAAGGGAATGTTGGTTGGGGCTGCAGACTACAAGTGTGAAAATGGAAAAACTCTTTGTGTGAGGAGTTAGAAAGAAGAAAGCTTACCAGACCTCTGCAGCCCACTCCTCAACTCTGCTTGAGGATAGTGGCTCAAGGTTGCATTAGCAAAGACTGGTAAAACACACCCGAATCTCTGAATGAACTGTTATTATAGTAGCTTTGTGGGTAATGTAGATGCCAGGTTTTAACAAGGAAGACGAGTGCATATATCTCTGGTTTTGTTGATTGTGATGCTTTTTAAAAACTGTTCATGGTCCAGCTATGTTGCAGAAGTGGAACAAAAGAGATCTCTTTTTATGGCCCATGTTGAAGATAACCAGAACTATTTTCTCGTCTAAGGTAGCTAGTAAAAACATGTCCTGAAACAAGATCATAACACCCACCCGGCTCTGCTCTGTGTATTGAGTTCCATTTTTAAAGTGCTCCCGATCGCAGCAGCTACACAAGATGTCCCTGTCAACCCCCCATGGGCTTTGCAAAATGTTGACCGCTAAATGTGTTTGTTTTGACAAGCATGATTAACACGTGTCAGTGAGTGAAGGCCATGCCAGGGATTTAAACTAATTCAGGGGAAAATCGGGATGCCAGGGGGAAGAAGGAAGCCCTTGCACACGTCTCACTGAACTAGGTTACATGTTTGAACACACATCTTGCCTCTTCTCACCTGTGGCATGTAAAAACTCATACCAAATTGCTGTGACTGTGGCATTATTCTCACTAATAGCATGGCAATCCATCTATTAGTGAGGAATGGAAACAAAAGAAGGTGCAGTTACCAACTGGGTGTGCTTAAACACACTGCATAACTCCGCCATTTAATTTATTGATGAGTGAGTGGCAAAAGGGAGCCCGGGGGCCAGTATGCCCTGTCAGTTGACCTTTCTGGTATTGGTGTGAACTTTGATCCAATATGCACATGACTCATTACAGAACCTTCTACAATTCATGACCTTTTGCAAGATAAATGGGAGGTGCCAAATGTCAGTACCAACCTACGGCAATGTTGTGTATGGGCTGTGAGATTTCTATGAGCAAAAAGGGCAAAGGCCTTATTTACCCTATTTAACAAGGCAAATACTGACTCACCACTGTATTACACCTCAGGGAATATACTCTATAAGCTTTGTGTACATAATCCATTCTGCACAGTAACAGTGACTCAGATTGAATCAGAGGTCATGTCACATGCCACAGCCCTGATTTACAAGAGCTGGACATGCAGACTCTTTGAAGTGAAGCTGTCTTCCACCATGAGTTTGCAAAATATTTCTGAGAGTGAGTCGCAACCTCTTCTTTTGGAAAATGCAAGCATAGGTCTTCCAAGGTCCAATCATCATTAACTAGACTTTCATATAGTACATCTCTCCTTTATGACTGAAGAAACTGAATAGCTGTGATCAGGAACAGGTGAGACCTATTCCTCGGAAGAACAGAATGTCCTGATATTTTATAGAAGCAGTGTATTTCAGACCTTGAGTCTGTTATCATCTGGTTATTAATGGATTTACTGCCCAGAAATGCTGTTGTTTTATTGCCTTTCAGTATGTTTATAGGAAGCTCCATAGGCTAATAGCTGTCCTGCTTTAACCCAGGGCTCCATGTTAAGAGCTGGGCTGCTGAATCAGATGCCTGCAAAAAGAAAGTATGCTTTTCCTTTCAGTCAAACCTGGCCAGCCAGCTTCAGAGATTATCCAAGAATAACATGACCCATCAGTCTGCAACTGAGAATGTTTTCAAGTTCAACTCATTCTTTTATTCTTCCAAACAAGGTTTGTATTCCGAGTGTGTTCTCAAAGCCTAACATAATGGTCATGGATTTAAATGATCAAATCCATCCAGGATCGCCCATTGCACAGTTTCCGATACAGGATTAAATTTAGTGCAGCCTTTCGGGCACAAACCTCTCTGTAAGCCCTTCCGAGTCCCACAAAAACAATATTGCTGATCCTCCAGACCTCACACACCCACACAATGCACCGCTGAGCCACAGAGGAAGAGTGCTGGATATAACCGCAGCACTTTTTGCTGTGGGATAGCTTAGTGTACGCACAATTAAAATGGGTCATTCCACCAAGCGCTGCCAGTAAGGTATTTTTATTGTTGGGAGTATCCCATTGGATTAGCCCCCTGTTATACCCTCCCTGCTACATTCTTTTCCTACAGAATGAAAGGCCAGACTGGGTAGGGAATAAAACTCTCACTTTGATGGTGCAGCATTTTAATGGCCTATTAACTTGGCTAATCATGGAAAAATAAAGGCACTTTTGACAGGAACGTGTAGTAGCAGGAGGGTGCTGAGTAAAGCTACTGGTGGTGTGTGGGATTCAGCATCAAGGATAGACACGGTTTTGCATGTACTTTTGCATGCCCACCTGCACTTATCCACATCTGCCATCATGTGTGTTAATCAGGATATAGGGGAGGGAGTCATTACAGCTAATACCTATAAAAGTCCGACTTATGCCTCCCCCCTGCTCAGAGTGCCCCAATGTGATAAACCCGTGGCTTATCGTCACCTCGAAAACATAAAGCACTCATCGCTCTGACAAGGGCTTTTAAAAAGAAACCGAGGGGAGCAGAGGCCTAAATCAAGTCGCTGCACAAATCATCTGTCGCTGGAGGGCTGCTGCTGTCAGTGGCACTCTGTCAAATGGCTGAAGCGAGGGAATGAGTAAGTGAAAGATGGAGAGGAGAGTGGAGGTCTGTGGCTGCCCGTTCCTTAATTCTGCCATTTGAATGCAAAGCTGTCGTTGATCTGATTGCTGCAGGTACAACGCCAAAGTGAGATTCGCTGCCCTCCCGGCTTGACAAGGAGCGGTGAAGGGAACATAGGGGTTGTTGAGTTCGCGAGGCGACATGCACACACACTTACCTCCTTAGATAGTTACTGATGTTGTACCATGTGGCTGTGTAGGCCAATCCTGAATCCTTAATGATAAAAATTGAAATGTACAAATGTAGTTCATGTTACACCACTGTTTCACAATTCAGCATAGTCTCCAGTGACTTCTCCACAGTGCACTCTGCTGGTTTGATCCATTGTCACACCTACACTACAGAGCTTCAGAGATTATAATCTTTTTATAAATACAGATAGCATTGGTAGTTCTGTGTATTTGACGGTTGCCAAATAAGCAGGAAAACTTCTAAAACGTGGAAACAGTAACAAACCAAATCAATACCACTGATTTGGGTTTAACACTAGCATTTTTAAGAAACGGGGCCGGAATCTCTAAAGTTATTGAGGATGGTGTAAATAGTTAAAGCACCGGAAAACTGAAAAACATATAGTGTTAAAAAGCAGCTAAGGACCGCTGACATCACTGCTTGGTGTGGATACAGGTGGAAAAGATTTCAAACTTTCAAGGGAGGAACACCTCTTTTCAACCTGGCATTGAGATGGACAAAACATGCCAAATGTAAAATATCAGTATCCTTCCAGCTTTGGCTCATGTGGTGTGTTCCCATACAGAAAGACCAGGGAAAATAAAACCAAATAATTATAATTATAATTATAATGGGGCTAGGGGCTGACCTGGCCCAGCTGGCTCCCGCTGGGGCTTCCAGCTGTGTTGCTGGTGGAGGGGGGTGGGGTGCAGACTGGGAGGCCTGTTGCTCATTTTTGCAGTGGCTTGGTCTGCCCTCACTCCACTCTGTTGTACAAGTGCAATATTAATTATTATAATGGTTGCTACTATATTATATTGTATAATATATAATAATTTATTATTATATTACAATGATATTATTGTTATTATTATGCTCCTGTTGTTACATCGTATATATTTATTATCACTATAATATCAACACTGTTTTTTTTTCTTACTCCACACACTTACTTGACTAAGACCACTGAACACAGATACATATCTCACACACACACACACACACACACACACACACACACACACACACACACACACACACACACACACACACACACACCCATGGATACCCTACTTAATCCAATCTAATCGTAATCCTGGACTCTTACCATATCTCGTGCATCCTTGTAGCTTCTGTATGTCCTTGTCTGTATGTTTGTCCATTCTGTCTGTTTTATTTATCTTCTATGTCACTCATTTTTTTAGCTGTCAAACCATTTTACCAAAAAAAAAAAGACCAGTTCCTTAAAATATGAAGCTGAGTGAGAAAAGTGATTTTTGAGGCATTAAAAATCTGTCTAGGCTAGTTCAAATCAAAATCCTATTATGGAGTAATATTTTGCTTTTCTGGTCTGGACCTGATGTGATCCTCTTTCACAGTGGGTAAGCCTTTCTCTACTTCACAGACTACATAAAGGTTATCCGTCATGACAACCTGGTCAGAATAGCTGTCTCTCACTGTCAGCGTCTGTCAAGTGGACAGGAGCGCTGTGTTGAGCTTGAAGCTTCTCTGACGGCAAATGCATGTGCGTGTCTACTGCTCTCCTCTGCCTCCTAACCTAAACAGCCTTCTGTAACTCCTCACGTTGAACCAAAGAGTGTGTGTGTGTGTGTGTGTGTGTGTGTGTGTGTGTGTGCGAGCATGTATGTGGGCGTGTGAGATGGGATACAGACCCCATTAGACCCCTAATCAGTGGAGGTTGCTGAGTTGGCAAACTGCAGTTATTCGGTAAGCAGACGTGTTGTTGACGCCTCCCCCTCAAAAAAACCTCCAGTCTCTTACACAAGTCTAGTACCCTTGCAATGGCCAATCCTCTGAGCTCTCACTCTCTCCACTGGTTCTACTGGTTCACTGAACCCCAAATCCGTAGCCCCCATACTAACAGGGAGAGAAACACAAGCAGAAAACACTGAAGTAAGCAATACTGCTGTAGCTTATGTGCGTGCTGTTATCTGTTCTGTTATCTGTCTTGTCTCTTATTCAAACTAAATTGAACATCAGGGTATTGTAAAGTTAAACTCTGCCCCTGATGGCATTCAGTTTAATTAAAAACAGCAACACAGCAAATTCTGTTTTGCAGTTTTTCAAATTAAGAAACGCATGATTACAAGCTCCCAAGTTGAATACAAGAACTCTGTCAAGAGGCCAACTACTGTCTGGATGTGGAACTGACCTGTACTCATTTTTTTTTACTGCTTACTAGAACCAAGGGAATGCTAGTTATTACCATCCTTATATTTCAAAGCTCTTTGGCAGTAAAATGAGTGTAGCAATGCACTGAGAGTTGAATCTGTGGAGTGCTGAGACTTGGCGTGGAATGTACCAAGGCAGGCAGAGGTGTATTGGTCTGGCGGGCTGCTGACAGACGGATTGATGCAGTGCTCGCTCCTCTGAGAGATGATGAATGACTTTCTGTGTTGTTTAGAGAGCTGCCAGCGCCCCTCCAGCGGGAGAAATTTTGGCCCCAGAGAGTGGAATACGAATATGACATCTGGTGGCAAAAGCGGAAGAACGGTGGTAGTGAACAAGCTAGCTTTGGAGGTGGTTCAGGTTGCACTTACAGAATGATGAGATTATGAAACCCTCAGCTTAACATAACGCTGGAAAAACATCTCATAGAATTTGAGGCACGGAATGGAAAGTTTCCTTGTCTTGCGGTCTTGTGTGTCATGCAATCACTGTGTCATGATTCCCAAAAGAGTTCAGTAAATTTGCCCTGTCTCATCTGTCGTTCCAAGTTACACGGGTTGGCTGAAATGCAACGTCTCCATCATGCAATACACCAACTTACTCATATGGATTGATGATAGACACACCCACATGCAGACTGTGAGCAATTCAGCATCTGTAGTTTAAACAAAGTGCCTGAAGCAATGTGTGCTCTTTTCTGTTTAGGTGACAGTTCTTTTCTTTATTTTCCTCTGTATTAAATCTGTATAACCTTCTGTATTATCTTTCTGTGTTTCTCTTAAACTTAGCTAAGCTCAATTAGCCTGACCGGTCTTTCGTATTACACACAGTACTTGTATCCTTCAACTGCTCACAGCATGTCCTCTCTTCACATCACTAATACTGCCATGCAGCATTCTGTCTGGCTTTCTGTGCAACTCAACATTTATCTCTTCACCCATTCCCTGTATGTTTTGATAACCCTGGACCCAAACTCAATGGGTGGTTTTTGATTATCCATGCAGCACTTTTAATATGCAAACATCAAATGAAAGCAACTGGAGAGCAGATTATAATTCAAGGGACCTCGCCTCAGACAGATGCCGTGGAACCCTGTGATGTTAGGTTGATTAACGGCTTGGATTGGCGTGCTCCTGCTGTTGGCTATGTAGGTCAGACAAATTAAATCTGGAGTTTTTCACTTAGACATAGTAGTGCCTTTACACAGCTTTAACAGCATGTAGCATGTCATCAGTAAAGTGCGTGTCAAGAAGTCTTGACATAACTCCATTATGTGACTATGACTGTTTCGTACAGAGTTACAAACGACCATATAAGGAATGTAAGCGCTAACTACTGTCAGCCTGGCTATTTAGAGTCACTTCTGATCTTTCTGGAAGATAAAGTGCCTTTGATGGGGTTCGTAATAGTTGTCAGAGCAATTTGTGCATTTTGCCAGTGGCAATAATCTCATTTTTTTCTTGTCTGAGAGTTTGTTGTGTTCTCTCCGAACATCTTCGGTCTCTTCTTTAGTCGTTATTGCCTGAGGCCTGTCTGTGCGGCTGGTGTAGAACCAGCACATTAGGCCCCTGTGTCATCGAGGAGATGGATGGACAGTGGTTTTTCGGTTGGCTCTGTGATAGCGCTGCAATTTCACAGGCGGCTCTTTCAACAGGGGAGACACGGCAACAGCAGGGAGGATGGATGGAGGGGTTGGATGAAGGGGGAGAGTCTGGATTAATGAGGGGCGTCTGGTGACTGATGGGACGACATCAGTAGATGAATGTTTCACTTTCAGCCTCCCACTCTACATCCTGTCTATGTTATTCATCAGGCATAAGTACAGAAACTCTTCTGCTCCTCCTCTCAGAGTGCTCATTACATTTTTTTTCATTGCTTTGCTCTTCTCTTGTTTCTTCTCAGTTGTCAGTCAGTGAGTCTTTCTCGCCATGTGGCCTCTTGACCTGTCAGCGGTTAAATTCTTACCTTAACAACCTACAAAGCTCTCTTCATATGTAAAACTACCTTTGTGTTGGTCTTTTCTATTAACCTGTAAGCATGATAGCTGTCTGTTTTTCATCATTGTCAGGCTGAAGTGTAAGTAGACACAAGTGCCTCCCTAACCAGTCCTGTGATGCCTGCTCGGAAATTGTGGCCCCTGCTTCCTCCGGGTCCCCCCTCATTGCCCTCTCTCTCCTCCTCAGCGGGACCATTATAATCAGTATGATGGTGTGTGTGTCTGCGTCTGAGTCTGAGTCTGCTACCTTCACACTGTTCTCTGAAGTAGGGGGAGGCTTAGAGAGGAGAAACCTTGAGGAGCAGAAGAGGGGGAGAAGAAGGCTGTAGATGAAAGATGAGAGGGATCCATGAGGAGAGAGGGAACGAGAGGAGATGTGAGGAGAGGGGGGGGGGGGGACACAAGGAGCAACTTAACTATTTATGGGCCTACTCCCCTGGCTAATGGGAATTACATCTGTTTTAATTATTGATGGCCTAACCGGCTGTCTTTATAAGCATCTCCTCTGGGGACTGAAGTGCCTGACAGATATATTCCATTGTTGTTGTTGTTGTTGTTTATGTATGATATGGAAGCACATGTCGATTGGTCTATGGCATTCCACTAATAATATTTAGTTGGAAGTGTTTTTTTTTTTTAATTCTCTTCCAGAATCATTACCATAATTTTATTTAATTCAGCATTTTATGTGAGAAATTATGGAGAGAGACATAGTAAAAAGAAATATAGCAACAAAATCAGCTTTTCTACCATTGGTGCCTTTGTGTGTCTTGCCTGAAGCTTGTATGGAAGGAGAAGTCTAAAAGGTAATCTAACTGTACTGATATGCACGGGCAAAATATGACCATTGACAGATGTTAGAAACTGGAAATAGCACTCCGTCTAGAAGGATAAATCTTTGGAAAGCAAACCAGTGCACCTGCATCGATATAGAAGAATGTCTAAGTTAGATTTCCCTTAAACAGAAAATCTTTATCTTTCAGGGGAACAGATTTTATGTTAGTTGAAACTTGGCCGGCTTGAGTTTCTGCATTTTTCTCTTGCCAGTCATCTCTCGAGTCTTGCTGTACTCAGATTTGTTGCCAACTGGCCCTCAGTCAGCTCCATTGTGAGAAGGTATTGGTGTAGCAGATGGCACTGGAAAAGCCTGAGGTATCTTCAGAAAACAGAGGTCCTGGCTTCACTGCATGTCAGAGGAAGATTATTTTCACTCAAGATGAACTCTGGTGTGTGTGTATGTATGTGTGTCTAACTGTGTGTGTTTCTCTGTGTAGGGTCTGGATGTGTACATGTGACGCATTCACGTTTCTGCTACAAATATTGCTCCATATAATCCCTGTATTTATAGATAGAGTGGCTCTGAGTGCATTCTTCTAATAGGCCCTCAGAGAGGTGCTACTGACAGACAGAAGAAGACAGAGACAGACAAACCAGTCTCCGGCAGTTATCAGTCCCTGCCTTCTGCTAGCCATCATTAGCATGACTACAGCTGCAGTCATTTATCACCTGCCATTGCTGGACTTATATGATCAATGTCTGACTTGGGCAGCCTAATCAGAGACACAAAGTTACATTTACAACTTACTCTCTAGTCATGTACGTTGGGATTCCTTCAGTTGTCCAGCTGTGTCCATGTTCAAATGTGCTGATGCATGCGGGCTACGCTAAGGTAGTGCTTTCTTAATGTCAAAATGTAGACGTCCTTAAGGATCAGACTCTCCTTGCTGAATTACAGTCTGGCCTTTTCTAGACGAGCCCACTGATTAATGGGCCCTATTAAACCCTGTCTGCTGGACGTGGATTGTGGGGGGAGGCGGAGGAGACAAGTAGCAGGGATGGGCAAGGGCTCGTCCTCCCTCTGATGGATGGCCTCAGAAATGGTCCTTACCACATGTGTCATACAGCATCTGGAAATGTATTGATGTGCTACGGGGGAGGGTTGCCAGCACTGTTACAGCAGGTTACATCAAGAAGTGAGAGAGGGGCAAGTAGGAACAGGACAGGCAGCCTGTCAAAGTCAAGCAAGGAAGACTCTGAAAATTCTGAAATTTAGGTGCACCCAAAGACAAGAGAATAATGGAAGACACAGAGCGACAGTCGGCAAACTCAGCCAGGCAGTGAACAAGTATGTTAATCAACCGGGTGACAAATGCTAATAGGATGATGAGTGGATCTAAATGAAGAGAACTGGTCCAGTACCTCTCACTGAGGTGTTATCTTACTAACAGTGTATTATCGTCCTCATTAGAGCATGTCCCATGGTTAATTATTGATCAGCTATGCAGAGATAAGTCACTCACTAAAGGCCTCATGCTGGGCTTTGAGGCTCAGCACTTCTCCCTGTTGGTCACTGACACACACACACACACATACACACACATGCACACGCCGCATACACAAAATAAAAAACTGTTAACCACTGTTTACTCTCACACCAGAATGTGTTAGTCTCTGTGTTAATGTATATTTCACATGCTTCCTCACTACTGTTTAGTTTAATCAAACGCTAAAGACCATGTGGTTTATTAGCACACTAATGGCTGTTAATGTCAAAATTGTTTTAGAAGTGTTATAATGGAATGATGCTTCCCTTATTAAAAGGGCTAGTTTATGTTTTTGCTAACACTGCTTCATGGCCAATGGTGGAGATGGGAAAATGCACCAGACGGGAAAAGGAAATTTCCCAGTTCTCTTTGATATATATTTTTTTAACATCTCACCCTATTGTTTACCTTTTGGGCCCATTAACAATATATCAGCAGACAATAGTTGCTGTTTTCCGATGGCTGTGACTTGTTTTCAGTTCCTTACTTGTGTTTGGTGAATTATCACTGAGGTTGTCTACGTCCTGGAATTGTCAGTGTGAAACTCTCCCATGAGCCAACGCATTTTACATCCCAGTGTTATGAGATGGTGTGATATCAAAAAGTGTGTCTAGGGGCACTAAGCTCAGAGCACGGGAGTGCTGTTTTTGTGCTGAAAACTATGGGATGCACCCATTCCACTTTTTGAACCACAGAATTTTGTAATGGCTCTGACAGGGTAATTCTATTTAATGTGGATTGGTCATGTTTGGCTGAAACAAAATCTGCTTCATAATGTCAGTGTCTTGACTGATACCCTTTCAAAAAACAAACATGATCCAGCATTGATTGTCTCACAGTCTCAGACCTGTGGTGGTACTGGTGTCTGGACATGTGCACATTTAGTAGGTGCTTACAGTCTGACCAGGTCAGCATCTCTCAGCCTATTAGCTCTTCCCTCTTAGTGGGAGAGACAGCTAACAAAAAAAATGAATCCAGCTATTTCTGAATTAATTTTATTCTGGCTTTGTTCTCTGTGCTTATATGGGATTGCTGTCATCATACATTTGACAAATAGACATTCATATCTGGTTATATGGCATCTTGATTGAAGGAGCAGACTCAAGGTTGTGTGTGCCTTTCAACGGATCCTTGTCCTTTGTAGTATGTCAGGGGCAGAGCCTTTTTATTAGTGCTTGATAAATGCACATAGGTCTCATAAATGAAAA
The DNA here is from genome assembly GCA_037833715.1 of Toxotes lorentzi. Classification (NCBI taxonomy): domain Eukaryota; kingdom Metazoa; phylum Chordata; class Actinopteri; family Toxotidae; genus Toxotes; species Toxotes lorentzi. The sequence goes on from JBBMJY010000011.1 coordinate 8,783,385, forward strand.
GAATGAGGCTCATTCTTAGCCTTTTGGTTTGGTTTGGTTTGGTTTCTATTGTTTTTGTAATAAAGTTGCTTATTAAGTCTCAAAGTGTAAATCTCAATAAGCTTTCACATACATTGTGAAGATATAAAATGGTGTTCCATCTCCTCCAGAGGAAACAAAGGGGGAGCACTTGCTTGGTAAGTTGGGATATAATTGAGTGTGCAGTCATTGATTTTCTTGTCTCTCCTCTCTTGCAGGTAAGTGGATGTGTTTTGCCGCAAGGGGTCCGAAGGGCTGTGGGGTGGTAAGTGCAGAATCATTTTGAACATCGAGTCATTTTTCAACTCAGGACACAGTCCCGCTCCTCTTTATACCCAGACATGCTGAATGGACCACTGCCTGCCTAGACTCCATCGTTTGGATTTGCTTTACTCTCTCCACTGGCTAACTTTTTCCAGCATAACATAAACAGATAAATATAAGTGAAGGTGAAAAGGTGACATATGTAGAATTGATCAAGGGGTGATCACTGATGTCAGTCGAATATGAGCAGCTTCTTGTCAATATCTCCTATCAGTGCTCCTATCCTTGTTGTTTTCACATGTTTCACCACTAATAAAGGAGCAGTGGATGGAGTTACTCTGTCAGAGGTTGTGTTGTCGCTTTTATTACCGGAGGAAAAGGGCTTATTTTCTATTTATAGTGAATAGCAAAGCACCTGCATCATTTTAAAGACTCCCCTTGGCATTAAGAAAGCATCTACTTTATAGAACAATATATAAAGACTTGCACACATTAAAAACTGACATTTTATATTCAGTAAAGTGGCTTCACTGCTCCCCTTCACAATACTTAAAAGACTTCAATTACACCTTCTCTGCTCTGACACTTTCTCTCTTGGGATTAACCTCTGTCCACTAAAAAACACTATTAAAACCCCAAACCAGAAGGCTGAACAATGCAAATGACTGTGCAGCCAGTGTGTCTCATTCTGGGAGTGACACGGAGATAAAGCATACCACAAAGTGAAAGTGAAATAATTGTCTAACAGACAACCTGACAAGCAATACAAAGGCAGACGTGGGGCAAAATAAGACCTCCTCCCTTTGATTATGCAAAGCAGTTCGTCCTCCACCCATTTCACAGTGCATTGTGGGTAGTCATTAGATCAGTCTCAGTGATTGGCCGGAGACGTAAGCTTTTGTCACATTAGATTTTCCATTCAGCAATCAGCATGTGGGTATCTGTGCCAGCAAAGGTAACAGGAGCATGTTTTTACAGTATATAGCTGACAGCTGCTACTGTACAGCTCCATTTACTCTATGCACAACAATGATGATTGTGCTCAGACTTATGTCATATATCTTAATATAGACTTTGTGAGCCATTGCCTAAACACTGTGTACCACTATGCTGCTTATGAGCTGCAGTTATTTATCTATATTAGTATGTGCAGGCATCATTAGCGGCTGACCAAGGATGTCTGTGCAGCTGTCGTGCAGATCAAAGACCATTTAGAAATGAGTAGATTACAGTAAAATGCAAAGGATGCATGGACCGTATGTGTCAATGATCATAAATTGAGTTGAGACTGAGCAGATTTTCTTTGATTACAGCATCATTCTTTGGGTGAACACACACAGATTGAACAAAAGTCCGAAAACAAAGCCAAAGTCGTGCCAAACAGGTTGTTTCTTCAGTAGAAATCCACTGCAGTCCTCTCCAGAGACGTCACGGCACAAAACAGACAAAACACAATCCACTGCAGGTGGAAGCAGACAAGGAGAGCGCAGAATGAAAAACACACATGTCCTGCAAATTTGAAAAGGTCACAGTGTGGACACATCTCTGCATGTGCGTGGCCCTGCATCTGCTAGGCCCAGCTTGCCTCCACACTGCTCAAGTTCACCATGCAGCACACACATGAAGATGAAAACAGTACCTAAATTTTTTAACATTTCAGTACATATTTGATCAAAGACAGCAGGAGACTGCAGAGCCATGGAATTGATTATGTGGCACAAGATGCTAAGAGAGGAGATTTCTGGGACTTTATTTGAGCCTCTTAGTTCAATATACTTGATTCCTGTGGCTTACCATGACTGCAACTAGGATTGTTTTTCCACATGGGATGGGTGTTACTCCGTGTGCACGAATTGATTCCTGGTCTTCAGCCAAGAGCAAGTCTCATCCATGCAAAGAGGTGATAGGCCAGACCAGAGGGATTGTGGAGTCTCACATAATACAGAATTTAAAGAAACACATAGGTCTTGTGAAAGTCCAGTGGTCAAAATTGCTACCATAACATTCAGAATATATATATATATATATATATATTCATCAATTAGCCAATCATCCAATAAGTTTTGATGTTTTGATGAACAAAGCAATCTTCTTGATGTTGTTTTGAACCAGTAATCTGCAGCATAGCAAATGTTTTCTAATGAAGGTCAGGATCTCAACTACAAGGAAGTAATGTGGTTTTCCAAAATGAGAATGCAGCTAATTTCAGCAGCACATTAGTATTTCAGTTTGAGCACACAGGGAGCAGCGTCTCATGTTAGCGATTGACCTTTATCAATTGATTTCTTCTCCCGGTTGCACAGGTGTCGTAAATAAGATGTTCAGGGAAACAAATAACCTTCATGTAAAATGATTTACATATTTTAATCTGCTTCATTGATTGAGAAGCACCTTATTTATCATGAGCTGAAAATGCACAGCTAATTTTTCGATCCAATTTTAATTTCTTGTTGAAACAGAAATAAAGAATTTATTTGTTTGCTTATTAATCTTTCGGGTGAGCATATCTGAGTATTGGATTTAATTGTTGTTGCTGTCAAAATGTCTCATAAATTAGTCAACAAAAATTTTGGATGTGAAAGTTATTCCAGAGAAGTGGCACAGATCACCCAAAGTTAAACTCAGATTTGGGACAGTTAATAAACAGTTTGCGTTCTCCAGAGCCTTAGCCCAAAAATATCCTCACAACAAGTGTGTCCATGTTTACTTCTCACTACATTTGCTCCCAGCCAATCCAGATTTTTAATCACTTGTCAGTGATCCCCTTTCAGTAATCTTGTTAGGTGTAAACACACACACTTTCCCACATGATACGTACACAGTGAGTGGATTGGGAGCCGGTTAGTTCAGTGTGAAGAACACAAACACTCTACTGAGAGCCCCATGTGTCCCAAATTAGACTGCTCAGAGTCAGTGACATTTCAGCTGAAGACACTCTCCCTCGAACATCACGAGCATGTACGCAACATATCAGATGTCTCTGTAAACCCTTTGCAGTGCAATCCTTAACCCTATTAGAGATTATTTTTCCACAAACACTGTTTCAAAACAGGTAGATGCTTTTTCCCTTGATCCACATTATGTCATGTCATCCACTGCGCTGTCTTATTTCTCAGGAAACAATTGCATTATAAATTAGTGTGTGGTGTGCAAAAGCTGTCGTGGAGAAAAACCTAATCAGGATTCAAAGAGGAGACAAAGCCCCGTGTTTGACAGTAAATCCCTGGAATCTCAAAGCGTGGCAGAGAGGAATGTGTGCTGGAGTGTGCGTGTATCATGTTCAGATGGCCTGTAGCTGACCTGACAGTTCGCTAAGCCGACCGTCCACCACAACTGTGTTGTGTTGACATTATCTATTGCAAGAAGCTGCACTGTGGCGCTATCGGTGTCTGTGCACTACATTGTTCAGTCACAGTATTCTCAGTATTCACAGTGTTCAAGGAGAATGCCATGATAACCCTCATGCTCCATCTCTCCTCCAGCTGTAGTACTTTGTCAAGTTCCCACAGATTCATCCATTTTCTAACACAGTTTTATATTAGTGTAAGGGAAGGGAATGAAAGATGGTAGATGTCTTTGTTTACCTGTGTGAAAGAGATATTAAAGCTTGCCTTGATATCCGTAGAAAGACGGCATAAAAGAAGTCGGGGGTTGGAAAAGACAAAACATTCATGAGACATACAGAAGAGCATGCGCTTGAGGAAAGGATGAAGGGTTGTATTGTGTATTCTCTCATGTTTTAGAGATGACAACGACTCAGATGCGTGTGAGACATGACTTCAGTAGGGATGGTGTTAGACTGGGGGGAGGGGGGGGGGGGGGTTCAGCTGAATAAATGCAGCACTTGTAGTGTTTCATCAGACTCCACCGTACAGATATATATAGTTTTATAATGCTACATTATGGATCGAAGCTTTTCCTGTAACTGTGCCATATTTTCTTTAGCAGTCATTTCTCATTGTGGCTCTCATTCAGAGAACATCATCAGTGATTCAAGGTGTGCAGTTTTCCTGATAAATCATCCATCTGCTCTGCATTCTCTTTCTCGGTTTCGACATAATTGCAAAGGCACAGGTGTGCCTATCTGCATGTGATGCACGTGCACACATCAACTGGCCCATGTCAAGACCAAAACCATTCACTCTGGTCACAGATGGCTTGGATTTGCCCTGGCACACACGGGGCTGTCTCCACAGTTTTGCCTTAAACTGTGGAATTCAGTTAAACCTCACACAGGGAGACCACAAACAGCAGAAAACCACGGTAGCTGTTGACTGGATAATGCAGTGTTTTCCCCATCATGGTTTGGCATATTTGTCAAATCTTTGCAGTGGTGGTGAGCATGGGTCGGCACAGCCTTTTCCCACCACAGACCTGCGGTTAATTGATTCAGTTTTCCTTACTGTGTTAAATATCGACAGTCTGGTTGCTAAACTTTTTGAATGTAACTAATAAACTCTTTTCTTCTCCCTTTCATACTTCTCAAACACTTAGCCGTTACACAGACTGGGGATGACCATTCATGTACAAGCGACAATGTGATGTGGGATACTTGTCATGCAATGCTAAAAGTAATCATCCACAGTGGAGGAACATGTTAAGAAGAAAAAACATTTGATGTGACTAAAGTGAAACCACCACAGCAACAACAGTATCATTTGCATATCTTACACCTGTCCAAACTGACAAAACTGTCAAGATGAAACGAGGGACAGTGGCGTCGGAATGTAAATATTAAATTAGGGAGGACCTCGAGGCCTTCTTTAGGTGAAGAGGATGACAGAGAAAGAGGTATTTGTGCTGTGATGACAATCTTGCAGATAAACATGCTTTGTTATGGTAATTAGATGACGCGGTGGATGACAGCCATTGGCTGTGTCATTGAAGAGTGCTCTTCGGGAGCCAATAGCTTTTGTTATCACTGGCTGGCAGCTGGAAAACCCATAAAGAAATGGAAGCCTACAAGAGGCACTGGGCCCTGAAACAGATTTTATGTGGGACTCGTTTTGCCAGCCAGAGTGAAAGAAGAGAGAGATGCAGTTGTTTTCGAAATGGCCTCAAGAGCACCACTAAATTTCCTGAGGAGAAATTGGAGACATTATTAGTACCTCATTCAGAGTGGGATCATCAGTTTGTGAACGTTATTTTTGGCTTGATCATGGATTTCTCTGTGTTTAACGCTGCATTTAATGTGTTTTATATTAAAGAAAGTAGACAAAGTAATGAGGTTTTGCTATATTTAGTGCCTCTTTTCATTGAATGTCAACTGGTAAATCTCTGGGGGGGATTTGGTGGGCTTATCACTGTGTGTATTCATTTGTCAAATGTAAGTAAGCACTGTGTCACTCCACTGCTGTTTGTATTTACTTAATTATCTCTGTCTGCTAAATGCATTAACTATCACCTTTGCGCAGCTGCTCCACACAAAGCCTTCAGAGCTTGTCGTACTCTTCACCCAAGTGACTTGTGGAAACCATTTCATGTTTCCAGTCCTCCAACCTGAACGGAGAAGCAGGTTGTTTGTCCCTACCCTCAGGTACGATCCAAAGGAGCATCTTCTGAAATAGCTGCACTACAGCTGCAGGTATACCAGACCTTTGTCGTCATGGTTACAATAATAAACATCCATTGAGCGCAACCTCCTTCTAATACGGACTTTGTCGCTTTTTATATTACATCGCCTGACTTCATACCTTTGCTGTCTAATGTCTAATGTGTGTATATACTCATTTGTTTGAGCACATGTGAGTTTAGGTGCACTTCCTGTTGGTTGAATCTGTCCAGCTGCCAGTAAAAGAATCCTACCTACAAAAAAAATCTCAGGTAGCCTGTAAGGACACAGAATGCAAACTGAACACCATCACCACTATATATTACATTAATGTGCTGCATTTACTGAGGCCCTTTTTCATTGTTATCTGCCTTTAAGTCCAAGTAATTCTTTCTCTTTTGTCCTCTTCACCAGAGACAGGGTTCAGGGGGTGGGTGGGGTGTTTCCATCCTGATTCAGTGGGAGGCCAGCATTACTAATAACTTCTGGAATCAACTGCTATTCCTGGTAATCATAGACCCCAAGTCTGATCAATAGGAGAGACAGGCAGCAGGCTGCCATCCAGCCCAGTCCTGATAGCTGTTATTAAGAGTCCCCTTAGCCACTAACACCAGAGCCACATACTATCCCTCTGTGGTCTCTTCCTCCCATATACCACTGACAGATGACTAATAGAGCCCTGATTATGAGCCTCAAATTGAACTTTGTTTATTTCTCAAGAGGGGTTCCAGATTTGGAAGGTTGTTTGTAATCAATCACTCGGGATCACTGAAGTTTTCCCATGAATTTTATGTTTTCCGGCCTGCTTGTTTTCGTGCCAACTTACTCAAACACTCAGATTATGAACAAAATATCCAAACTGCATGCTGCTGCTGCCCACAGCGTTGAGGCAGCTGCCGTTTCCATTGTAATCTATAACATATGCCTCATCTCTGAGGCTAGTACAGTTCAGTCATTTCCACAGGAAGCTCTGCTTACTGAAACCCACTGGCGAACAGATGGAGTGCCAACTGGAAGTGCTTCCTAGTGAAAAAACGAAAGAGATAACACAAAGTCTTACCACATATAACAAAAGTAGCTTGTATTTGACAGCTGAGGCATTTCTTTTAACCTCCCTTACATATGGTTCAGCTGGAATGCTGTAAAAGATATCTGTGGGAGAAGGGGTCAGCAATTAGCTAGTATCCATTTTTATACCCCAAGAGCAGTCATAGAAGGGCGGAGGGTGGATTTTTATGCTCAAGGCGGAGAATAAAATAGGATGCCGGGTAACCTCACATGTGACATTTTAATGGCTTGAGTGTCCAGCCCGTCACTAAGAGATGCAGTGCCCTCTTTGTACACCTTGGAAATGGAATTAAAGCAACACAAAGGCTCTGCTGCTTAAACATGCCGGGGGAGGAAAGGCAGTGGATAAATTTATTATCAAGTTTAGGCAGAGATTTTTTTTTTTTTCCTTGAGACATATTTTTGCTGCCTTTCTTGATCAGTCTTGGCTTGAATTTTGTATATTGCCTCTTAGGGCTTTAGGCTGTATGTTCTGAACCCTGAAGGCTGGATCAACAGAGATGATTTGTATCATTGCTGTCCTTCACACAGTCCACCTTCTTTCTCCTCTTAATTCAAGGCTGAACTGCACATCTTAAGAATATAGATTAGATTTAAATTTGTATTTTACCTTTGATTCAGTTACCTAAACACGCAGATTTTATTTGATCAAACAGACTACAGCAACCCTTTGCTTTATTTCCTCTTTGGAAAAACAACACTGCATTTCACACATAGGCAATGCAGGAATTCCTTCTAACACCTAAATGAATGCTATACATCTCATTACAAAGGGGATTTAGCTCAAATTTAGTAAAGAGACTTAGATTAAAGCTGAGTGCCTAATCCCTCTCCAGCCCATAGCTGAGCCCTATTGATGGATTGTTCTCTCTCGTGAGGTAGAGGGGATCAATAGGCAAACAGCATCATTGATCTTGACTGCTTTGAAGTCATGTCTCTCCCAGCCAGAGATCCCCCATCTCTCAGATCCCCACTGTCACACAAAAACCCCCTCTGTCCTCTGCTACCTCGTCTGGTTAATGGCTGTCATAAAACAGCAACCCTGTTTGCAGACTGTATGTGGCTGTGTGTAGGGAGTTGGCAATTCATTTTACAGACTAATTAATAGATTTTCTATTTCGGTTTATACTTGTATCAATGCAGCCACATTAATGCAAGCTGTGCATTTATATGTCTTTCACAAAGGAAATGATAAACTCATTGATGATGATTTATTGAGAAGAGTATTGTGTACATGATTAGTGAAAGGATTGAGGGGAAAGATGAGGCTCAATGGTGAAGTATGAAGTCCTAATATCCTGCATTTTCACCACAGTAACATGTCCCAGATGTGCAGCACAGAGGTTTTGGGAAGGTTTCACAAGTGACATCATCACAGCGGTCCAGACAGACATGGGCATCACTCTGAGGAGCAGACCACCATATTATTATGTGGTTCTCTGCAGGGCTTCTGTGTCTCTCTTAAAACCATTTGTAACAGAAGAGAGATTCAATTTACCCGAGGTGTGGAAATCCAACTTTTCCAGTCCAGGATACAGATAGTGATCATTTGACTTAGAGAAATGCAACAAAGTGAACCAAGGCTGTTTTTTTTTTTGTTGTTTGTTTTCCTAAAACCTCTGTCTTCAATTTTCTCAGGGACAAGTTTTTCTTCTTTTTTTTCCCTGGAAACCCCTATTCCTCCCTCTGCCACAATGTGCTGACAGAAGCAGTTATCACAGCTCCCAATAATGTGAGCGTTTCCACTGGTGAGCACAATGAAAGGCTTTGGGAAGTCTTGTCAAATCCATTTATTTTACAACAATGGAGTATAATGGAGAAGACACACTGGGGTTTTTCATTCCCTGGTTCAATTGTAGAATTAATTATTTCTTTGAATTTGGCCCAGTTTTTACAAAAATGTAGTAAATGACAGTCAAGGTTATATCAGCATTTCATATTATGACAATTTGAGAATTTAGTGCATTTGCAGGCAGTTTGAACTTCACTAGCATAAAAATAAAGAAGGTTTTGTTGAGTAGATCTATTCTTAGTTGAGGCTTTCTATCTGATTTGATTAGATGGAGAAATAGGTTTAGGAATATGTTTGTGTTTTGTCTTTTGGACCACTTCCAGTCTGATGCAGTTCCAGCATCATAACAAAATATATATATTTGGTTTCTTTGCAGTGAAAATCTTACTCCAGAGTTCAGCATTAAATTCAAGAAGCTCATGAATTTCCTGTCGAACCTAAGAAAATAGACTCTAAATTGTGGAAGTTAAGTGTCATATTCTAATAAATATGACTTGTTTTATGACCCACCTTAGGAATTAATCCTGTAGTTAATAAAGATAGCTGTAGCTACACCTTGAATTTCTATTAGTATGTATACTGTATACCATACATGTAGTTTAACTTTAAATTGTGCTACAACTTAATGTTTACTGTGCCAAACACTAAAACAAAAGCCTGTAAGCTATCCATATCCATGTTGGACTCATACTCCTCAACTCTGGGTATTTTACCAAAGACTTAAATAGGGTCATACTGTAGGCTAAAAGTTTACTGCAGTGACTGTAACAAACATATCGAGTGCTTCTTTGTGCTGCCGGGTGTATTATCTCCAACTGTACATGCTGACACAGAGAGAGAAGCCAAACAGCCCTGAGCTCAGCTCAGCTCATTAGGGTAGCTGTGTGGTGTGCCCTGTCAGGCTCACTCTGCCAAGGTAAGATGTTCATCTTGTCAGAGAAAGGAAGAGACCGCACAGAAGTTTGAGGGTAGTATTTTGATCTGTTTCTGAACGAGGCTTTTAGAAACGGAGAAAGTAACAGATCTGCTATAAAAAGAAACGTTTACATTTCAAACAAAGATCACATTTAATAGGATGTGAGCCACAGCACCATTATTCAGTTGGAGGGCTAAACTCAGGTAACCTCAAGAAAAGCATTGAGGCTTTACAATGGAACTATAGATGTGACTGCAGCTCTGCAGCTCACATTGACCACTGACCTGTAAGCTATTACATTACAGTGAATGATTTAATACGTATAATAGGTTTCATTATGTGAACAACATTGTTGTCTAACATTTTGTAGATTTCCAACATTCTTCATATAACTTGTTTGAATTCAGCCTGCTCAGTATGACCTGTGTTGCTAACCCTGCAGCACACAGGTCATACCTCTCCACAGCAAAACAGTTAAAGTAATGATCTGCGCCACACCTGCCTCTAACAGAAGTAAGTCCATGTGACGTTACATTCATATCCATGCATTAGGCTGTGTGACGGCAGGAAAAAAAAAACCCAGCAGGAGCTTTAATCGTCGCAGACCCCCTTGGTGCCTATTAAAGCACGCACTGTAGTTGTAAGCTGACCTTGCTGACATTTTACATGTAGATGTATTCTGCTCCTGTCTGCTGCTCTGCTTAGCCTTACACAGTATATTGATTGAACCAAAGATCAACGGAGGCCACAGCAAGCCAGAGGTAACAGAAAATGATTTTTGTGGGTTTTTTTTTTTTTTCAATTCAAGATGAACTGAACTGGGGAAAAAGTTTTTTGGGTGTACATTAATGTTTACTGTTTATATAGTAAACATTATACCTTCCTAAACCTTCTACACAAGCATAAAGACCCTTTGTCGCTGATGTGTCCCTGCTGTAATACTGCAGCCCTTATCCTCAGTTGGTCCCATTAGTTACCCCCAAACTGCTGTCTTTTTCCCACTGGCTGACTCCTTCCTAATGAGAATATTCTTAAATGGGGAAAGGTGCCATCTCTGTGACAAAGGGAGGCTGGTCTACGTATCCCTGATGTGTCATTACTGTGGTGAAGTCAAATTGTCTTAGATGTGCTGTGTATAATTTTCGATGCATTAGGCCAGTGGCACTGACTTTCATGAAGGCCCATTGGCAGACATTATCTGCCACCCAACAGGCTTGTACAGCACATTCAGCTGTATGTATTGGATTTAAAAATAAATCAGACAGTACAAAGAAATTTTCAAACAAATGAATTATAGATGATAAAACTCCACTGGGTGCACCGTATTCAAAGGTGAACATGCAAATGCTCTTTTTTTCCCTTCATGTGCAATAACCCACTCTGTTATGGAATATCTCAGCACATTGTGGATATGATATACTGAATCAACTACCATGTCTTACTCTAGATATGTATTATGTAATACAGTATGAACAAAACAAACAACAGCATCATAGTGACAGACGTTCAGTCTGCCTCTTTAATTTAATGTCAGTGTAATTTTTCCACATCTGTAACGTTTCTGTGGATGCTGCTTATATTCATGTGTAGTAATAAATTTGTTTGGTTTGACACTCTTGCTGTAAAGGCAACTGAAAACCTCACAATAGTAGTGTTAAAATATGGTGGGGAATGCCTTGTTTGCCTGTGACGCTGAGGGCTTGTGCATGCGAGTTCTTCCATTACTGACTGAGCCATTCTTAACCCACAACCATGACCTGTGAACTGAGGCTATGTACTTAACAAAGCAAACTATGAATGCCCAAACCTTTACGGCCCCAAAAATCAAATTCTCACATGCAGCAAATGCTGCACGAGTCTATTTCCCCTCTTGTTTGAAATGGAGGTGTGTACATGAATGTTTGTTTGTGTAGAGACAGGTGTCTTTTTCTATAACCTTTCACAGTCTGAGCCTGTTTCATGACCCTACCATTCTGCTTGTAGCAGCCAACAGCAGCAATCCCGGCCTGGAGGGAGTTGTTTGTTTGAAGGAGGCGGTCGATGGTACAGATTGCCCAGCGAGGCTGTAATTACACTGAAATCTAAAATGGCAGCACTTGGAAATGGATGAACTGGTCAATAAGTCACATTGCAGCCTTCCAGTGTGAACCCCGTGTTCACACGTGGTAATTTTCACCCCTTGCCGCAATTAATACTCACAGAGAGCAGACAGCAACAATTGATTGTTGTGGTGTTAACTGAAATATATAGTTGTCTTAGAAATCAATGTAAGGGTTTGTCAGTTTCATGACAATTACTCATATTTCCTTGGCTGTTTATTTGAGGAGAGAGTTAATAGTGGATTGAGTCGTAAATTCTCACATTTGACAAACTGAGCTGAAGAAATGTTCTTAGAGTATCCTTAGTATTTTTCCTTGATAAACGACTTAAATGATTTGAATTGTTGATTTTTTTTTCCGGTTGTTGTTGCTGTTGTTTTAACACTACACGAATGCATACATAAAATACCTACAAAATAAAATTACATCATTTATAGTTTTATTATTGTTAGAGGAATCTTGGTTCTTAAGATAAAAAGTCCTCATTGGGTTTCCCCTGCAAGTGTAATTCTTCAGAAGGATGCAGGGACACAGACACGCTCTCACAAGTACACAAGCAGGCACTCGAACAGCCCCTTGATTGGCTTCACGTGGCTTCTCTGAAACACCAATTACTGCCACTCTGCATGATGCTGTGTCTGTGTGCAGGACGGTGAAGGCCAGTGAAACCGGGGCACTGACGTCACCACCCAGCACTGGCCTTCCCATTCCCTTCATCTTCACTCCTTCTCCTCCTCCTTTATCTCATCACTAAAACCAACTGGGACAAATTCTGCCTCCCAGATACAAAAGTTGTCTGGAAAGATGAACCTTTCTTTTGCTCCAGTCTTTGGTCTCTCTCTGTCTGTCTTTCTAAATCGCTCTCTCTCTGTCTCTTTTGCCTTCCCTCGGTCTGCCCTGTATTCTGAAACATGCATTGTTCTAATTGATGATGAAATTTTATGGAAGCACAGCAGGAGATAGAAGGCTTAATGTCGGGGGGGGGGGTTAAAAAATCTAGGACAGAATTTAAGTCTTGACTTTATCTGGGAAAAAAATCCTCTGAATTGTTTTAAGTTTCATAATCCTACAGCTCTGTTTTTTCTTATTAAACTCAGAAGTTTTTTTTATTTTTAGCGGGCACATCAATGTGTCCTCCATCAGAACTCCTTCAAATCCAGATTTTATTTTTCAGTATTGTACAGTGAGTCCCATGAGAGTGTGAATGCATGCATTATGATTTTAATGAGTTTAGCAGCCATCCGTGGCATGTACAGAGAGTTTCTGTGGCTTGAACCTGTTCATTATTCATGAGATCTTGGTTATTGTGATTATGCTTTGTTACTGCACAAATTTGATACTGCTATCACTTAACTGTATGAAACAATGAATTCAGACCCACTGGATATGTAAAACTGAACCTTTTAGTCACAGTTGTTTAATTAAAAGTTTTTCTGTGCCTCTGCCTAAGACAGCCTTGACTAAACCTGGATCTTTACCAAGAGACCATTAAACCGGCCCCTTTTTAGATATCACTTTACTCTCCTCCAGCCTTGACAAAGAGCCTTTCACCCGGGTCGACCTTGTCCTTGTATCTCGGCTACTTAACTGCCACCGGCATGTTGTTACAGGAGCACAGATGTCTGTAGAAATGGCTGGAGGGCGAAGCGAGAGAGCATCATAAAATTGAAAGAGTTATTTATTTATTTGCTTGTTTATTTATTTTCTCTGTCACTGCCATGTTGTCTAAGAGTGGGACATGGCAGCGTTGGCCCCAGGGAGAGGACAAAGATTTGTGAGCAAGGATGCTTGACTGAACTCTGCAGAGTGGAGACTGCCTCTTGTCGGACCTCTCTGGCACAGGATACAGTATATCTAAAAGAAGCAAAGACTTTTAAGAAAAGGACAGTGTTGTCATTTTTATGATGTAACAAGTACAGCTTGCCATGTGAAAGGAATGAGGCAGATTGACAGTGTTAGAATTTAGCATAGCGAGAAGAATAGCAGAATACATCACACAGGGTGCACTAAGTAGTAGTAAAGAAAAATAAGTTGTAGTTTTTTTTTCATATCTTTCCTTTGTCAACTGTCCAATCCACTTCATCTACATATGTAAGGAAGGCTCTGGCAAGGAGGAAGGAGCAGCAGATGGTCCTGTCACCTGGAGTGCATGTGTAATGATAGATGGCCACCTGCGCTGGGTTTGTCTCACAAAACAACTTTGGGCTCTGTATTATGTGTTACATATTGGAACTGTGACTGAAATTGGCTAAAGCCGCTCCAATGTGCTCTTTCTAGTTGCTAAGGAGATTACTGAGCCAAATCTAGAAGAGCTGTTGATCAAACGTGCCTGTTGTGAAGAAATACCCATACTTAAAAATTGCTTTAATCTGATCGCTAAGGGATAATCCCCAACAAGTGTTGCTACAAACACATTCCGCATACAAACTTGTCTATGGTATAGAAGCTTCCAGGTCCGTATTTCATTAATTCCACAGACATTTAGCCACAGCACTGTTGTTAGTGCTTATCTTTTCCTTTTCTTGTGGGAGTATCACCACCAGCTTTTTTCTAGTAATCTACAGTGTACAAATAAGCCAGCTAGAGACTGCAAATATGAGAGAAAACATTCAGTAGACTCCAGTAGTCTGCAACTCCAGTCCTGGCAAAACAACATCCTCTCTCAACCTGAAAACTTGCCCAGACATCATTAGAGATGTCAGAACAGGCATAGAACCTAAACATCTCATTACGCACACTTGTTTGAGCTTGATTTAGGATTCCAAAAAAATTGGTGGCAGTGGGGTGGAATGGAGAGGGGACTTGACAAATTATAGGGCAATAGCTTCTCTCATTAATTTAATATGAGAGGTCTTCTCCCTCTCACATATGCTTGGTAGCTCTGCGAGGCTGAAAGCAACGGCAGCTTTGGGAAGATACTGGCATCGTAAAAACTCCTTACAATTTGCTTTAAATGTTATTTCCCCTTTGAAGCAAAGAATCAGTTATCCTGCAGTGATATAGTCACATCATAATTGAAAGTGACTGACAGGGATATATAATCCTCTTCCCAGACAAAAGAGATGGTATGTGGCCTGCAGTTCTCTGTTGTGACAGCACAAATCAAAACTCTCAGCAAAAGGTGTTGATTGGAACATCTGTGGTAGTGTATGTATATGTGCTGGTGCGTACACATATTGTATTTCCTAAAAAAAAAAAAAAAAAAAAAAAAAAAAAAAAAAAAACCCCCCCCCCCCCCCCCCAAACCCACCTTTCCCAAAAAAAAAACCCACAGCCCCCCCCCCCTTCTCTCCCCCCCCCCC
>JBBMJY010000011.1:8798494-8813320 GCA_037833715.1 Toxotes lorentzi
AAAAAAAAAAAAAAAACCCCAAGAAAAAGTGGTGGGGGGGAAAGTTGGGGGGGGGGGGGGGGGGGGGGTTGGGGGGGGAAAAGGTTGTGTTTCCAAAAAAAAAAAAAAAAAAAAAAAAAAAAAAGAAAGTCCATACACTATCCTCTAAGCTCAGCGTTTCCAACAAAAGAACCTGCAGATCATATACCCTGCTCTCCCTCCAGCCTCCCTGCATTTTCTCTCGCCAGTAAAGAGGGAGGCTCCTTAGAGAGCTGTCATCTATTGCCATCCATTATCTCTCTGGCTAGATGTGGATGGCTGAGCACCGTCAGCCTGTGGAGCACAGTGGGACTCGGGGTTAGCAGGGCTCCCAGTCAAGACAGCTCACTCGCACACCACTGTGAGCCTCCCCGGGGCCTCCCAGTGGACGGCACCACGCTGGTGAAAAGACGACATCTAGCCCACCTCCTCTCCCACCAGCCACTACCCCACACAGAGCAGTTAACACACTGTGGAGTCAGTCCGTCTCCCTTGTTCATTAAACTGCAGACTTTTGTTAAATTATGGTCCCATTTTGAGTTCATTTCAGTTCACCTGGCTGCAAGATGTAATTTTCTCAGAAGCCCTGTTTTATCCGCAGCCAGATTTACGGCACTCCACCGCCGTATGGCTGAACATTGCATTAGCTGGGTTTGTTTTAGCTGATAGGTTCTGAGTTGTATTGTTGTTTCCCAGAGATCACTACCAAGTGAATGGAAGCAAGCATTCTGTTCTCTGTGTACGGATCAGTTGAAATCTAGGTTAGAGGAGTTGTTTCATCATGTTGGATATTACTCGTGCTTAAATGGATTGGAAGACTATACACAGAGTAGAACAAGAAACAGTCGTAGCTTGTTTGCCTGTTTAGCTTCATTGAGTTTTCATTATCTCGGGGCAATGTTAAGATAATGGCATAGTTTAGCAATCCATTTTTACAGGCACCTATCATTTCACTATTAAATAAACCACTTGTATCTCTATGGTTATTATGTCTCATTGTAATTACTGCACAGCCAAAATTATTTTCCATGGAAAGCCCCTTCAGGATTTTAATGAAGTGAGCGGCACTCCTGGGAGTGAAAGACTGGATGCGGCAAGGAATGCATGATTAATCCTTAAAATGCCTCTGGAATGCGCCTCCTTGGTCTCGATCCAGTTTCAGATCAAAGAACCCAAGAAAAAAAGAAAAACAGTGCACTTGTCCCAGCTGTATTATTGCCTTTGATATGATTAATCATTTAATGGATGTGAAACTGCATGTCTCACTGTTCCTCATAAATCATCATGCTTTTGCAGCTCACTTTATATTAAACATAGTTCTTACACTGGTAAGAATCATGTAATCATATCATTTTGCTGGAATTTTCAAATTATGGTCATGCAAGGCAAATAAATCCTTAATGGTTGACAAATTGAGTATATCTTGCTTAATATGAAGGCATTGCTAACGGTTAAGAAATTATTCCTATATGTTAATAGTTCAGGACCAGATTTGGCATCCAATGGAGGCCCTTCAGAGAATATAGTATAAAACATAACAATTTTAAGGCATAAGACTATTTTTTTTTCTGCAAAATGCAGCCTAGATTTATAGGGTTTCATTTGTCATTCTTCGTAACTTTGTAATCAGGCATTCACTTTGTTCAGGGTTTTGATATATTTAACACGTACCCTTTCCTGTTTAGAGGGAACTCTTTAGTCATCAACATCTGCCCCAAAGATCAGAGCTTTGAACTGAGAGGAAAATGTTCTGTAAAAGGAACGGCAGTGAAATATTCATTAGGAGCACCATGACTTGAGATTGGAAGTTTGAGAATTATGTCAAAAAGCTCTAATGTAAATTAGTCTTACAAGTTTTTCTATCTCACAAGACTTTCTCCACTTCACAGTTTAAGTGGGTCATCCAGAAAATGCTTGGTGCAGTTCTTTAACATTCTATGTTTATCTGGTCGTGGTGATTAATGCTTTTATAGCATAGGAAAAAGAAACTGTAAGAAAGAGACAGAGCACATAAATAACCCTTCACAGTTCTGCATGGTTTTAATTTCTTCCCCTTTCATATTCAGTCAGCTCACAGTGTCCCAGGATGCACTCCTCCTCCTGCCATGCAGAGTTTTTATAGCAGTCCAATCTAATAACCACCTTGTTTTATGTCAACAAACAGCAGCCGTTCACAAAAAGGGCAAGGTCTTTTGTTGCCCTCTGTAATAATGATATCCAAGCTTTATTGGTATGTCTGTTTGCTCACCCGATCACACTCTCTCTCACACACAGAAATGCTTTAGTGAGTTGTCACAAGCGCTGTAAACCTGTGTTCATACCCTGACCAACTTGGTTGATGGCTTACTGTGTCCCGACCAGTTGTGGATAGCGTGAGAGGCGTGTAAAAGACCAACAAGCCGACTGCATTTCTTAGTTCCTGTTATATTACGTTGTTTTGAGGAGTTGTCATAGCAAGTTAGCAAGCATTTATTTGGAAGTATTCAACAAAAATACAGGCACAAAATCTTCTGGGTTAACCACTGACCCCAACAATGGACACAGCTGCCGAATCAGCTTTGTTCATGTGACAGTTCCTCGTGTAGTCTCTCATATAAATGATGTAGAAACCTGGGAAGGTTGGGGTGGCCGTTATTGTGTTCTATTTCACATTTATGGTTCTGAGCTATTGTTCATGAAACAAAGTTGCATCTGCAGGGTCAAAAGGACACACCAGAGCACCTGTGCTGTATGTCGGCCTGATTTTTCTTGTTAACATCATTATACTGAAACTGATATTAAATTGACTTCTAATCACTTGATCCTGGCACTGGTCCTGATCTCAGCTTTGAACTATTCTAAATGTCTTAAGGCGGTGTTATGCTCTGAGTGTACTGTCTTTATAACTTTGTATGTGAAACGTAGTCGTGCACACATAGACCTCCAGTGTCCAGGTGAATCACAAACCAGGGTCATTAATCTGAAGACAAACACACTTACACAAGCAGGCTCATAAACTCCAAACACATGCCAATTAATTACTCAACTGAGTCTGTCTAAACTGCTCCAAGATATTGATTTTTTTTTTCTCCCCCAGAGTACAGTTTCAGTGTGTTCGTCCACATGTAGCTTATGTGCTCGTGTACAAACATTAGGGGTGTCACATAAATCAAACATCTGTGTGTAATTGCCCTCCTAATGGAACGGGATCATATCAATTTATGAAACCAAGTGGACGTCTCATTTCAGACTGAGCTAAATAGAGTTTTAATGGCTCCCCTCATCTGTGGTCCTATTGTGTGCTTCTGAATTGTAATCTTCAGGGCCATGTAAGGCTACAACAAAAGAACACTGAGCCTGCTGGGACACACACATGCATGTCATGGCCAGAGAAGTGTTGCTTTTGTCAGCCTCCATGAATAGAACTAGGTTTTTTTTTTTTTTTTGAATAACAGGTAATATGGCTATCAACATTTCTTGTTGCATAGCCAAATTCAAGCTTGTCAAGCTAATAACATGCAGGAAAAATCCAAGCACAAAAGTTATCCAGAAAAAGGCACAGTGTGAGCAAGAAATATTACCAAGTCATTTTAGTCTAAAATTGATTTCTGAAAACCTTATTTCTTAAAAAAGTGAAAAGCCCAGCAGCCCAGAGGAACATTTTTTCTAATTGTAAAAGAAATAACCTTTCTCTAGCATGTTTTTCTTCTGAAACATGAAAAAATAAGGCTGTTTGCTGCTCTAAAATCAAGAAAATGGTGCCCAGTTTTGGAAAATACTTGACTTTCTTTGTAGGACTTTCTTTCAGAAGGTGCTGTCTCTGGAGGAAACTATCTATCCATTCTGAAAACCTTCTCATTCAAAATTTTTGAACTTTGAGCTTCACAAGGAATTTGATTGGAGCAAAGTATTGTTTTTGTACTGCTGAGAATAAGAATGATGAGCAGATAAGGCCAACAAGAGATTTTAGCTCAGAGGACTTGTGTTGACTCCCTCTGCAAACCACAACCCCTCTTCACTTAGTCATCCACTGCCGTTAACATTTCACATCTCTGCTATCGACTGTAAAGTTGACGTGAAAGGGTCTCGGGGCTGTTGTGGAGTCCACTTTCGCAGTCGATGACAGGTCTCTGAGCTTGTTCCAGCGGGCGCTTCAAGAAAGCTAACGCCTCTGACCGCTGCGGTGCATGGAGTTCATCCATTACACTGTGACAGCTTGATGAATGTGTCAGGCAGTTTAATTAGAGAGTGTATTTTCAATATTATCTCCTTGTTTGGCGATGGCATTACCTCAGGGTATGATCCTATGTGATTATTCACCGCTTTGATAAGGTGATGTGATGAAATGTTACTTCTCGCACTAGTGCGGTGGGTAACAAGCATTCACACAAGACACATCATTGATCACGGTGTTCACTTTATGACTGAACTCATTCCAGTCAGTTGCGATTCAGAAAAGGCTGCAGGCGCTCTGAGCTGCCAGCCTGTCTGTCACTTGTCCAACGTTCTTGGCCGGTAGAAAAGTGATAGACAGACAGCTGGTCCCTGACTTGTCAAACATGTTATCATTAGCTTCTTTGTCTGTTTCTCACCAGTATGCTGATGTTACTGGGTTAGAAAAAGCACATTTCATTTTCACTGGTGCATGTGGGCTTGTGTGACAGCAAAGATGTCGTTGCAGTGTGGTGAAAAAAAGTAGACACCCACTTTATTTGTTTGTTTCTCCAAGACTGATGGCTTATGTTGTCATTCTGACATTTTTGGTTGATCTACAGTGCGCTGTGGAGTTTTTTGAGTTCTTAATATAATCTTTCTGTTGAAAATGTTACACACCATGTCCTTTTGTTTTGCTGTAATCAAATTGCACGCTGAAGCTATTTTTAAGACATTTCAAGTGAGTCAGATGAAAACTCACAAATCATAGATGTGTTGACAATAGTTGATCCTGCTATCAAATGGGTATACTGCCATGAAAATGCGTGTGTGTGTGTGTGCGTACATGCTGAAGTGAGCTCTCTTTCATTTGCAGGCAGACGGTGTTTGCAGCAAAAATGCTGCCTCCTGGCTGGGGCCACAGATCAGCGCAAATACCGTCTGACAGTGTCTGAGTTTTTTTGGGCTGACGCCTCTTCTTTGATGTGTCACTGTTACAGGGCTGAACATGATGGGCCTTGTCTTGCTGCACCTCATCTCAAACCACTCTTCATTATCACACAGCCTCATGCTGGGAATGGCTGAAAAAAACAATAACTAATTATCCAGCTACTGGTGTTGAAACAAAGAGGTGATGAGAGTAGTGAGTCTCTGATGTTGTTTTTGTCAGGATGCAGATCCAGTGCAGTAATAAAGGAGATTACTGACTGGTTTTCAGGTCTTTTAGAACATGGTAGTACTTTTGAGAATGTGTTTTAGTGGTTATGACAATGGAGATGTAACCTTGGGATAAATGTAATTGTTTGTTTACGTGATTGGCATTTTAAACCTGAGCTGCGAGACAGTTAAGACCTTGAAGGACAAAAAGGTGTGCTAAAGCCGTAATAGGATAAACCAGCATCCAGACAACATTCTCTTTCACAGACAGCCAACACACTCACATACACTCACACACATGCATACAAACAAGCAAACACACACACCATAGTTTCTTTTACATTCACGCTAACACTTAGGAACATCCAGAAACACTCGCGTCACACCCTGTTGCCCCTGCAAAGTTCCACACACATCCATCACTTGTCATCACAGAGTGAGTGTGAGATGATGATGGATGGTTAGGTGTTTCCACCGAGCAAACCAGAGGAAGTGCATGTGTGTATGCAAATGTATCCAGTGTTGCTGGAGGGGTTAGCTGGTTTTGCCTAAGGTGTTATCTCTGACCCTAAGTTAATTGTCAGTCAGTCAGCATGAATGAAAATCATGTAAATATCACATGTGTAAACCTGCAGTTATATATGACACCTCAGCTATGTGAGGGAAGACAGTTTTCACGTAAAATGACTTACTGACAGTGGGACTGTAACCGAAGACCATCTTACCCACTCTAAAGTAAATGATCTGGATTTACCATGTTTGTAAATTTAGTTTAGATGTCAAGAATTTCTGTTCACATAAAAGGAGGCAAATTAAACTTTATGAGGGAAGGACAGAACTGTTACTACTGTAAGTGAACTTTACTTCGAGGGAATATAGAGTTCACCAGCAATGACTGAACCTTTTTACCACCTCAGCTGCTGCCAAATGACAGGGTGCTGAGGCGAAGCCTTGAAGGGGTTAAGTAACAGCAACAGCCTGCTAGAGGGTGGAGCATGTAGGAAACAGAAATAGAAGTTACTAGATGTAACTCCAGTTCTTTGAGTACATGTGTAACCCTCTAACTGGAGACACAGCTCCCCCTTTTTTGGCATATGTTGCTGAGTGCACAAGTAGTGTATGCGCTGGGGTTTTATAGGGAACTGCAGTGTGCAGTCGTTACCCCCTGAATGGTGGAGGGGGGGGGGGGGGCAAAGATCTGTCTCAGAGTGCTGAGGCAGAGCCTTAAACCACATACATAATTGCCAGGGTTTCTTGCAACAAGTTAAAGTGGAGATGGGCCTGAAAGACACTTTTTGGAGATGTAACATCCTACAGGGAAAGAGGGTTCAGGCATAGCTTCATAGCTTCTTGTTCTTAATTTTTTCCACACTGTTTGTCTCATGAGGTGCAGCAATTGTCTCAGGGTGTTGAGGTGTGAAGGTCACTCTGACAGTGTACCCCCCTCCCTCTGTGCCAGGAACCACAGTAACTTTCCCTTGCCAGTGTAGCCCAGCATCGCTCTGCAGGTGCCAGCCAGTAGCCACTGTGACCTCAGGTGAGGCCATGGTTGGATGCGGCTTGGCGCTGGCCTTTTCCCACCTAACACAGACATTGCTTCTGCCGGCGCCGCCATATGTTTTTCCGTCGGCTGTCATACATAGAGGGCAAAGGTGAGAGATGCCCAGCGGTATCATCCTGGCAGAGTGCTCCACCCCATCAGGGAATCGCACACGCTGTGACACATTTCCTGGTGGGGTGTTATATTTTGACAGTAGAGTATGTTTAGGCATTTATCTGGGGAATTGCAGATTCACAGCATGAATATTATTTTTTTTTAGTTCCTTAAGCCATATCTGTCTTGTTGAACAGATAAAATAAATCCTTTAGTCATTTCTTATTTTGGCTTTTTTTGTCTGTTCTACATGAAAAAATCATTTTCCAGCAGATTTGGCTGAAAGCCTGCCAGTGACTGCTGTGACTGACTCAAGCTTTTTTTTCTGTTGTTCTCCTCCCCTTACCCACACATTAATGCGGTGATTAAACAACCTCACACAGTTAGAAGTGACAGAGTGCGGCCACAGATATGGAGGCAATATTTCCTGTTGAATTAACTCTCCTTGGTGCTGCTGCTTCCTACTTCCTGTCTGTGGGAGAAAATAGGACAGTACTGTGGTGTCCCACTGAGAGAAAACACAGAAACTCGGTGGAAACCTGGGGAGAAGAGGACTCTTGCCATTGTTCAACACAACACTCAATTATATCTCAGTCACAGCCACAAACACTAGTTTATGGTTCCATTATTTCAAACACTGTGAGGATAAATATACTCGCTGATGGGTGTCCATGACCTTTGACCCTTTTGGTATGTAGTTTTCTTTATGTTGCCCTACATCTTGTATCGCAGTTACTTCCTTTATATTGAATAAGCACGGTAGCAAATTTTCCCAGTGAACACATATCCGTAGTAGTGACTTTTAACTGGGTTGTTATTGTTATTGACGGCCATCATCAAAGGCAAACTCAGTGTAGAAAGATAGGGCTGGCAGTAGCAGCTCCACAGCAGCAACACCCTGGCAGTGTGGACACACACTTGCGAGCTGAAGCAGTTCAGCGAAATAGCCGTCACACACAGGTGAGGTAAGCGGTGTGAGCCTAAGCTGTGTTGTGTTCAAAGAACATAATCTTACATGGTATAGTATACCACTGCAATTGAATAATTAGCCTCCCTCCACATCTGTGTTGAAATGACTGACTTTATGCATTCAGTGTGTGTTGAAAAGTCTCCTAGACCATCACCACTGTGACCTATATGGAGTCTATGGAGAAAAAAATGATATCTACACATCTGTCCACACTGAAGCCCCACTTCACACAAGGGCCTGTAGCAAAATAGCAGTCCATGCATTTAAATAGGAATATTATTATAATGACAAGCCGCCACATCATACATACACATGTGTATTTCTGAGTGTGTCATGCTGGTTTTGGAGAGGGGAGGGGTTTTAGGCCATAAAGCATGGCTACTCTCTGACAGGTCTGAGAGTCCTGGTGGAGAGACAAGCCTGAACAGTTGACCTCATGGCTTGATCTTTATGTTAATGCCATAGAATTTATTATCAGCTAGTTTGGGCCTTCGGGCACCAGTACTGACGGAAATTTATAATGACAGAATGAAAGTGGTGATACATTTATTCTTCTCTATTCTGTTTCCGTCAGCAAAAAGGCAGCAGATGAACAGTGATTGAGTGGGACAGACTGTCTTTCAAAGAGGGTTTCTGGAGAAACTTGAGTAGGTGGTGTACTGTAGGTGGGGAAGAGAAGTGAGTGTGGGCTCTTTGAGTGCTGCTAGTCAATCATTTCATCTGCTGAGCCGATCAGTGCCAGAGCTGGAAGCCACTGGTTTCCACATCTATGGATGTGGAAGAAACTGAGGCATTGATTTACTAAACATGAAGCAAATTACTGCTTGGTATGTAACATGTTTTCAATTTAGTGGGGAATTTACTAACATTAATAATGTATATTGGCTCAGCTGCAGTTGATTTAAATGTACTACCTTCTGCCAAACCGAAATTAAAATTCCCTTTTTCTAAAAAATCAGTATACCAGTAGTACATGTGTACTTTTTGGGTCAAATTGTAATTACTCTCACATTCTCCCTGACACAACTCCCAAAGCCTGATACATGATGGAAACAACCTCTAGGATTAAGACTGTAATAGTTTGTCAGTTTTTGGTATTGGCCAAAACACCAAAAAGTCAAATTCTCTTTAAACCCATTCAAGAACCCCCCCACAAAATCAATTGTGGTTTAAAAAGAAGAAAAAAAAAAGTTGTCAAAATTTGTTTCCTCCTAGAAATAGTTTATAAAACCATGACTGCACGCTACTGGTGGCTGAGCCAAGTCCAACTGTAATTCAGTGTAGACCTCCCTGCTCTAGCCAGCAGGCTGCAGAGAACATTTCAGTGGACAGAATAATAACTTTGTATGTTATTGCAAACAGGAGGTCATATTTCTCCTGGTGATCAGTCTTGCTGAGGGCAGCTCCTATAAAGAGTGGCACAGAAAGACTGAGGCAATTAAATGAAAGGTTTTTCTTGAATATGGGCCTACCCACACTGACAGCATGAAATTGTTAGCTGTAACTGAGCAAACGCCTCCAGCAATTTACCTCCGCAGAGTGCATGAGAACGTAATTTATTTACATTCACTTTGGTGAAGGGATCACAGTAGCTTGTGATGTGTCATTTGGCTGTCTGGGTAGATTCGGTGACATGTGCATGTCTGTAAAACTAAAAACAGCGATGCGTCATTAAATATTTGATATTGGCCCACACTGTGTCTGTACTGTTTCCACCCTTCATCCGAATCTGTTCCCACCACTTATAAAAATTGGGGAGTATTTTGCTTGTCAGCTGTCCCAGGGCTGGAGATGGGACCAGAACCAGATGCACAGTAATAGGTTTTTAAAATAGTTATGTTACTTTCTGAACTGCAGCTGAACTCCTGTTCAAAAGGCAGTTCCTGGTCTGGACTATTGACACACCTGACTTCAGAGTAATTGCTGCAGTTAACTTAAATCAATTAGCAATCCCAAGCATCATTAGCTGCTTATACTTTGCAGCGACCACCATCACTAATTCAAAACACAGTGTTAATTGTTAATGCTTTGGTAATGATTGTTTAATTGTCTTAATGATACAGTAGGATGTTGATCAAGTGACTTCAAGGATGGGGAATTTTAGAATTTGTACTGAAACATTAATGTTTTTTTTCCCCATCTGTTTCTTTCCTGCTTTGTCTGCGGATCCTGTGATGTCTCCTCTTCTGCTTTGTGTCCAGGTAAGAATAAATTCTGAAAATCCTTATCACGCACCTCTTTGGCTTTTGTCTTACATTCAGAGAGATGTGTAACAGCAGCTGCAGCGAAAGTATGGTCATCACTGTTAATATTATTCCTTTGTTATAACCATACATGGGCTCTAACACTGAATGATTGTGTCCTTGTCTGCTTATTCTGTCACAACTAACCTGATTCAGTGCCTTTGGGTGCACGAAGAAAGAAACACAAGGATGTTTCTGCTGAATATCACTGAACAGCTCTGTGAACCATGAAACCAAATTGCTTCTTGAAACTTTTTTTTTTTCAATTTCATTAGCCTTCCACTTCTCTAATTCAGCACACATTTAGGAAAATAAAGATGAAAGGGTAAATCGATAAAATATCACAGAGACACAAAGTAATGGGATAGACAAAGGCCTACGGAAAGAAGCTCCACAAGACGAAAAAAAAAACCCCAACAAGGTCACCTCATTCCTTGTCGTTCCTCTGTTAAGCATCCGTTGAGCAGTTGAGAATGGGGACAGGAAGAGTGTGTGTGAGACAAGATAACACACAAGAATGGCTTAGCGTAATTGAGATATCAATCAAGGAGGTTATTTCAGGGGTAATTGCTGAGGTCCTTTGGTTTGTGTTTGTGAGAGAGAGACACACAGAAAAGCAGAGAGAGAGAAGATTGAATGTAAAAAAAAAAGTGCATGGTCTTGAGAATCTGTCTTTCATCTTTGTAGAATAGCCCTCATATTCATTCCTGTTTTTCTGTGATTTTCTGTCTCTCTCCATGTGCCTCCAAGCCTGAAACACTGTTTTTTGTTTAATAAATAAATAAATAGATAAATAAATAAATACATCTGATCCATTTCTGCTCCTTACAATAATGGCTTTATATTTAGTTATGGCTGCATCTTCATTTTTTATTTTTTTTAAGATTTTTTTTTTTTGCGCAGGCACACACTGAGGGCAGAGCTTTTATTTTATTTATTTTTCCACCAGAACTCTATCTGAGGGGTTTCATTTTAAAATTGTATGCAGTTATTTTGGGGTTATATTTAATTTGGCTGTGGAAAAATAAATAAATGATATTCAGCATGGGGTTTTATTTTTCATGCCAGCAGTTGCTTTATAAGACACATACCTTGTTTTTTTTCATTCGACAGATGCTTCATTTTGAAATGGAGCTCTTCAGCGACAACCATGCAGTGATTAATGTTTATGCATGTGGAATGTTTCATTTTATTAAATGCCAATCCGCTTTTATATGTGTATGGATGGCCGTTTGAGACTTTTTGAGAGGCAATGAGCTTTGTTTTAAGGGCAACACAGCACTCATGAATATTCCATTTCCTCATGAGATTACTTCCTGTAATAATGTGGCTCTGCTCCCCAAGGACATACTGCTACCGACGCTACACACCCTGCCTCATGCACACACACTCGTACACACTTCATCTGCCCTAACGTGCCCACATTTTGGCTTGCACGCATTCCCACATACACACACACTCATGTACAAGTCCAGGTAGACTATTTATATATATTAGCATAAGAATGTTCACTTCTAATTTGCCATTTTCTGCCCAAGTGCTCTCAGATACTATACTCCCTGCATGGTTAAGTCAGAGGATAAGCTTTTAATTGTGTGGTGGAAATGAGAATAATGGCCCTGGGTAAACTGGGTAGAGTTTCCTGGCTTTTCTGAACCCATTTCATCCTTTTTTATCATTTACTTTTCCCCGTGCTCCCGTGCTGTCACTCCACTTTCAGAATAATTCTGTGGAAAATCCTCTATCCAAAGTTTAGAATAGGTAAAGTTTGTGACTGGAATTTTAAGGCGTTTGAAATATTTTCTTTCTAGTCAAGAGTTGACCTGAGACACTTGATACCACTCTCATGTCTGTACAGTAAATATGAAGCTACTAGCAGCTGATTAGCTTACTTTAGCCCTTAGTAAGCAAGAGTTTACCTTTATCTGTCCGAAGCAAACTAACAAAACCAGAACCACCAAAGTTCAATAACTCTCTGAGTGCTGTAAATCTTGGCTTTAGTCCTGGAGGAAGAAAGAGGAAGAAATCTCAGAGAGGGGGGGTGCAATTTGGGTGAACTAACCCTTTAACACTGGCTACACCAATACCATGTCAAGTTATTGTAAAATGGACAAGAATTGAGTGCACCATTTTTATGTTTATTTAATCCTGGATAGGGAAATGTAAGCCCTCAATATATCAGCGGGATATGGAAGTGTGGTTGTGTGTTTTGGACTGAAGACATTAGCAATGCTGACTTACTACTGGACATCTGGATTGGTCATCATCTCTCACTCTCGTTTTTACAGTTTGAGTGGAGGACATTTTTTCGTTTTACCAACTTTTTGCATCACCACGCAGAAAAGACTAGCGAGCAGCCTCTGACCACTGCCTGTGCTTTTAGATGATGTGTTTATGAAATGGAACTGTGGAAAGAACCATAAAGAAGGAAAAGAAGGAAAGAGATGTTATTTCAGGATGGAAGGAGCGAGTTTTGGGGTTTTCTATTCATCATCCTTTTCTTACCCCTGTTGCGATCTTGCTACTCTTCTTCTTCCTCGTTGCTTTGCAGATGACATCTATTAACGTCCACTTCTCTGCCACTGATTTAAAAACTAGGGATGTGATACTCATAACACAAAATCAGCACTCCACCGGCCACATTCACCCTTTCAGCTATGATTAACCTGACTGACACATGAAACACCCAGCTGTCGGCTACCGACAAACAATTATTCACATTATTCACCCAATCGTCATTCGGGCCCGGCGATTAATGATGGCTCCAGCCAACCATGAAGTGGACATGATGGGGGCATTAGAACAGCAGTCAGGGGTGGTGATGTGGTGAAATAGGAGGAGGATGTTTGAGCATGTTGTCAACAGGCCTGTGATGTGGATGACAAATGACCAGCGCTGGTTTCTCATCAAGCTGATGTCTGTGTTATTCATGGAGCTGTGTCTGATTGAATAATGTAGTTTCAAAAGAGAGCGCCCGGATTGAAGGCACCTTTCATGTGGAATTAGGGGGCTTCTTTCATAGATTTAAAGCACCTTTGGATCCAGTATTGCTGAAGTTTTCACTCAGGCTGAATTGGCTTATTGATCAGTGGTTGATCGATCAATCTATGAATTGATTTGTTACCTTCAGCTGTCTTGAGCTGTGATTGATTTCATCTGTGTGCATGGGTCAAGGCTTTATATGTGTGGCCCAGTTTGTTTTTACTTAGTTTTTTGTCGCCCTTTTTACCTTTGCAGTGAAGCACCAAAGTTCAGTATTAGCATCTTCACTGTGGCAGTAAGGCTCATTAAAGAAGCACTAATCAGTTGATAGAAGAAACATTAACTTTCCTGCGCAGCTGGTTATGTTTTAAATAATCTGTCTGGGATTCTGTAGAATAGACTTTAAGATCGAATGTCTTTCATTTTTCTTTCTTTCTTTGAACACTCCATTTGTTTTTAATTTAAAATCGTGTCTGTTTTTTCCTTGATTTTCT
The DNA here is from genome assembly GCA_037833715.1 of Toxotes lorentzi. NCBI lineage: Eukaryota > Metazoa > Chordata > Actinopteri > Toxotidae > Toxotes > Toxotes lorentzi. The sequence goes on from JBBMJY010000011.1 coordinate 8,812,145, forward strand.
TAAACCATGTTCCTGCTTTGAGTTAAAGGTGTTTATGAGTGTAATACTTTCTTGTTCATGAATGTCTCTAAGAGGAAGGGAAACATAAAAAAAAAAAAAAGAAGTTGTGCTGCTTCAGAAATTGCCGACTGCTCATGGGACATAAAAAGGACTTTCACTAGTCTGGCTGATGCTGACATAAAAGCTGTCTGGTGCTTTGAAGGCATGAACTTTTTGAGAACTGACATTATGCATCAGCACTTTGTCATTTTCAGAAAGACATAAGTATTTCTCAATAATGGGGATTTCTCAAAATCCCCATTATTGAACGTCTCCCAAACTGTATTTCAGGTTTCCCTGTAGACCACTGCATGCTTACATGTGAAAACACAGTGGCACATAACATCTGGTGTAGTGGGACTGAAAGAGATTGAGAATATAAGCGACAGAGACTCAGAGTGTGCTAACTTTGCTCTGAAATGGGATTCTGATTTTTTTTACGCAGAGGTAGATGGAGGGATAGACGGGCAGGCAGAAAACAGAGATGGAGACACAGAGGGCTAGAATGAAAGATCACAGATAGTCATCATTATCTAGCTCCAGTCCTCCCAGTGGTGGAGCACATCAATACGGTGTAACCAGCATGGCTCTGCAGTGGAACCAGCTCCACACAACCTCTCATTACTTCCTATACTGTTATTACTGCACACACAAGCCCACACACTTTCACACACACACACACACACACACACACACACACACACACACACACACACACACAGCTGCCAGCACATGCACTGTTCACACTTGCAGCCATGCCTATGTACACATTGTGCATCCTTGTTAGTTGTCAGTGCATGTTGCCCACACAAGACACATCTGAACAAACGTTTGTTCTGATTTTGCTCAATTGAAATGTTATTGGGTTTGGTTTTTAAAAGAGTAGCAGTCCTAACAGTGGGTTTAAAGCATTTGAATGGATTCAAAGCAGTGATTTTTTGTTTAAAGATGGTGCCTCTGGCAGCAGGCTGCACAGATTTAGGTAGTCTTCTTCAAATGGGATTTGTAAGGTAAACCTTAAATCCGTTTTTTCCTTTTAACATGTCAGACCTTTCAGCTTCACACGCACACGCACACGCACACGCACACACACACACACACACACACACACACACACACACACACACACACACACAC
>JBBMJY010000011.1:8813420-8824744 GCA_037833715.1 Toxotes lorentzi
CACACGCACACACACACACACACACACACACACACACACACACACACACACACACACACACACACACACACACACCATCATTCCAAATCCCAATCTCAATGAAATTAGGTCATAATATTTACTGTGTTAACGAGTTTCTATTTTTGAATAATTAACAAGGAGTTGGTGGGATTTGAGGAGGGAATTGGGTCTCAATATAATCCTCCATGCCTCTGGTGAATGCAAATGTATAGTATGTGAGACTGGTTGATCTTGATTATGGACTGGTTGTATAGAAGTTGGATTAGCCTGGTGTTAGACTTTTCAGTAAAAAAAAGCATTTTAAAGAAAATGGAACAAAAGAAAAAAAAAAAGAACTACTCTAGGTTTTGGGGTGTTGTTTTACCATTTTACCAGAAATGCATGCATGCATGTCTGCCCTTTTTGGAGTTTTCCCAACAGCTCTTCAGCTCTGGGGAGCAGCTCAGAGAGTCCTCCAGACCGCCTGATTTGCATTCACCGTAAAGTTCAACAAGCCAAAGGCTGTTGCCACTGAACAGTGACTCAAAGCTGTGGTTGTTTTCTCACTCTTGATCAAGTGAAGGGCAGGCTGTTCGCTTAGCAGTTTGTAGAGTTTCATCATCTTTATTCTCTCCACGTGGCACTTTATGGTTTTAAAATGAAGTTAGTGATTCTCTCAGGGAGCTGGAGGGGACTTGACAGTCACTCTGGGAGAATGGAAATCTGATCCAGAAAATACAGGTGTGTGTATCTGTGTGTTTTGTGTCATTTCCTCACATACACACCAACACCCGAAACACCAGATGTTCTTCCGTGTTTTATAGCTAGCTGCCCCAGGAGAGAGGAGAGCCACCTGCTGGAGGAGGTCCCCTGCTCTGCTGCTTGTGCACCATGACCTTGAATACCTACACAAGCTTCCATCTGCTTCCCTTACGCACCATCCTGCTGTTACATTAAACCTACATTACGTATACTAGCTGGCACTGTGGCTCAGTGATTACAATTGTCACCTCATAGAGATGATGCTAATTCCACGGAAAGCAGAGCAGAGATTTTTTTGGTAAGGGTTTCCTGCTGTATGTGAAGTGGACTTGAGAGTCTGCATGGTGTCCTTAGGTATCAGTTGTTTGATACCTGTGTTTGAAACAGTTTTAAATGTTGTAAGTGGAATGAAAAGTAGTTTTAGTTTGTTAAACACCAGAAATTTAAGTGTAGATATTAAACTTATTATACCAGGATTGAGAAAACAAGTCTGTTATCAATGTTGTGGAGCACAGGTTCTGTATTCAAGCCTATTTCTGAATGTCAGAGTATTTATCTTTACATATACTTCCTAGGATAACAAGCGGCAAGATGTGCTCACATTCTCTCTGAACGTGCCACTCTTGAGTGTTAGGGCTCCTGTTGGTCATGCTCACACAGCTCCTCTTGCCCTCCAGTGATTTATATACTCTGCTAGGAAAACAAGGTCACCTTTGTCTAACCTTTGTCTCTGTAGATGGTGCCAGTCACCATACTAGGAAAACAAAAGGCATACTGTCAGCTGTCAGTATATGCAACTGCATAGGGTCTATGTAGGGCCCTACATAGTTCCATAAATGACTCATGACTCTGTGAGCCTAGGTGATGGTGTGATAGTGCTGTGATTTCTAATATAGGCCTACCTTCTGTCCAGTGAATCGTGGAGTAGCTCCAGCCAACTTTACTAATAAAACTATTTATTGGATTATGACAGTGAATGAGGAACGTAGTCAAAATCAAGATGATTTAAGGTAAATGTACAGATGAAGACATACAAAAGAGTCTTATCTCATGTTATCTGAATACTCATGAGTTAGTAAACCATAATCAGGGCAATAGGCTGTGAACCCCTGGGTGTATTTAATCCATAACAAATTAAATGAATGTATTTAAGCTCCAGTCGTTTTACCCTCTCACATACCCAGCCTTCATATTTTGCTGAAGATTGTCATACCCGGGTGTCATAGCAACCTATCTGTAAGGATTCAGAGAGCGAGAGATTAAGGGATGGAGAAATAGAAGATGGACTGGTTTAGAAAAGCAGAGGCTGAATAAAAATTGGATGTGAAGGAGCAGAAAGATCAAGAGCACGGAAGAGGAGGGAGGGAATGAAAGAGGGACATATATAAAGGTGCATGTTTCTCTTTAATTAGACTTCATATTCTGCTACTAAATTGCCAAATGGCAGATAAAGCTCTAATGCATGAATAACTTCATTTGACTTGAAAATGATACTCAACCCCAGGGGTGTTGTCAATTGGACATGACCACGTGTCATGATGAAATACCACCTAAGGGCCAAGGACTGCTAAGTGTGTGTGTTGCTTTTATATAGGCCAGAAGACTCAGGACCACTGATAATGTTATATTCATGTATGGTTGACAAATATTTAGTGAAATGTTACTGTGGTAAATAAGGCTGCTCTGGTTCACGGAAGTAAAATTTGCATTTTACTTTTCAAATAGAAAAAGCTAAAGTAGACTTGCACAAACTACCTGTACACTGTACCTGATTGTGAAATGAATGTACTATATATGTTCCTATAGAGGCTTTATGTCAGGTTGTTATTAAAAATCAGATTTTATTTCTGGGCTCCTCGGTGCCCAGGTACCTTTGCCAGCTTTTGTACCAACCAGAGACAATGCTGTTAACGTGCAGTAGGGATCTACTCCAATGCATGATAGGCAGCTAGACCAAAGTAATGCTATCAATTCTAAAAGAGCAGCATGGTGAGCTGTGATGTCAGGTACATGTTATTTGTAGTAAATGGCCTAAGACACGCGAAACAGCTGGTAAGGCCCTTACAGTTCTTTTCATTTCAGTGGGAAGGGTGTGTGTCATTTTATGAGTAACTGACAGACAGACAGTGTTGGTCCAACACATTAAATCTGAAGTGAATTCAGTAAGTGAATAAAATAACGTTTATGTTAATTTCTGCTTTAGTTTAAAAAAAGGAAAATTGGAATACCCCCTCTGGTTTTTTATTGAATAAGTAGTTTAACTAACCAGAGTGTAATCTTTCAATAACAGTGGAGAAGAAAGATGTTTTTCCTCTCTTGGATGAAGTAGAAGAAATCTATTACATGAAGCTGGGACAATGGTCCTCAGTGTTGCAATGTGCGTCTGTGTGTGTTTCCCCGCTGCGTAACTCCGCTTTAAACAGGAACTAAGTCCTGCTGTGTGATCATGCTTAGTGAAGCCCACCCGACCCCCTGCAGACACACAAACTCACACTCACACATGCACACACACAGGTATATACGCACACATGTGTATATGCCTACGCACACACAGTGTGCCGCACACATTCATACAGCCCAAGGAGTAGAGGGTTATAGTAACAGTACTTTCAGTTTTGCTCTCAGCAAAGGAACTGATCTAAGCTGTTTCCCATTGGCATTAAATATGCATTAGTCCCAGCCTTTCATGTGGGCACTGAGCTGTGTTTTGTGTAAGAAGTCCTGGGGATATTTTCTGATACTTGCAGCCCACCAATTTTTTATCTTCATCTTTTAATTAAGAAGGAGAATGAGGTCTGCGAGAAAGAGAGCTAATCTTTATTAAATGGAATTTCTGGGACACTGGGTTGCTTCAGGCCTGGTTACGAAACATCCCGCCAACGAACACCACGAAACCCCAGCTCCACGATCCAGTGTTTCTCATCAATTAACCTTGAGAAACCACAGGAAAAGACCACGCTGAAATAATACCAGGCAGAACACGAACATGGGGGTTACACTGTCTAATAATTATTTCAACCACTCACCTGCTATGTCTCATTCTCTTTGAATAATGTCGAGTGAGGGTCTCATCGCTGACAGTATCCCATTGTTCACCATGTCGGTAAGCCATCTCCAGCTCAGGCGGTGTGCACAGCCCCTGGGCCTCCAGCCTGGTTCCATCTTGTGTAAGGACACGGCAATCAATCATTTTTTTGTAGAGTGTCTGTAGGGGTGTTGGGGGGGTGTGGATTGTGCCCACACTGCCCATACTGGTTCACCAGGAAAAGGTGATCCCTAATCCCAGCAATCTGCCGGCTCCTGTGACCAATGCTGGTCGCTGTTATTTCCCCTTTCCTGGCAGGTTGGCCCTCTCTTGTTCTATTATCCCGCAATCTGTAATTAAAGGCAGCCAAGGGGAACTGAGATGGAGCGAGAGAGTAGAAGAGCTAGGGATGGATGTCCAAATTTCACACAGAGGATTGCTGACAGCAAAGATCCAAGCCTTTTCATGGCCTGAGGGGTGTGTGTAATTAGACTATTACAATGCAGTTTTGACCAACAAATCCTCATATCTTAAAGACAAAGTAGGTCATTTGTCAGTGCCCTTCAAAAGAAGGCTTATGAAAATGTTCTGATCTGATCTTTTGGGTAACTAAAACCACTTGGTTAAAAGAAACCAACATCGAGTGATAGTTGGAGACAGGACACAAACCGCTGTTTCTAGTGTGATGATGCAATTTATACACACAGCTTAAAACCCAGAATTCTCCCCTGCTTTTCTTTCCCTTCTTTATAAGCTGTAGCACACAGTTTCCTGCTTTGTCACTGAATGTAAAATGTAGTAATGTCTGTCCGAACAAACAATCAGTGCCGTCCTGTTTTTTTTTTTCTGGAGAATAGTCTCATTTTGTAGCAAGGGAAAATACGCTCTCCTCCAATGAGTGCAGAAACCTGCACCTTAGTCTTCCTGTGTGTAAATAAAGATGATACTCAATAATTCCATCCTGCCAGCACACGCTAGGACTGTAATATCGCACACTGTGAGCACACCCTGTTCACACTCATAAATCTCTCCCCAGTTTTTTCCATCTTCCCTCTGCGAAAGTCCTGAAATGTTTAATGCCAGTGTTTTGTGAGTGTAACCCAATGCCAGGGCTTTGTCTGTGAGCCCACGCTGGCTAGAATTGGACAAGATTGAAACCTGTCGCAGTAATGGGGTCTCTGACCAGGTGGGGCTATTACTGGCAGTGTGTGTGTGGGTGGGTAAGGGGTATACATACAAGTTTGTGCATGTGCAGTGATATATGAGGACACAAACCTTCCAATAGAGCCTCCAGGGCATGGCTTAGCTGCCATAAACAAGCAGCCTTGGTTATCAGTAAGGCAGTAAATATTGATTATTTTAAATGGCTATCACATTACACTCATAAATATACATTGATTACACGTTCGTGGGTTGATATCCTTCGATTTGCTTTTGAAAAATGCAAAACCATTATCAGCTCATGAAACAAACTATCATTTATAAAATCTTATTTATCTACTGAGGCCCCTTTGAGAAAAACTGTTTCAGAAACAGCTATCCCTCCATAATGTGAAGATTAATAAAGAGCTTTACCCAAATTCATGCAAATTGCTGCCTTTGTTATAAGTATATCTTTTTATATAACCCCAAACCATACAAAACGAGTAACCTCTAGTTTTCCAGGAACATTTGGAGTAATTTCCTGGTAGTTTTATCCATCATTTGTGTTACAGTCCATTGACAGAAAACAAAATGTCAGTCACCCCAGAATAGACCCCAACAACCATCATCTCCACGTTCCACTGCAGCATAAACCATCATACCTTCCAGACCCACGAGTTTACCAATGTACAATCACAGTGTCTGCAAAATATACAACACATCATTAACTGTGGTCTACCCCTGGTTATTTAATACACTATTTTTTCTCTCAGTCCATGAACTCCCCTCGCTGGGAAAGCCTTGAGGGTATAGATAGTTCGTGTATACCACTGCCAACATTGCAGAAGAATTTTACAACCAAAAGTCAGCACTCGTTCTGTGATGAACTGCATTTTACCCCTTACCTCTTTCCTCTATGAATTCACTCCTCAGCAGTTTGAGCTTCTGCTTCTCCCTATATGTCCTCCAGCCGCTGCCTAGAAGTGTTGATCACTTTGACGTTAGTGTGCCTTGCTCACCGTGGGTGTAAATAATCAGATTTGTGACAAGAAAGCAGCCAGTCAGAGGAGGTGAGAATTGAATTTTTGAACTCTCATTTTATTGGTCTGATATGAGTGCTATTCAGCCGATGAAACAGCATGCCTCCGCTTATGAAGAGAAACTGAATTACTAATTTGAGACAGAGGCCAAAGATTAAAACAGATTCACTGGTGCAGTCTGCCAAGATACATGGATTCCATCTTTGCCAGATTTGGTGCTCAGACTGTATGTGGAGTGAAAGCATCTTCTATCCATTATAATACTGCACAGCCTTTAACAGTGAAAAAGCAATTTTTAAGTTGGCAACCCCAGGGAATAAAAAAAGAAATCAACCTGCAGCAAAATTTGGATTGATTTTTGCAAGGCAGTTTTACACACCCACCACAAATTGCGAAAATTAAATTGTCACCATGTCAACTAAAACAGTGATTAAGATGTATCCCAAGGTCATTACTGACACAGATGCATTTGAAAAAAAGTGCTCATGCACATTTGATAAGTCCACAACCTTATATTTTGGAGCCTTTTGGTTGTCCAGGAAACTGGAAACAAGCAAAGGTGAAGGGAAATAGCTTGGCAAGGTGAGAAATTGAGTGATGATTTGTGGACTCGGTGTCCTGACAGGCTCGATTTTGTGCAGCCTACACAGACACAGTAGTTCAACATGATGAAAAGCAGCGGAACTGAAATTGGCAAAAAAAAAAAAAAAAAGTGAAAGTCTACTGACCAGACTGACTTCCACCCACGGCTGCTCACTGTACTTGTGGCAAGGGTCAGGGTTACCCACTTCCATTTCTGTTTTTTTGTTTTTTTAACATACAAACATATATAGAAAGAAATGAGCTGTTTTTCAAAGATCGTTTGACAGTCCTGTAGATGAGATTTTTTCCATCATCATTCTGATCAAACTCACGGGTGAAGGTATTGAACATTTTAATAAATGAGCTCCCCGGAGCTTGACAGAGCAGGACATGGAGTGGATTCAGCCTCGGGGCAATCTTTTATAGAAAGAGCGGCAGAGAGCTTGATCTGTCTTTATGCCCTTTTAATTACACACGGCTGGCTGGATTCCAATCCCCAGAGAGCCGAGGTAAAGCACACGTCAGGACCAGCCGCCACTCCGCTGGCAGCTCAGTATTACCCTACCTAAACACCCTCGGGGGAGGAGAAGGAGAAGGAGAAGGAGAGCGAGGGGAGGGAGGATCACAGGCACTCCTGAGGGCAGTACAGGGTTAATTCAGAAGACAAATTTTCAAGAGCCACAGGCAGCTGTCAATCTTTCCTGCAGTATTTTGACTGACACGCAGTGAAAACAACTGTCGAGACAAGGTGCAGGTTACTAGCAAATCGCACCCGGGGTACTCACATTACTAGTATATTACACATACCTCACATACAAATGCTTGTATATTTTATTACATACAAGCAGATTTCTCCTAAAGGAAAACCCCCGTCTCAGATTTTCACTTTGTATGTTTAAGGAGCAGTTTGGCCATGTCACGGTGATTGGCTTTCCACGGAATGTGACATTTGATGTTACTGGCAGTTTGCGCTCGGACTTTGACCTGTCAGTTTTACCATCTTGGTGATCAGCTGACAGACAGGCAGTTTGTGTCACTGGGTAAGACTGGGGAAGACAGACATGGTTCACAGCTACATCTACTATGACTGATTGATCAGACAGACAACAGTCGTCTGTGTGAGATTAAGCTCAGGCTAGTGTGTGTTTTTGTGTTTGCTGCCAACACTCACTCCATGCCACACCTTTTCTGTAGACTGACCACGCTTATTCATGCGCACATATTGACAAACACACATGAATCCACACAGATTTGCAGCCGCTCTGTCCGTCTCACACACACATACAGTTAGTCTCTCACATGTCTTTCATCGGCACACATTCCAACAGCTCAGAGCATGTCAAACAGCAAGAGCCAAGAGAATAAGACTCCCTCGCACAGCGAGACCTTTCATGTATCAGAATCCCTTGATTCACATGACTCTCACCTCCTAGAACCATACTTTACCACGAAATGAATGGTGTAACCTCCAGGCAATGTCAAGGTGAAGGAAACGTGTCAGTGCGTCCCTGTTGAGCTTTTCTTCGCTCCAGCTCTCTCCAGTTAATGACTTGAGTGTGGAGAGCGTTACCTCTGCCAGGCCTGGCCAGATGACCCAGAGGAGATGGTCGGTGGGAGGGGAGGATACAGACTGTAATCACAGGCAATCATCAGCTTTCTCAGTGGATTTCTGCTACTCTGGACTGGACTGCTTGGCCCCAAACCTGTGATTTCAGCTGCAAGGTGGAGTGAGACAAAAGAAAAAAGGGGGAGGATGAGGACGACAATGAAGATTTATTACACAGAGTACACAAAAAGGAAAGATTCTAGTCGTGTAGGTGAGGATGCCTCAGAATGTACCTGCTTCTGTTGGTTGAGAGCTGTTGACAGTATATGTTTCTTGTTCTATTTAGTAGTCAAACAGAGACCTGGCTTGGATGTTGGAAGAAGAAGAATTTGAAGGGTCGGGGTTGAGAAGTGGATCCAAAGCCACTGGGTCCAAAGTAGAAGCTGTGCTGCGTCCAGCAGCACAGTTAGTGCTGCTGGACGCAGCACTAACTGTGCTGCGTCCAGCACAGTTTTAGTTTTAGTGTTCACATAATAATAGTAAAGTTTGGGGGAAATTTTAAGACTTTATTGCATAGTTACCAGTTGAGTGACAAATGTGCCAGTGTTACTTTGCTTTGGCTAAAACAACCTAATATTAGACAAGCCAATGTTTACTGCACTCTGTATAACAACATCTTATAATTTGTATGTTCAAAGAGTAGCCAGTTTCACTTTTAACAACATGCATGCAGAATTCATCTTAGAGTACATTACTCTTTGTTTACATCTGGCCACATGAATTCTAAACAACAATAGGATATTTTTAGGTTTTTCATATTGTTGTGAGAGTCTACAGATATGCTAGTTGCTATATGAGGCAGTGCTAGAGAGCTACTATGCTAGCATACTATTGTATAGTGTACCTGCTCCAGTGGTGGCCTAGTATCTGATCCAATTCATAAAAACAAGCATTAAGTGAAGTAAATTATATCAGTCTACACTGAGCCCACAAGAGACTTGACCCTTTGGTAGAGAGGATGCTGCCAGTCTTCACTCTGCATGAAAGAAAAGGTTCCATGCCGTCTGACGTTGTGAGCCCAGGCTTCGTGGTTTCTCGACCCTCCAGGCTAAATCTAGTGGAGCTGTGCTTCCCCCAGCTTTTCTGCCTCTCTTCATCAACACACAACCAGCCCCCTCATAGCCCGCAGCACTGATACTAATATGGAATACAGAATGGTTGTTAATTTCATTTTACGGCTAGGCTTGCTGGTGCCACTCAAAGAGAACAAGAGCACTTCCTCAGTACCACTGATCTACTGGCCTTAATAGGCAAAAAATAACCTCTGTTTTTATAGCTACATACATGTCGGCTCTGACTTTGGAGCTGTAAACTTTTACATTGCGGTGTGTAGTGATACTGTGTGAGAGAAAAGCCTTGGACTGTTTGTCTCTAGCTCTCAGTCCTACGTGCTCTGTGGTTGAGTCTGGTTGTCTGCTTTCTACTGTGGTCTTTCATCACGTTCACTCCCCATTCTGGCATGCCTACCAGTATAGTATCTTTGTGTGTGCGTGTGTGTTTGGGTGTGGGTAAGACCAGATCTTTACTGCCATCTAGTGGCAGAATCACATCACTTTCAGTGGGTTGCCATGAAGTGTTTTGCAAGCACTGTACATGTACAGGAGTTGTGTGTGTGTGTTTGTGTCTCTGTATGTCGGTAGCTCATTAATGGGAGTCTATATTAGTGGAGCAGGTCAGTGAAGTCAATGAGAGAGTGCTAATTCTCCTCCGGTCCCTCTGTGCACTGCCACTTTTGCATATAAATTACTTTAAATGTGATGTTGCTGCTAAATTCCTTAACCGCTGCTTGTTTAAAATTCATGAACTCTTTTGAATTTTGTCAGGCACGGTTGGGCTGTCAAAAAACCCTTTTATACATTTAAAATCTCTGGCAGGTGTGCATGTGCGTGTGCATAGGCACTTAGACTGAAATTTTGTGAAATTCTCCCCTGTTTTGTCTCAGAAGAGCTCTGGAGCTTCCCTGGTCCTCTGCCTCTTTCTCTCTCTTTCTTTCTGTGTTTAGACTCATTACCCAGCCTTGGCTAGCAGATGGTGAAGGGAGACCTGTCCCTGTGTGAATGTGTGCATGAGCATGGCTGTGTGTATATACAGTATATCTAATTAAAGCCAGTTACTGTGAGGAGTTTTAAGGAATTTTTCAACCTGCCACATTATATAGAAATATATGGTAATAGAATCCATTTCATTACTTTTTCCCATGGTCTTCAGCTGTATCGTAGTTGGTAGCACAGTTAAGCAGTAGAACATATATCAGAGTTCTCATATGTGCTCACACACACACACACACACACACACACACACACACACACACACACACACACACACACACACACACTCTCGCCCTGGTGCTACCATCTATTGCTTTTGTGCGATCAGACTTTAGACAAGCACTCTTGTTCAGTGTTAATTTGTGTCTGCTGGTTGATTGTTTGCCTCAGGAGAAACAAGGACGGCGCTTGGCGCTAAAAGTAACTGAATGGCCTTTTTACACTCTGCTAATTGATTCTGAGGGTTTGATTAGTTTTTTTTTTCTTTGTGGCCCTGTGTGTGTGTCTTTGTAGGAGTGAGAAAAAGAGAACGAGCGATGCAGCGCCAGATGCAAGCCAACAAATAGAAGATTTACTAACAATATAGCTTGAAGCGTAAAACACTACATTTACAGAAACTATGTAATGGCAGAAGACAACATCCTGAAAAGCTAAAATATTCATCAGTGTTTTTCTAACATGAGCACTCTGAAGAGGGACCTCTGAGAAAATGGAAATTGATAAAAAAAAAAACACTTATGAATGCTTTGGATTTCTTTCTGTGTAACTAGTGTGGAAAAGGGTATAATGCTCTTGCCATGTCAACTGGAAAATCATAAATTATGAAATACAACAGACACACCAGCTTGCAGGTTTACCAAGTTGACTCTAAACTAGGTTGACCTGCACATTCAGGCAGATACAGTCAGCTCAGCAATAGTGTAGTACCTCAGCCTCCAGCAGCCGTGGAATGTATGGGCCCTTTGATGTTCCTGTACCTGCGAGAACCAGCAACCTCCTTAGTGCATAGGTGGCTGTAATAAACATTTTATGTGTCTGCCTAAGTGTGTGTGTATGTGTGTGTGTGTGTGTGTGTGTGTGTGTGTGTGTGTGTGTGTGTGTGTGTGTGTGTGTGTGTG
>JBBMJY010000011.1:8824844-8927175 GCA_037833715.1 Toxotes lorentzi
GTGTGTGTGTGTGTGTGTGTGTGTGTGTGTGTGTGTGTGTGTGTGTGTGTGTGTGTGTGTGTGTGAGTGAGTGTTTACATAATTAGCCCTCTTTCGATATTGTCTTAATTTGCATTCTTGTACTCTGTGGATGAAGAGGAAAATCCATTGCCTCTTGTTTATACACATTCACATGGAAATGCTGGAGGGCTTCATTAACTGATCCATAGGCTGGTGTAATTCTAAAAGAGACAGACATGGTAATGCTGTGATTACAACTGACTGATCCCACCAGATGGTTTAATAGAAAGTATCCAAAATTATTGCCTCACCAGCGACACAGAAACAGAAACAACCTCATACACAGGAAACATGCTGTTAAACCACTTGAACAAAGAATCTTGACAGCATTTTTTCAGTGTTCCCTCAGCTCTGTGTGTATACATGCCTGCATACTGCTTGTTTATATATTTTGGCCACACTGCACATCCTCAAGAGTCTCTTTCAGCAATTTTTTGTAAATCCTTTGCGGTGTGTTTACATGAATCGTCGCTCTCTGTTTCCTTCTCTAAATGTTGTGACGGCAGGTCTAAACAGGATGCAGGTCGGCTGTAATATTAGTTTACATGAGAGATATACAGGTTACCCAGAGTATCACTGGACTTGTGTCACTGTATTTATGCCATTTGTCTTTTATGAGAAACAGTATCTTTTAGTCAAGCACTGTACAACTACAACAATCAAAATAATGAATAATTAATCAGAATATATGCCTTTACATTAAGGTGTTCTTACAATTACTTTTCATTTGAATAGTCTTTCCCATACCACTGCTACACCCAATGTAATCACATGCACTCTTAAATTCATTTTGTGAAACAAAGGCATAAAGGTTTGCACTGGAAAGGGCTTTGCTGGTTTGCAAAGTACTAATAATTTAGTGTTTTTCTATTTACTGAAAACTCAAAGTGGTCAGGTTTGTCTAAGCTCCAACACTTTGTGGGTAATAATAGCAGCAAGGAGAAGGTTTGCCCTGGAAAAGTCTTTGCTAGTTTAGAAAATGTACTAAAAGAAGGACATTGCAGAGTATTTCTTCAGCATGCTTCCCGCTGTCTTGTCTGTCTGAAGTCTCCTGTGTTGGAAACACAGAGGGAAAACACAAGCTGACCAGTTGGCGTTCTTGTGGTCTCTCCATGGTGTCTTTGTAGCCTTGACATATAGTTACTTTTTAGATGGTGCTGGTCAGCTCCGGTTGTGGCTCCGTAGTATTTTTGAGTTTTCACTGCTTTCATTTGTGGGTCTGTATGTCTATGATCTGTTTCCTATTTACCAGTGTGTCACTGTCGGCTCACTGTCACCCCCGTGTTTGGAAGAGTGGTGTACCCTATGTTATTTAGTTCTGTCAGCAAGTCTGCCTCGGTGAGCCATGTCCTGGAGGATGGTTTTAGGATGAGGAGGAGACGTTGCTCTGGTAGCCGTCCAAGCCTATGTCTGTCCTCCGCTGCCCCTCCATTCCCCTCTCTTGCTTTCTTTCCTTTTTTCCCCTGTTTCTCCTTCCTCCTCTCCCACGACCTCAGGGAGTCCTCAGGAGGTGCAGTTTTCCAAAATGGGATGATTTTTTTTCCCTCCCCTCCTTCTTCCCTGGTCGCTCTATCCCTCTCCCGAATTAACATTGGAAAAAAACCCCAAACCTCACTTCTGAGTGACTCATTCAAATAATTGTTACTTTTAGCTGTATCAGGTTACTCTTTTCTCTGACTCTCTCCTTGCTTTTCTTCCTCTCCTTCAGTACAGTGTGGTATCTGGGCCACTTGTGAATTAGGGCCTTTGAGTGAAAAGGCAGAAAAAACGAGTGACATCAGAGAGGGAGAGAAAGAGAGGGATCCAAAACCTGAGTAGCCCTGTAATTTTCTGCTCTGTTTCTATGATTGAATGTATGACCATGATGGACAATTGAGTCAATAGGAGATTGTCCTCCCACTTGCAACCAGCTGGGTCACTTTGTATGTGTGCATGTATGAGTAAACATGTCTGCAATGTGTATGTGTGTATTATTTTAGCATGTCTGCATGACTTAGGTGTGTCTAGGTGGGGCTCTGCATTCTTGACTCTTACAGGAAGACACGTTCAAAGGAGTACGGCAGCCTATTCAGATCCGAATAACAGAGACGACAAAGAGACGCTACATGTGTCTGTTAGTGCTTGTGGGAAAGACAGCAAGAACAAAAGAGACAAGAAGTGAGATAGCAAAGGAAAGGGGTGTGGACCAAGAGAGGAAGGCCAGACCAAGTCGATTTTGAAACAGACAAGAAAGGCGATACTTGGTGAAACATTTTTGGAGAGAAGGGGGAAAAAGGGCGAGACGTGGAGAGATCCCTCCCCCTGCCAAATCCAAGTTACTGTAGACTATCCTATAGCTAACCCTTCCTCCCTTTCCCTCCTCTCCATGTCCCATGTGAGCAGCAGCCTGATGACTGGACCTCTCTGTGTCTCCGCTCTGCTTACGTTTTGCTGCGCTCCGGCAGACATGCATTGTTCTCCACTGTACACTACTTGTTGCCCCTATTCTCAAAGACTTAGTCTGTCTTAGCTCTGCAGCAAGATTGACTGGGAAAGACTTTGGCTGCCTCGCGGTGAGTACTGACATTTTAATTTTGGGCTTTTGTTAGGAGAGAAGAATTGCCTCATTGATTTGTTTGCTGTGACAGAGATTTTGCCCAGTGTTTCCGAGTTTGGTAAACGCTGAGGCGATAATGTGCAGTAGGAGATTTTTAAGACAGTGAAGTTGGCACAGTGTGAAAAGAATGTAGGGAAACTTTTGTACAGTGTGAGCTGGAGAGAGAAACGCTCCAGTAGTAAGAGCCTTTTTAGCTCTTCTCCTGTTTCTGACTGACTAGCTCCCTTTTTGCTGACTCACTCTATTAACTTAATACACATGGCTCTGTGATGTGTGGGTGTGTGTAGTGTACATGTGTTGCCATTGTGTTCAGTGCTCTGGAGTAATTCTTTGTGACTATATGTCTGTCTCAGTGCGCATGTGTGTGTTAATTAGATTTCATTATCTACTCCTGTGTGCCTGATCGACAATGTAAATGTGCGAAGTTAACCGCGACAGGGAGAGAAAAACAGAGGAAGAAGAAGAAAGAGAGAAGCTGGCATCCTGCCGCCTCACTGTTTGTCATCACTCTCTCAGGTCTTTATTGATTTCCTCGTCTCTGCTCGCTGAACGAGAACAATACCCTCACGCCTGGCCAAGACCCCTAGTAAATAAGCCAGCTAAATATCAACACCAAATCTCCGGCAAGATGTTGTTCATTGATTGGCTTTGTCACCAGATGCACACACACAGAGACACACACATAACAGCATAACACAATCGGGCCTAGTTGTCTAGAGGGACTCCATTGTTTGCTACGCATAATTGTTTGTGTGTATGTGTCTAAAGGCTTGTCCAAAAGGTCTTGGACAATGAAGTCTGTCAGGAGGGGGATGTGGATTTCTATCTCCCTCTCCGTCGCTCTCTCTCTCTCTCCCTCTCCCTCTCCTTTTCCTGTCCAAGTCCCCCTT
This sequence comes from Toxotes lorentzi, assembly GCA_037833715.1. Lineage (NCBI taxonomy): Eukaryota > Metazoa > Chordata > Actinopteri > Toxotidae > Toxotes > Toxotes lorentzi. Next base: position 8,828,391 of record JBBMJY010000011.1, read on the forward strand.
CACATCTGGATCCCCCCCACCAGCTGACAAGGAACAAGGGAGCGGATGGAGGGAGGATGGGGGCGTGAATGCAGGGAAGAAAGAAGAGAAAGAGGGATAGAAATGGGAGGAAGGGGAGTTTGCTCAGGCCAGAGCTCCCCTGGTAGATTTCCTCCAATGCAGGAAGAGCGTACCTCACAATGTCATTGTGATTGCCCAACGTATGAGAGGAAACACAAATACTGTACACACAGATGGGAAGCTCTCTTTCAAAGACCCATGCAAGGACACATTTAAACTCATGTGTGTATATAATACACACATATATAACTAAGTGTACTTAAATGTGCTTATATTTAAATGCACACACACTGATGCAGATGCCAATGACAGTTGAGCCATGATTAAGCCCATTGAACTGACTCTGGTGCTCCTGCAGTATTTAGCTCAGAGAAGAGCGCGCCGGTGCTTCTTTGGAAGGCTTTGGCCTTAGCGTGTGTCAAATTTTCAATGGGAGTTTTTGCTCGAAGGCTTTAGCTGTCAAAGTAAGTCCTGTTCTCTGTCAGTCTTTTTACCCTCCTACCTTTCAGCTCATCAGTGTGTGTCTGTCCATGGCTGCACTCTGATGAGACTCCCTGAAGCTGAAACCATAATGAAAAGCTCCACTTTAAAGAGAATCACTTGGCCTGGATTGGATTTACTTGCTCTGCTTTTTCATTTGCTCTGCCAGATGAAATTGTACATGCCAGCTGCTGTTTCAGTGCTCTGCCAGAACTGGGCAACCACTCCTATGCCTGTTTATCCACACAAGGGAAGGGCCAAGTGCCATGCCAACAGGTGTATGTTGACATCATTAGTGTTAAGCAGTAGGCGGGCAGCATGGAGGCACCCTTTTTTTTTTTTTTTTAAAGGGGTGAAAGTATCCCTCACATCTGTTTCTGCAGTCTTTTTTTGTGCACCACACATGATCTGCACAGTTTGAGGGTGGCAGTGATTGGGACAGTGATAAAACACCTGCCTTCATTTTCTCCACAGCCTCCCAGGAACTGTTTGACTGTGCAGTTTCTGCCATATGTGCATGTGTAATTCAGTCATCTCCTTCTGTCAGTGCAGCTGGTGTGTGTCTGTCTACACTTCTACTTTTCAGTTTATTTTTGGCTGTTACGAGCTAAGCCTGCGTCTTTGTGTGACTTATAGGTGAGCAGCGATGATGTTACAATGCAGGTGACATGAGTATGACTGAGGTCACTCCCTGAATAGCCTCTCTGTGTAACTTGTGATCAGTGTTAATTTTGTTACTTCTGTAAAAGTCTTGTACATAATCAGTTTTAGCTTTTCATAGCAAGCGTGTCTTTCAGTATTAAATATTTCATAGAGTAACATGAGAGGAATGTGTTGAGACAGTGGCCCTGTCATTTTATTGTCATTTTACTGGTCTGACGTCAGCTATATTAGCATGTCTTACATTACATCAGTACTGTATGTCACTAGGCAAACAGAGAACCATGGCGAATGAGGTACTGTCATTTGGCACAAGAAGCACTGCGCTATACAGTATGAGTGCCAGCAAACAAATCAGAGTGGAGAAGAGTGAAATGTGTTCAACTGGGTCACAAAGCTCTGGTTTGTTTTGGTGACAGTAATAGCATTCAATCTGCAGTGATGTACATACACTGTGTCCAACAATGAGCTGGAGTGAGACAGAGACCACCACTGATGACAAAGAAACCACCTCAGTGGGACAAAATAGATGTATGAATGAATATAAATAAATTTGGGGAGGAAAACGAAGCATTGTGCACAAACCTAAAGGTAATTTAGACCCTTACAATAAGAAATCTATTCATGTTTGTAATATGTAAATTATATAATATTCAAATTAATCCAAAGCAAAATGAAAATCAGTAAATAGAAAACAGAAGGAAACAAAGGTTCATATCAATGAATTTCCCTGACATTCAGCCACGCAGATGTGTCAAAGTACGCTGCATTGCAACCATCTGGGGTATTTATTTTTATAACGTCTTTATACTTCTTAGGAGAACAGGTTCTCTCAGCTTTGTGAGATGGATTGCATACAAACTCCAGATGTTTTTTTTCTGATTCCCCTCTCTCTTCTTTCGCTTCTCACTTCTCTGACTCATTTAGCCTCTTTTATTTTAGGATGGATGAGTCTTAGAGCTTATCTGTCTCATTTTTGATCGCCATTATGCCTTTTTATGTTTCTGCTCTTATCTCGGCACGCATGCGTGCTGTCAAAGTCAGTTTGCACGCTGCAAGACAGATTACAGCACCTGAGATGGGGGTCTGGTCAGTGCTGATGTAAGATATACTATAGGCCTACACACAAAGAAGTGTAGGTATGTGATTCATCACATGTCAACGGTGCACACATTCAATCACATTTAGTGCGTTTTAAAGATTTTTGGTGTCTTTGTTGCAATGCTTCATGTCTGCAGGATCATTAATATTCTTGCCTACCCACCATGTACCATTTCATGAGCTTCTTGACGTCGCCGTTCATTCCTGCAGTTGGTTCCAATTACAAAGAGGCGTTCCCTTATGAAACATTGTAGAGACATATTAAGATATTATTTATACATAGGGTCCAAGCATGTTTTTTTTCTTCTTTTTTTTAACATATGACAGTAACATCAGACATAAGACATTCCATATGTCATGACAGACTGTTAGACACAGAAACATAACGTCACTCATAGTTGTGGGTTGAAGGCAAATGTTCAAAGAATCTGCTAGGCACAATGTTAGTTTTAAAATCAAGTCAAGTAGGGCAAGTTTACACAAAGTGAACCATGTGAGAAAGCTGAAAAATAAATGCTGCTGCAAGCAGGCAGATTATTTCAGAAAAATCTCTTATTGAGTTATGGTTTTTAGAGCAAAGAATGGTGTTAATTTTTGCAGTGCCGTGTGTGAATTGTGTGGATGTGCCAGCAGCACCCAAAATATCATTGCCATTGCAAGCGATCTGCAGTTTGCTCAAAACCTATTCAGTCTACAGCCTGATTGCTTTTGATGGGCTTGTAACTCTGCCACAATAGTTCATTCTGCACAGAGTTTGTGAAGTATTTTGAAGGATTTTCAACATTAAATCACTCTCATCCTGTCTACAGAAGTCACGTCCCTCTCTCCATTTTTCCATTTCCATCCCCTTATATTTCTAAAAGGGTGTGTGTGTTTAAATGGATGATTTCATTAATTTGATATTGATATCAGTAAGTATATGTGTGTACGTGGTGTGTACGTATATGTGCATTGATTCATGTAATAGGTGCCTGGAGACATAAATACACACATACACTGTCTTGGCAGGTGCATTCTTCATTCTTTGTACATAGTGCTTAGATGCCAACGCATACACCCATTTTGTTTGTGAAGATTATCACTACCCCTTATGATGGTTAATATTTATTCTCCTTCTTATACTAGCTCAGACCACGGTGTAATTCTCAGTGGTTCTGCTGTCACTGTAAAAGCTGGCTTTAAAAGCTCATTAAATCTATTTTCAAACAAGTCAGAGGCCAGGTATGAATCTCCAGCAAAATCCGAGTTTTGAGCCTGTCACAGGTTACACATCATATTGAGATGAGAGGATTACAGCTATTATTGGTGAAAAAAGAACATTTTCCTGATTATAGCCCGACTGTGTGTGTGGATACAAAGAGCTCTGATTACTGCTGGCACCGCCGCCCCACTTCCCAGGATACCAAGCATTGACTGGCACAGCAGGGGGGACAGGAAACGCTGTAGGCATACACACACATACGTGTAGCAACATGCAGGCACATATGCAGGCACACATCAAACACAGTGATTAGCATTTTGTGGGTTAATCTCATGCCTTACTGTCAGCCCACATTTCCTTTTTTTTTTTTTTTACTTTATTTATATATTTATTTTAGAATTGCACAATTCTTTTATGGAGTTCATCTGTAGTGAATAAACAGAACACAGACAGCTTTGTGGTACAGAGTTAATATTTAAACAGAATACTTGTATATTTATGGATTATTGCCTTTTTGGATAATGGCATATCGCACGTCACTCTATACTCAATAAAACACCAATAAAGCTAATATCAGGCATGCAGTCACACATGCTTTTTCCTGTTTGCGTTGCCCATGGCAATGACTTGGCGAGGATCAGCGGTGATGTCAGAAGTGATGTACGAGTGTTGGGAGTGTGAGAGGATGACCTCAGCAGAGGGGAAGTCCCAGAGGACTCGTATCAGCTGCAGCCAGCGCTCACCGTCAGGACTTTCTCACGTTCAGTGTCTCTACTAACAACTAAAGCTGGCCCGACCCCCATGAAACTCCACCTTTTGATTCTTCACAGGCATCACAAATCTCCAGCACGCAGCAGGACAAAGACCCCTGACATGCAGGCACTCACACCACACACCATTCATTTTTTTTCTTTTACACATTTTAGTTTTAAACATTTTTCAACAGAAATGCTACTAAAGCTAATTTAGCTCCTACATTTAATGTTTGATGACATTCTGCAAACATTCTGGCCATGTCTATTAAATGAAAGGGGTGAACAACTGATGCCCCTTGGTTTCATGTATTTACACATATTGAAAGCTGCCATCAGTATTGTGGGGTAATTGGTACTGACATGCCAAAAAAAGACTGGAAGAAGACTAAACTCATGACTTTATGATACAAAGAATGCACTCTGGTGACAAAAACTAAGGCTAAACAATGTTTACATTCATTCAGTGAGTGTATCCTTAAATCCAGCAGATCTGTTATGAAACAGCTTGAAATGGTCAGTTTTGTATGCTGTAATTTAAATAGGGTGCAGTTATAGTATTTCCTGTAAGTAAAGCCAGTGGTTATTCTCATCAGCCTTGGTTTGAGGGTTTTGGCTTCTGGCACATGTGTCCTGTGGCTTTTTTCAGTGGGCAGCATAGGCATCTCTGTTCATGTTATGGTCTGTTGTTGGCATCAGTGTATTTTTGCTGATATTTAAACCCATTAGGTCCAACTTTTTGACACTCGTTGACACTAGTCACAGTGTTTTGGTGACCTTATCTGGCATATGGGAGCACAGCTCATCCATTTTCCCCCAGAGAAGTGGCCCCTGTCCAGGTTGGCCGAGTGTTGTCCAGTCCTTTCCTCTGATTCAAGCAACAGTCGATCCATAAATGAATGGTTGCCTCTTCCTAGAACAGCTGTGCTACCAGCCTTGAATGGAAAAATAATCATGAGGGCACCAACCACATCCATGCATACATATCAGGAATGCGTGCACTGTGTGTTCAAGGCACAGGCAAGTGCATGTGTGCGATTGCAAGCACATGTGTGCTCTTGTGTGCCTGAACCTGTTAGTGTGTGAATAAGTTGTTAACTCTTATGAGGTGTTAAGGGATCAAGAGCCAGTAATGAATCACGGGGTGAATTATTTTTCTTCTCTGGATTTGCTCTGCTTTAACATCTCACTCCGAGGTGGGTGTTTAATGGATGTTGTAAAAGTAAAGGTTGGTAAACACAAAAAAAGTGCTGAAGTGAAAACAGAGTATGTTCTGAGTGTGGGAGAGGAGGAGGGGGGAAGTGGGGAGATTAATGTGCAGGTTTCTTCTATGGAAGGGCATAGTCTGTCTTTTACACTAAATTTAATTTCAAATTAATGCAGTTCTTCAAACCCAAATGTATCATAATAAAATTTTCATCCTTTGCAGCTATATTTTTTAGTAACTTAGGATGTTTCTCTGTGCACCACAGATGGCAGAGCATGACACTGAAGGTGCATATTTCATCTTGCATTTTGGTCATCCAAAACAAAACATGCATATCGTCTTGTTTGGTGGCAAATGTGAGTCAGATGTAGTGAGGTCTTTTGTATTATCACTGCTTTGCCCCAGGGGGAGCTATTGCTCTAGCTGTGAACTGCAAATTCCTTGTCCTGTCCTGCCCTGTCCTGCCCCCTGGACCTATCAAACACCCTCTTGTAACCTCCCTTTGCCTTCTCTACCCTTTTCTCAGTCAGTATTCTCCTTCCTGCCTCTATTTCATAGTCTTGTTATGTTGCAGTCTAGTCAATAGAATTCACAATTTCCAGTCTTTTTCCTACTTTTCACTGACAATCACCATAGTTTACCCAACTTTCATTTTGCCATTACATCATTCCAAAAACTCAGGCTGTACCACAGCTGTAAACATGTTCCCACCACATGTCCTTCTGTCTGATGCCAGTCATTTGTGCACATAAACAGACTGAATCAGAGGTCTGGTCGAGGTTATGACTGAGCTAAACCCTGGAACTAGACAGTGTCTAAGCTGGGCCGACTTTATTCTAGCTACAGTAAAAAATTCAGTGCGACTCAGGGCACAGCGAAGATGCATTGCTGTGCCTCAGCTCTCCCCTACTTTATCCCTGTAGATCTTGTGGAGCTTCGGTGTATGGTGAGTAAATCCTTTCCCTGGTGCACGTTTCACCCGATATTGATATTCAGAGTAAAACATGGCAAATGTTTGTGTGTGTGTGTATCTGTAGGGCGGTCATCTGAGGATCAGGGGTTTGATAGATCAGCTTGTTTATGTCTTTGTGCTTTATTTGTGTAGTGTAGATTCATTGTCACACCAAAATGTGTGACTAGACTGGGTTTTTTAAATAATTAAATAACACTACACTGAATAAAAATGTGCTTATTGTAAAGGAAACTATACAAACTCAAATGTATTGAATGGTCCTACATCTGAGATGGTATTTCAGTTGTTATGGTTACACCAGTCTTCGTCTTACATTTGCTCATCTCAATACCCCCTTTGCAGACTCTGGGAACAAAGCCAGAGACGTAAGATACGTTCCTTCAAAACACACACAGACACACACACACACACCCTTGAAAATACCCCTGCCCAGCTCAGAAATTGGTTATTAATCCTCCTTCAGATATGATATAGAGAGCTTTAAATAGTTATGCTTAAATGTCACGTCTGTACTTTACAAGCCATATGTGCTCATTTTTTTTCTGCTTTGAGATCATCATGACCAGATCATCTTGCAGCTGTCCCTCCATGTATTCCAGAGGATGAAAAAGTGTGTACAGAGACAGTAGGAGAGAAAAAATAAGTGAAACTGCAACATTTTTGTGATGTACAAGTCAAAGGCAGTGACCATGTTACTGCAGTATTTCCAGTTTGAGTGCCATCTCGGTTCAGGGGGAGAGTAAATACAGTTTTTTCATGTATTATGAAGGTTTTTGGGTAGAGGTGTTCCTGAATGACAGCTACAATAGATTCATACATGCATTTATGACATTCTGGTGTTGTAGATGGACAAGTAATGCGGCAGAATAAGAACAATAATCAAAGAGTAGAAAGGTAGATATTACACTGGTTCTGGGCTACATGCCAGCTCTGCCCCACAGAATGTGGATATCTTTTCAGACAGGATGGGCTCAGCACCAAGCCCTGCAGCACAAACCTACTGTACCAACACAGGCCTCCTGTGAGTGTGTATATATGTGTGTGTTTGTGTGTCCTCCGGGACCCCTGGCTTGTCAAAGTTCCTCCAACCATCCCTGCCTTTCGCGATCATTTTCTCTATCTGTATCACCATGTGTTGCAGCCTGACAGATCAATGCAACACAGCTTCTAGTTGTCCTCAAATTCTAGCCAACTAGTGCACAGCTGCCCAGTGACACTGATACTTAAAGTAAGCCAAGGAAGTTTGATAAATGATAATCAAAGGAATTTATAGTGCCTTCTACTTAACAAATATCCTTTAACTGCAGAGTATGTAATGCATTAAAGACAATTTAAGTGGTGACAGTTTACCCACAGAGACACATATTCATACAGTCTTTTGGCTTTTGGTCAAACATGGAATCCACTATTTAGGACTGTGTCCTTGCCTCAGGCAGAGACATCTGTATCCCAAACTTAATTTTACTCAACCTGCGTTAACCTTTATACTGCTTCTGGTCCCGCTGAGTCGTCTTGGCTCCAGCGAAACTCCACTCTTCCAGAAGGGTGAAGGGGCAGTGGAGCAGGTTCATTACTGGTGCTTTGGCTGGCCTCTAACCTAGACTGGAAGGACAGTCATTAAACACACAAAGTTAATGACTGCCAACTGCTCCATTTGTTCCATCTATCAGCATGGATGTGGGGTTGTTTGTTGTTGTTGTGTGTGTTCTCATGTTGGCACGGGTTACACGCTGATAAAATCTGTGGGGACACGGGTAACAGAGAGCGACAGAGGGACTGAGTCAGAGAGCGTGAGTCAGAAAGGTGTGTTAATTGGTTGTGAGTGACCGTCTGGACCAGAGATTTCAGACAGGACTCCCCACCAGCTCGTAATGAGGTCTCATCAGGCTGGAGCAACCATCACCATGGCTTATGCCAAGCATCGGGACATTGTCATGGCAACCTCTAAGCCCTTTTACCACCTCACAGGCTCCGAGTCAGCCAATCACAACACAGAAACACAACAAGAGTCATCCCTGTGATCAGTGCTCAGATAGCAGAGGTGACTGCTCTTCTTTTTGTCAAATGAAAAAGGGTGTTTGGAAAAAAATATTATTCTAGTATCTGAACTGAAACTTCTGTAATCTTTTAGCAGTTGTATAGAAAAACATGAATTGATAGCCATCCCTAGTTTTTAGCTTTATTTTGATGAAAATTTGTTGAATATGTTTGAGTACATCAGGAGCCAAGGCATACTGATCTACACCATTTACAGGGTGAATATAAATTCTTTATTGGGATTATTAAGGACCCAAATACTTTAATGGACCCTAGAGGATGAAGAAGAGGAAGGTTTCACTCATGGAAATGTCTCTTCTCCCTTCTCTTTGCATGAGCATCAATTTTGTTTGTTTCAGAACAAAATCCACAAGTTTGACCAGAGCCTTGTACGTCGCCATGTGAACCTGTTTAAGTAATTAGGAAATTATACAAGTTTTGTTTTGTTTTGTGTTTTTGTGGCTCGACGCTGCCACTGGGTTCATATTTTACCAGTGTAAGCAGGATCCTCTGGGCTAAAATGGGGGGAAATTCCTGTGAAAGTGGAGGGCTACAGTGGTTGAGCTGAGCTAGCATTATGTTTGTGTGTTGTGTGGTTGAGTTTCGTGTAGACAGCCAGACAGACAGACAGAGACAGATTGAGACTGTGCTACATGCAAACACACACACACACACACACACACACACACACACACACACACACACACACACACACACACACACACAGCGATCAGAGATTTCATTTGGAGGACTGAGACACTGGGACAGTGGCTAGTTGGTTGTCTTGTCTCCCAGTTATCTGTGCTGTTTAGTAATAAGTAGAAATGATAGATTATTGGGAAGGAAATGTGAAAGGAGCTGAATGTGCTGTGGTCAAGGTTAAACTTTGGACCAAACTGGCTAATGATGTCAGTAGGGAGGTCTTATATAATGTGCTCTGCCAAAGCCACATACTGCACAGTACATGCTGTCAGACCACAGTTAAATCCGGAGTGTGGAGCCAGTTGTACAGAGCAAGTCAACAATTTATTCTGTGGTACCTGAGGAAGAGAAGTGCATCAACACTATCTTTTACAACTTATTCTTTTAAGAATCTGCTGACACTTGAGTTAACCCAGTGAACTCGTGATTTTTTTCATTGAACAAAATGTAAATGTAATTCAGGGATTTTTTTCAGTTTGAATTCTTAGTCTGTGTTTGTGTCAGCAGGATATCTGAAAACAGATTTCTAGGCAGATAGGCTCTTTGCCAAGGACAATCCAATAAACTGAGATTGTATTCCAAATGTTCAGGGAGTGTTTACAGTTGGAATTATTCAGTTTGACTGAAAATTTGTCATAAGAATAATTTCTTTCGTTGTGAGCAACTTAGGTTATGGGCTGGAGGTTTGTACTCAGAGTATCTTCATTCTGAGTGGTTATGCTTGTGAAACAGGCAGAAAGTCAGATCAATTTTCCTTTGGCTCTTGAAATTGAGTTATAGTATGGGGAAACTATTTAACTCTGGTGCTGGCCCAATACGCTCCAGTATCTTTAACAACAGACTGGTGCAACTCCTCAGAGCACAGAGCATTGGGACTCAGTTGAATAATATGTTAGTGCTGAAAATCCCTCTGCTTTGAGGTTTTGATATTCATCCACTGTTGTGAGTCAGAAGATGATTTTTGTGCATGTCAGCATGTATTTTAACATGACCATTTATTTGCATCTAATGTGCAAATGGCCAAGTATGTGTGACAGATCATGTGTTGCGGGTTGTGTGTGAGATATATGATGGCTGTGTGAATACTGACAGTAATTATAGAAGGCCGTACCACAGAGCAGCCTGGGGCTGGCCGAGGAATAAGTTATTATAACATCTAATACATAACCAAATGTCAGCCATGTCTGCAGCCCTTACTGCTAGCAGGCTGGTATAAATCTACGGGGAAAGTGAAGCTGTAAATGCTCATGATACATAGCTCACTGTGTGATTTTTTTTTTGGGGGGGGGGTACTTGATTTGCAGTTTACAACTCATAATTCTGTGTCACTGAGTGCATGGCCCCTGAGTGTGAGCTGAATATCTGTGTCTGTTTATGTATGTGTGCCGGAGATAATGTGGCGTCTCCAGAGCTGGATCCCCTCACACCACACTCCACAAGAGACATCCTGAACATTGTTTGTTCTCTAGTCTTCACAAATCAAGGTAGCTCCCTAAAAAAAAAAAAAAAAAAGAAACATTCCTAGATTTTAATTACATTTGTCCAGATTTCAAAGATGTAACTATTGCACAACAGACACTGACAATGCCAAAATCTGCTTTTGTGAGTTAAGTGCTTTCATATTGGACCAACATTTTTTTTATCCTTCTTTCTGCGGCGTGTCACTTCTTGCTTGACATTAGCAGAAACAACAGGTGAGAGTGTTTAGAGAGAAGAGAGAAACAAAGCAGAGACAGGCCTATAAAATCTTTATCGAGCAACGAGGCCCACTGGCTACTGTCTTGTTAGCACTGGAACTGTACAGCAAATGCAAATCTACCCAATCTCTGCATGTGTGAGTGTGTAAGCTTGAGTTGGCATGCATGCATTTGTTCCTGAGTGTGTATTTGTGTCCTATAAACCTGAAGTGAGTACTATAAAACTGAGCTTGGGATGAAACTGCAGGGGATAATTATGCAGTGTGTTCACAGCCCACATGGTCATTAATAACATCGAGGCCTAGCCTATTTTTACTGTATCTAGCTCAGAGGCTAACATATGGCAAAGTGGCTGACTGGACATAACAGGATGTGCAAAAGGATTTAATAGACAGTCCTGTGTCCTGCACGGGCGAGGAGAGACTGTGCTCTGTGACTTGTAAGTATATTTGACATCAGCAGGGGGCACCACAATGTCCCATTTTACTGCCCCATTCTCAGACAGAGGGACTTGGAGGAAAACACAGAAAGGGGGGTGGGCAAAACACAAGCATGGGAAAGCTACTGATAAGCAAGAGACCAATGACAAAACAATGTTTTTGTGGCAAAAATCTTAATCTTAAACAGCTTGACTGCAAGGGCTATGTAGTCAGGCTTAGCAGACAATATTTTTTTCTGAGTTGTTTTTGAGACTGAAGGTGCATTTTAGTCGTTTTTTAAATCACTCACATTAGGACATACCTTCCTTATTGCTACAGGTCGTATTAAAAATCTACCAGACTCTGCTCCTTACTTTGCCTGGAGTGATAATACATAGACTCTATAGACCTAGTTGTTTTCAAGGGAACAATAAATGGGGATCCAAACGAACAGCATTCTTGGGTAGGACTTTGTACTTTTCTGTACAGCAGTGAAAAATGGCTTATTGTGGACCACTCACATGCTCTTTCCATATTGTAGGACAGGTCTGTCACAGTACAGAGCTATAATGCAGAGCTCCATTACACAGTATGGGCTGATCAGACGAATGTGTGACACACTGGACATTAGCCTGGCACTGCCACCCTGACACCAACACAGCTGCCAGCCGAGTCTCATGATGTCCATTCACAGTGAGACTGACACATCTCCACGGTCTGCACCTTTGAATTCACCCATAAAAACAAACACACACACTTTCTATCCTGTTCTTGTGATTTTCAGGCACCCGTGTGAACAGCATTTTATTAATTAAATTCCTCTTTGACCTGCAACTCAAAAAAGGAAAACCCAGTTAAAGGACTCTGGCCTTTCACACAACAGCTCATACCTTTGGAAGCTCGCTTACATCGAAAACAACATCTGTCCTTTCAGTCGCGCCTGATTAAAACACCCTGAATCTCAGTTCACACACTCACACACACACACAATAGTGTAACATAATCACCTACCAAATGGCCACGGAGGCGTACACTGCATGGAGAATCTGGGAATCCAGGGCTTAGCAGAAATATGCTTTGTTTTTAGATTACTGGGTTTTTTTTCTTGACAAAGCTCATGAAAGGGGGACTACACTAATGAAGGCATAGATTACTACATGTAAATACTACTCAGAAATGTTTGTGTCTTTGGGAGGCATGATATAATTTACTGTGGGTGGTTTGCATATAGAAACTCTGCAGATACATGCCATCGGGCTGGAGGATGCAAATCAAAGCGAGCCAACACATACAAAAGTCTAAATGTCAAATTCACTTAAATTCCCAGTGAAGAATGTGAGAAACGAACAACAGAGAGAATTCCCGTGGAAATGTTTTGTCTGAGTTACAGTGATATCAGCAGGTCGTGTTGCTACAAACCTTGAGAACCTCCTGAATCTTCCTTTATCCTCAATGAATCTCAATTATACTGATAAATATTATTATTTTCTTCTTTGCCCTGAACTCACTGCATTACCCGACCCATTCTCGATATTGCACTGTATTCTGTAGATGCTGGAATACACAATTGGCATGCTTTAATTGACATTGCCCCCATTTATAGATTGTTTTTGCAAATGTGCCGTACGCCGCACAAGCTGTTTGAGAAGTCTTGACAGACAGCATGAGTTGTGCTACAAACAGCTGGTTGTGATATGTGCATCAAACCCTAGTCAAAACTTCTCCTTTTCTGTATCCATGTTTTGTTATTGTTCTTAGTTGTTGTTCTCGGTGTTCTCCCTGTTGTCCACGCATTTCACTTTTTGAGTTTATCTCACACTCTCTCAATTGTTTCCCTCTTTATTTCCCTTCCTCTCTCTCCCTCTAGCCCAGAGGTAATTCCTGCGTTCATATTTGAAGTTCAGATTTCCCCAGCTTTCAAAAGACTCCAGTGTTATGGTTGACCACCCCATGAAAAGTAATACCTAATGTACACAAACAGCGAGCGCCAGGCGTTCATTATTACTCCCTGAAAGCATTGTTTTCGGTGGAAAGACCAGTGTGTTGATTTAATTTAATGACTTGCTTAGCTGGGGGAGGGGGACTAAGGAAACAGTAATTAGTTGTCATGCTAATTGGGCTTGTGTGATAACTCCCACACAAGACTGCGTGTGAAGCGCAGTGGGGCTGGCCTGGCTGCCTACTCATCACACACACACATTTTCTTACGCATAAACACATACATACATGCACACACAGATAATACGGACAACAAATGCTCACATCCAGATTGGCTCAGAGAAAATGCCTGGGGGATTGTCAGGCCTTCGACCCATCGTCCAAGAGGAATTAACACAATGAAAATCTTGATCCCAATTATTCACAAAGAGAAAGCACGCTGAGAACTAAGAGATAAGGGGTTCAGGACATCAATCCAATTAAGGATTAAACCTATATATGATAATTTGAAAAAAGGAGAAAGACGTATAGAAAAGCAGTGTTAAAGAAAGGTGATAAATCAAGATATGATAATGGAGGCAAAAACAGATCTGACAACACACTTTTGCTTTCAGTGTTAAGAGATTATATTGTTACCTATATGCTTACCTTTAACTTAGCATTGTCTTTAAACCATTACGTGTATATATATATATATATATATATATAACAGTGTAACTGTGTAAAATCAATCACCTCAAGAAGAGTTCATTTCCTAAATGTTTTTGGGGGAATAAAATTCCCCACACTTTTACCCGTTGCCATCTTTAAAACTATTATATTGCTGTCTACTGCTGCAAGTATATAGGCATGTCGGTGGTGCATGGTCATGTATAGCATTCCTTAAGAGCGTTGGTGGAGCCCTTCATGTCTTTCCACCATGTTGTTAATCACCCCTGCCAGCATCGTGTCTCCCCCGGAGGCTATTTTTGAGGCCTGGGGTCACTGACCTCCAGGAAGGGTCACTCTCACTATCAGGGGAGGTCCAGCTTTGCTTTGCTTTAGCACCGTCTGCATTCTTTTTCTATCGCTATCTCCATTCTCTCCTCAGAACCATGGTGCCTCTCCACCTCATGCATCTTCTCTCCTAACCACTTAAGTCCTCAGCACTCATGCTTACCAGGCCTAAAAGATTGGTGGACTTTGACCTGTAGTTTGTTATTCATTCCGAGGCAAAGAACCCCCAAGAGACACAAAAATCATTTTTTGTAGTAATTGATCTGAATTTATTTTCCTGTTAACACTATGTTTAAATAACTTTCATCAGTTCAATACTAATTAATATGATGTGTAATTTGTAGTTATAGATTTGTAAAGCATGACTGTTTGCACTCCACTGAGTCACCGGTCCACTCCTACTTTCCTGCCAGACCTTTATCCTCCCTCTGCTCCACCTTTCTATTCTCTCATGTTGCATCATCAATGTGTGTGTGTTTAGACACGCTGCCCTGTTTTGTGATAATCTTCCTGAGTCATCTACAGTAGAAAATTACGCACTTTGATGCACCGCAATTCAGGAGAACTGAATTTCTGAAAAATCCTCTGACTCAGCAGAGGTTTGTCTTTATCATAATTTAACCTGTGGGTCTGTTTGAGTGGTTAATGAAAAGGATCTCAGTGGGAGATTAGTTGATTCTTTGTAGATGTATGCCTTCGTGTCTGTTCTGATGCCTGCAAGACACATTGTGCTCTTCCCTGCTCCTCTTTCTGCTGATGGAATTAGAAGATGACACTGAATCTGTCCTGGCCTGTCCTAAGTTATTCTTCTCGTTCTGACCTGGTTATGTATTTGGCAATGCCAGTACTGTGCAGTTCTTCTCCCATCCCTTTAACCCCTCATCCTGATTTAAGTCCATGTAACTTTTAGCTTTTAACATCTAAATGGTCAAAATAGGATTTTTTTAAAAACAGATTTATACTGATCAGATAGTTACACATCATGCCCTCAGGCTGATACATGCTGGAAGAATATATCTGTCTTCCTGCTATAAATTCTTCATGTCTCCTGTCCACTCCAGAGGTTTTCCTACTCCATCCCAAACCTGATGACGCAGTGTCATTTTTCCCCCATCCCAGAGGAATCCAGCAGGATCAGCACAGGAGAAGAAGAATGCATGATCAGAAAATGAAACTATTAATAATAGATAGACTGATAGATAGGAGAAGAGATGAAAGTAAGATGAAAGACAGTGAAAGTGTCAAAACAACTACCAGGCCTGACATCAATCAGGACCTAGTCCATGGGATGAGGCTTTCAAGACAATGTTCAAAGTAACCTATGTGAAAAGTTTATATTCATGACATCATCCTTTTCATGAAAGAACCCCTTATATATTTTGAGAGCTATGAAATAAGTTTAGCTCTCACATCCTACTTTCAAGGCAAATTTATAGAGGCTGCGAATTGGTTGCAGGCGTATCCTCTGCATGTTCATGTTACCCACATTTTGTCCTAATTTCTGGCCAAATGTTTCAGTGGAGTCTTTTCCAAAAAGCTGATCAAAGGAGACGACCCTCTAACATGTAATAATTTGGCAGTTAGCATCTGGTGAAATAACTACCAAGCGACTTTTGTTTCCTCTTGTCTGGCAACATGACACCTTGATTAGTGGTTAGTGTGAAGAGAGAGGGGGAAAGCTGGCGTCTACTCACACACATACACCAACAGTGTTTGATGAGTGTGCACTGAGTCAACAGGCTTCCTCCTGTCCTCATTAACAGTTTGACCCCTCTGTTTGAGGCGCTCCAGGTGGGGTCACACTGTCTTGTATTTGGGTTAGGCCGGTTTTGGCAGGAAGAGTGTTTCCCTTTTGAGGTGGGGGGCTCGGGGGGCTACAAAACACAACATGGTCACCCTTCTGTAGAAACAAGAAGACTGATGGACACAGCAGTGATGTCATGTCATGGCAGTACAGACACACGCACACACACAGGTACACTAAGAGTCCTACCACTTGGTGCTCTTGTCACCCTGACATTACAGATGCGAGGTCAGGAGTGCAGACCCCCCGCTCAACTCACTGGCCAACAGGGCTGCTCTGTGAGCGTGTGTGTTCTGTGTGTTTAGACTGTAAGCAGGATACTGTTGAGCAGCTGCCACTCATCCAAAGCCTGTAAAAGTCATTCTGTACCTACACACACTTTGAAGCATGATATTGTGTATAATGTGATGAGCAGTGCCAACAAAGAGGGGTAACCTGCCTAGGAACCAAACTATGAATTTCAAAATCCATTTTTAGCCATGCTAGCGGTGCGGCTGCAAACAGGTATTCCACCACTTTGGTTTAGACTGAAATATTTCCATTGATTACCATGAAACTTTGTAGAGAAACTTTGTATGGTCCCTAGAGGATGAATCTTGCTGACTCCTGTTGGTAATCCCTGACCTTTTTTGTGCTGCCATCATTAGGTCAAAATTTCTTCTTGTAAGTACCTGGAAAACTAACGACACTCCGATGAAAATTAGCTGTGTTTTGTGTGCTAATTATACAATGGTTAGCATTACACCTGCTAAACATCATGCTAGCATTATCATGGATGACATTTTGGTCAGATGATGTGAGTATTTAGCTCACAGAGCCACTAGCATGGCTATAGACTCTTATTTTCAAAAGAAATATCTTTATAATGAACTAAATAATCAATGGACTAATAATGTAGATTTGTACACACATCAATCATGTAGATTACAAGTAAAATAAAAATACGTCAGTGAAACCCGAGTGGGAACCTTTTGCACCCTGCGTCCACAGGAGGCCTCCTATCACATATCTGCTCGCACTACAGGTGAAACTGTAGCTTTGGGGATTATTGTGTAACTGATCACCTTTTACATGGTTACAGATAGGAATGCGGCTTTAACACTTTTTTTTCTGGTCTCTTCTTTTTTGTGTGCTTATGTTACTTTCAGATGCCTTTTCTGATTGCGTGTGAACTGATCTGGCAAACAGCAGGTGATGCAGCATTTCAGACTGGCTTGCAACCACAGGGAAGAGAGCTGAGTGAGGAGCTGTGATTTAACATGTTCAATTTTACTCTCTCTGTCTGTCTGTCTCTGGTCCTTCTGGCATCTGTCACAAGACCTGGCAGCTGTTGCCGCACTGAGAAAATGTGCTTCTCACAACAACGGGGAGAGCCAGAGAAAGTCTCAGGACTGCTTTATTACAATAGAGTGGCCTGCTGGCGGAGCATGACAAAAAACTGATCAGACAAGATAGCTGTGCAATTTCATGCTTGTACATAACGCGTTCCACTTTATCCTGCTTGTATTCAAATGAGAGCTGCAGCACAGAGAACATTGCTGTTACATTGTATACCAGCTGGTGTTTGTGTTACATGTGTGTGTGTTTTGGAATCCTAAACAAAAGTAACTCATATTAAGTAGTTACAGTCAAAGCTTCATGGTCTTTTTTCTGTGTTACTGTCCAGCATTTTGTCCAGATTTATGACAGGCACAGTATGCGTCAGCCCCTTGAAAACATTTTCCCATGCGCTTTTTTTGTTTTTCATACAATTGTGTGGAGAATGTGCTTTGTTCACAATCCCCATTGAACGTTGGCTGGAGAGACCTATTGGTGGAAAGCCATGTCAGCATGAGATAAAAAGTTTTCTGGGCTGTTTTTAAAAAAAAAAAAAAAAATCCCTTAAATGACCTTTATGTGTTCCTATGATGACAGATATAAAGGTTTCA
This sequence comes from Toxotes lorentzi, assembly GCA_037833715.1. Lineage (NCBI taxonomy): Eukaryota > Metazoa > Chordata > Actinopteri > Toxotidae > Toxotes > Toxotes lorentzi. Next base: position 8,846,346 of record JBBMJY010000011.1, read on the forward strand.
GCAAAACTATAAACTCACCATCAAATGTTCATAGAAGGCAATAAAGACATAAAAAAAATCCCCATTAATTAGGATTTGGTCACAGCAAAGATTTGAAAATTCCCATAAGAATCATATTTAGGGTTAAAACAAAAAGTGTCCTAAAGTCAGATCATATTAGATTACTCAATCATTATTATTTAAATAATAATGATTTGTCTGTGACGCGAGTTAATTCCTGGACATTGTGCTTCTCACACGGGACAAGTGTTTTTTTTTCTGCTGAAATGTTTTGTTGGGAGGAGTGTATGAGGGAGAAAGAGAGAGAGAGAGAGGGAGAAAGACGGCGGGTGAAAAGAGGGGGGAGGCGCAGTGTTTGGAGGATTTGCTCTGTGCTCCGGGCGTTCTCTCACTCGAAATATTTAATGGAAATAAGCTTCTGTGTGTTCGCTCTATTATTTTAGACAGTTTTCTGTCACTCATCGAGGGACTGAGATAACTTTCCAGAAACTTTTCGCCCACTTCAACGACTTCTTCCCCCGGTGTGGGGGTTTGGTTTGTGCCCGGGCACGGATTCGTGCAATGCGGACTGTGAAGCAGGGAACACCCCGCTAGGAAGTTTTCGGCCGAATGACCTGTTGTGGGTCTACACAACTCAAGGCCGCCGTTCTTTTTTTCTTTTGGAGTTTTTTATTATCTGAATTCAACGCACGACTTGTCTTGGAAGTTTCATAAACATGTCAGGACGCAATTTACGCGCTAAACTTCGGATCGTGCCAAGCAATGTTGGAGTATTTCACCGGTGCGTCAAGGGCAACTTTGTTTAGGAGCAGCCTTGGCACCCACGTCTCATTTTCTGCTGGTGACCAGGCCCCTGCCTGTGGGCTTGGATTCAGACTTTTCACCAGACTGGTCTGACTGAACACAAATTATTCTCACATTATGGAAGGTGATCAGGGGACCGGTGCGCCTTCCGATGAGCCCCAGGCAGACAGCGCTGCCGCGTCCGACAGTTTTTCCCAACTGTGGACTGACGTTATGGGGATGCTGGTAAGTTTTGGGGGGAGGGGTGACACGATCATAGACTGACATCACAGACTCACAACTAACCGAGAGTTTTCACCCCCATCCTCAAAATTGACACTGATTTGCCGACTGAGTAATTGTATTGCCAACTCGTTGGTGCATGTTAATCAAGCATCAGAACAACACTTGGGAGTCCTTGTAGACCCACGTTTCAAATCCAGCAGCACTTTCCATGTGGTCTGGGATTGAGGTGGTTGGGTTCTATAGCGCTGGTGAGTCGGTCGGACCTCAATGCAAAAAGGAATCCAGTGAGAATATGGTATGTAATGTACTGAAAGATTAACCCTTTGTACTGTGTGCTTGTGTGTGTATGTTTCCCGTGCTGCCATGTTCTCTGTAGCGTCTGGGGCTGCTGTGCATTTATTATACAACCATACAGCTTTGTTTCCTTTGGGGAGGATATCACCTAAACTTTACTGGGGGGCCAGAGGCCCCTAACCCTAACCCTAACCCTTTCTCCAAGCCGCATATGATTTAGATGCTGAAGCCTCCATCTGAGGAGATATGTGCGGTGTCTGTATGACGGACTGGATAATGGCTTTTTCTAAATTACATTCAGCTAATTTACACATTAATAATATAATTTGTGATTTCTCATAGTATTTCAGCTCCTCTTGATCATAAGACATTTTGAGTGACACTTTTCTTTGTAAACTGCTGTTATTTCACTTCAGAGTGAGTCTGATTTACCTTGCATTACATGTGTGATCCTTTAAATGCCTGTGACTTTGGAGATCCTTTATATTGTAACACCACACATTTCTGCAACACTGCTCTTTTGTTTGGCGGCCAAAATAGTCTTGATTTTACAGGCCACTGGATCTGATTGATCTGCTGACCAAATGTGTTGCAGTCACTTCCAGTCTGCTTAAAGACAGAGGTGTTAATTTGGTTTGGTCTGGCACTGAAGATGTGAATGGTTTGTAAATGGGGCAGTTTGTGTGTGTGTGTGTGTGTGTGTGTGTGAGTGTGTGTGTGTGTGTGTGTGTGAGTGTGTGCGTGTGTGTGTGAGTGTGTGTGCGTGCGTGCGTGCGCATGTAGGAGGGGGATGTTGCCCTCTGACATCAGGTGGGAGACCTGACTCCCAGCCAGGCAATTCACCCAGATTTATTGCTCTGGAGGCAAATGTCTGAAAAGCTGTGCTCATCTTTGACGTTTTTCCCCTTGAGCTGAAACACACATGCACAGACAAGAGAAACAAGCTTTTTGAACTCTCCCAACAAATATGTCACACACACCCACTTCAGCTATCTTATAATCAGTCACAATCATCCTTTAAAGATTCCACAGGTTGATAATATAAACAAGGGCATTCCCACATATACACAGATACCAAAGTAAAATTTAATAAGTGTCCATATTAAGTTTTTTGTTTTTTGTTGTCGTTGTTGACATCAACATTAAGTATGCTGCCAGCAGACATGGCGCATTCTCACACTATTTCAAAATCACTGACCTGATCTTTCACTGGAATCTTGTTGCTGTATTGTTTTACAGGTTCATTGCTTGAGTCTTTGGGAAGGCTCGCATATCTGTGCTCATCTTACTTTCCCACAAGCCTATACAGAAAGATTAGAAGTGTGAAAGTATAGAACTTGATTGTTCTTCTTCAGTGTCTTTCAAAAGTTCAACAGGTCAGTTTTTCATATTAGAACTAGCTAGAACTAACTGGTTGACAACCATGATAATAATGCATGATTTTCTGTCGGCTGGTTTTCTCTGAAAGTGAATGGACTTCTGCTGATCGGTTGCATGCAGACATTATTTATGTAAATGTAATAGTCTCTCACAGCTTGTCAAATGTAACTTCATTTCTTTGCAGTATTTCTTTTCTTGTGACGAAGGTTCACACACTTTTGTCTTAAATCAGAGGTGTCAAGAGCACACAGTTTGACCAATCAACTGTCTGAAGACTGAGATCAGTTGATTAAATGAGTCAAGTCTGGTGTGCTGCTGCTTGGTTGGAACAAAAACCTGCAGCCACACGGCCCTTTGTGGAACAGTTTGGACACACCGGCCTTAAATCATGTAAAGTGACAATAAAAAGTTTCATTTTGCTTTATGATGTGTTCAGGCTCCTGTCTTTAAGCACCATGTGAGATGAATATCCCGAACACAATGAACACCATATCATACCATATGAACACCAAGTAAAATTGATCTGATATATATATAAACCATTGGTCTCTGACTTTCAGTGGCTTTTGTTTTGCTTGGGAACCTGTATGTGACCTTTACAGTTCAGTTTGCTCAAAGACCCATCTTAACTCACTGTAGCAAATGTGTTTGGCCTTGGCTCCCTACACATGAGAACAGGCCTACATACTTGTACAGATAGACATCTATCCTGATAAAGATCTTGTGAACACACTTACTATGCTCTTCTTCTATTTGCTACTGATTAATATAGGTTTCAGCAGAAATTCCAGACTCAAGAACTACTCGGAAACCTTAAGTGACAGTACAGATAAATGTCAACGCAGCCAACGGCAAGTAGTTGGTCCACATAATGTTATCTCTTCAAAATAAGTTTTTGTCATGACTGTAAATCAAAGGGCACTTCAGACTGTTGTATTTTTTCTGAGGGGCCCCTGTCTTTGAGGGAAACCATACACAGCAGCCTGTTGTGGAATGTGTTTAATAAGAATACCTAAGTAAGGCAGTCATTTATTTGTGGTTGAAGCCGAGTAAATAGCCCTTCAGCTAATTAAGAGTCAAAGGCAGTTTGGGACTCTGTGGCACAAGAGCCATAGCTGTTCTAAGTGGTTGGATTTACAGACGTCTGAAAGGGGATTTGCTTCGAGTTCCACCCCACTACTGGAAGGATGAGGGATTCCCCTCAAATTTTAACTTTCTTTACTGAAAGTTACATGAGCACAGTGAGACAACCTCTAACCTACAATATTTCTTGAGACATGCATCTGTAAAGACTTTCAGATCTTTGATATAATCCATTCCAGTTCCTCTCCATTTCACTTCCCTTGGCAAATGTTTTGTGAGTCTGTGGAGTCCAATTGTATTTGGAATAACTCCTGTATTTCTCAGTGCAGTGTAGTGGAGAGACGCAGTGCAGATTTTCAGACATGCCTTCAACCAGGGCAAGGTTTCTAATCGTGCCCCCTCCCAGTCTAGACGATTTGATCACAAACCTGGATAGCTGACAGTCATCCTTTATTCCCTCTGCGTTCCTCTAAAAGAAACCTCTCATCCCGTTTTTGCTTGAAAGGTCGTCTTGAGCCAAGGCCTTGTGGAGATATTTTATTTGCCTGCGGGAAATCCTTCTCTGTTTGAAGAGTTTTGTGGTGTTTCTCACAGCGTGGGTGGGACTTTGTCCGTTTGGAAAACACTGATTATGTACTAGAGAGTGCTTCATCTCTAAACCTAAGAATTGGATACTCGTCTTGAGACATGGTTATTGATTGTGTCTGGGAAGCATATGGTTGGATGAAGTGATCCCTATGTGCTTCCTCCTACATAACACTTCATACAGAGTCGCAGCATATGCTTCAGTTGTTTTCTGCCAAGCCATGGTTAGCTAGGCCACTTTATATCTTTGCCAATAAGTTTCTAACACAGTCTATCATAGCCTAATTTTGTCTATTGTTGCCCAGTCCAACTCAGCTCACTTCTCCTTTACTCCCCCTCCCTGACCAGTCTCATTATTGAGGTCACACAGAGATCTGGCAGGTTTCCTCTGCTGGGATGGCAGAGCTCTGTTCTGTTCAAGCCACGGATATCCTCAGGAAGCCCTCTAAAAGGGTTGGGCTGTGGCCCCTGGCCTCACCTTCCTTGACAGTCTTCCCCCGTTGGCTCCCAAGGCCAACAGCACATCTTTTAGTCAGACTTTTACTGGCTCTATGTTTTGTGGAATTCTCCACTATAGTACCCTTAGTATTTTTCACAATTACTGTGGCCAGATGATTCAACATGGCACATTCATAGCACCCTCTCATTTTGTTCGTCCACCTGTCTTCACTTATCTTTTTCCATATTTCTCAAATGTGAATTCTTTTATCTTTCTCCCTCTGGTCTGTTTTCAATGACTGGTTGGCCGAAAAGTGGCACTATTGTACCAGTCCATGTAAAAAAAAAAAAAAAACAGATGGGGTTGGTGAAATCTTTACTCGAGGTACTCAAATAGGAAGGAGAGAGGGCCTGGGTGGGGTAGAGGATCATTTACCTGTAATTACTTTTATGATGAGTTCTGTGGAGACTATTGGACAGGTGATCTATGACTCAGGGTGAGATCTGGACAATTCAATTGGTTCACTTCTTGACGAAGCAGTAGTATAATGCAACATAATACAAGCCAGTCAGTGGCAATTTCATCCTGCTGCTCCCGTCTTGAAGTTGTGTAGCAAGTGAAAGTGATCATACTACTGACATTCTAACATTACATCAGATACATGGCTCTATTGTAAACTGCTGTCATTGTTCTTTCCCCTAGAGAATGGGTAGTCACAAGGCCATGCCTATAACAATGGTTAATGCTGTGTACACTGCTATTCAACACATACGTAACTGAGCCCTAGTATGATGAACAGCTCTGTTAGGAATCTGAGTCCAAAGGATAGACCAGAACAAACATGTTGGGCCCAGGGCTAATGGGTTTCTGCCTTTTTGGAATGTCTTTCTGTACAGTTAGAACAAACAAGCACATTCTTTTAAAACACTTTGCAACAGCTACCATGATGTGGAAAACATGAATCGTGTGTAACTTGATTGAGAGATTAGCTGTGTGCCTTGGCAGTGATTCCTAAGCATGCAAGGAGACCCAAGTTATCGGTGCCCTGCATGCTGGCTCTGGAATTTTTTAATAACTTTACCAGAGATTGCGGTAGTAGTGTGCCATTCAGATATTTTGTTGTATTCTAAATTTTTATTTCATTAAATGTAAAAGTGATTGAGTCAAGAAGATGTCTAATATAAAAATGACAGAACACAGACATAGTAGTTAAGAGAACAGTAGATACTTCGGTATACATTAACTATAGTTCTAAATATACTTGATGTAGAGATTTTAACACAGCACACATCCTTGCTTCTTTAATAAACTGATGGTACTTTATACTGACTCAGTGAATGTGTGTAGAGACAAACCACACTGCAGTAGTAATGCCAGGAATGCCATGGCTAATTGATTGAGCAAAGGCTGCTGGGCCTTTTCATTCTCACGTGTGCAGCCGTACTGCCTTTTGTGAGAATATAGAGCATTACATTTATATTCCATTACTAAAGATGATGGTATTTGATTTGTGTTCATAAGAGATGGAGAATTAACTATGTTTTTATGTTTGAATTCTGGCACGGGTGTTAATCATCTCCAGTCCTCTAAAGCAATCTTGGATGAATATTGTGTAAATCACTTGAATGGATTAGTAGCAATCCTATCACACATTACTGAAATAGTCATTCACTGTGGGGCAATACCAGTAATTTGTGTTTTGATGGTGGAACAACACAGCAGCCATTAACTCTCAGTGATGTTTTTTTTTTTTTTTTTTTTTTTTACACAGTCTAGCACTTCTCACATGTGTCTTCCACAGCTTTATCCAGTAACATTGTCTGTGGGCATGTTCCCTCTTTTGAGTTGCACAAAGTCTTGGAGCAGAAGTAACATGGAACAGACTTTTCTTCACTGAGGTCTGACACATTTCAGCAGCACATTGGGAGTAGCCATCTTCAGTGAACCGACAGTACCTTGGACTTGGACAGCAAGTGACACATGCACACGCTTTACTGTAAATACACACTAACTCACTTGCACATTCTTGCCTGGGTGTTGTGTTTTTTGTATGACTGTAGCTGCTATTGTTCAAGTCAAAATGGGGAGTTGGCCTCCCTCGTATCCAGGGTGGAGTGACTGTTACATCAGCTGCACCAGTATTAGTTTCTATTGCATACCTCCATGAAACAAAACGTTTATAATTCTGGTGAATTCGTTTGTAAAGAGGATTTAAATGGAGGAATTTATTTAAAGGTTATTGATTAGCTTGATATGCGAACATACACCAGACCCTGTTAGTGGCAGATTTAATACTCATGCATAGAATCTCTCTTATAGATAGGTTTTCTCTTCCCAGACTCCAGATGTTTTATCCTTCTCTCATCCCTTAGCTGCCCTAGTCAGTAGCCCACAAATCATCCCTTGTCCAGCTTCCACTCCCTCCGCCCTGCCCACATTTCTAAACTGGATGTGTGGACCACTGTCAGATTCTGCACGCTCTTCCACTTTCACTCCCACGTTGACAGATTCTCTCTAAAATGTGGACTAAACACCCGCTTACCTGTTCAGTCGCACGTTTACCTTTTTTAACCCTTGGCTTTTGTACTCTTTATGTGTGCTTTCAAGTGCTGTCTTACACTGGATATGAGCATGTGCAGTATCACTTTACATGGTGGTGGTGGAGGTGAGGTATGCGCCCCCCCCGCCCCCAATGAGCTAATGCCCGTGGAGAATTGGAGGAATCTCAGTTATCTACGCACACACATGAATGTTTGCACACACATAGATGCATACAGTCACAGATAAACATCCATCTGAAAATAGCAAAGCACATGCAGCTTTACCTGTCCAGCTGAGGTTTATGTTCAGTGTTCCTCCTGTGACCATGGGCAGGAAAATGTCAAAGCTGATTGATTCATCCTGCTGCTATGACCCAACTAATCTATCACTGTTAACAGCAGCTGCATCTGCAATCAAGAGTTGGTGTAACATCAGGACAGAGTTCATTCTTATCTTCTGAAATATATCAGGACAATCGTGGTGATTAAAGCATCTCAGAGTTTTGTAATGAGAGCGTGCTTTCAGTCACGTGAGGAATGAGGGGCAAAGGATGTGTCTGCTCACGGAGTGTTCCCGCCGGGAATCCCGGAGGCCTCAAAACATATGTCTGGCCAGAGCAGGATTTCTCAAGTAATGAGAGCGGGAGGCTAGATCACGGCCAGCTGAACTGGACTTTTGAGACAGAACACGTCTGTTTGTTAGTGATGTTGTGTTCATCACACAATTGATAATCGCCATTTCATAACTCGGTCAACTGAGCTGGGTTGTGTAGGACTGGCTTGCCTCTGTTTGTTTTGGTCCGAAATCTCCTGCATGCATGTGTGTGCATGCTAATGTGTGTTCTCTCTGACTAGACACCCATCTCTGAAGAAGTCCCTATACCCCTGTGTGTGTGTGTGTGTGTGTGTGTGTGTGTGTGTGTGTACGTGTACGTGTACGTGTGTATGGCACTCTCGCTCACACTCACAGTGATCCATTCATTTGTGGCCTGGCACCCAGATAGGGAGTCCGGTTGAGAAAGACAGAGACTGAGAGAGACTGTTCGGACCCTGCTCAGTGACTCAATGCTAGCTGTCTGCCTGGCACAGATTAGATCAACACTGATGAATATTCAGCAGTTGGCCATCACTGCCAGAATGGCCTACATTTCGACCAAGCCAAGAGATGTAAATTGGCCCTCTCTCACTTTGCTCTACATCCTACTGAAAGTCTGAAGGGCTTAATTCAAAGACTAAATTAATTTTTCATAGTTGTTTTTCTTGTCTCATGGCAGAACTGTAAAGTTAGTTGGACACGTACATTGACTAAAATCCAGATCATTTGTTTACATGTCTGAACAGTCTGATGTAGAGGGAACTGATCCCCAACCAGCTAAGCATAATCTTGTTTCTTGAGACGGGCGCCATGTGTTGATGGTTTTGTATTTGGTGACTGGTTTCCATAGAACCCAGGTCTGAAGTCATGACACTATTAATGTTTCCAAAAGTAACCTAGAGGCCAGCCTTCAGCATTATATTCAAAGAGTGTTCTGTTAGGTAAGCTCCCTACTGTTTGGAGCACAGCTTCCTCTCTCAATCCTAAACACATGTCTGCCAGACAAAGACAGGAACTGCGCTGATCTAAACTACAGCTAACCGGAAGAGTGTGCTTGGTTTAGACTTCGGTGAATGTCTGAGGAGGTAAAGGGCATCCTTGATATGAGCCTCGACAAGGAACAAACCATAGTTTGCCTAAGAAACTCACTGAATGGAACTGATAAGAATCAATAAATGTCCAAAATACACAGACCTTTTACTGAAGGATATTTTTTAGCTTTTGCTGTTTGTATGCAGTATGTGAGCAGATTGGTGAATACGAACATCACATGCCTCCATACGTGGATGTTTTCTTAGTTTGCATTTGAATTTATTGGTTTTGTAGCAGTGGACACATAAATTTATTATCGGATTTTATCGTCATATTTTGCTAAATCAAAAAAAAAAGAATTCATTTATTTGATCTGTGAGGCAGTGTAGGAAGTGGTGATGTGTGAGTGATTATGTTTGTGTTCCTGTGCCGCTCCAAAAATGCAGGTTTACCCAAATGCATGCCTGCCAGTTCAGTCGGTACCTTCTAAACACCACTAATTGTAAGTGTGTGTGACAGTGGTTTTGTAAAACTGCGCCTAGGGTAAATGGAGAAAATGGAGTGGCATGTGCTTGTTACAAAGTCTACTAACTTGATCGGGCTTCATCCTTCCTTGAGTCACTGGTGGGATGTTCTGCCCTGAAGGAAGTTGTAAATATCTGAATTTACTGTACATGCATATGAAGTTCAGAAACTGAAAAAAAAACATAATTTTTCTTTTGTTTTTAAGTGTTAAGTTAAGCAGTTCACTGTTAGAATAACAAGTTGAATAACAAGATGCCATTTTTTCTCTGTAAAATTAGATTATCAGCTGCTTTTCTCAGGATGTTGTAGTTTCCTGGCTAAACCAGTCCCTCTCTTCCTCTCTCCAGGATGGTTCTTTGGGCAACATAGATGACCTTGCCCAGGAGTACTCTGAGTACTACAACACCTGCTTCAGTGACGTCAGCGACCGAATGGAGGAGCTACGCAAACGGCGAGTCTCCCAAGAGCTTGACATGGTAAATGCATGTACACACAAACACTAAGAAAAACTTTGCATAGCAACAGGACTTGAACAAAAAACAGCTGTCAGTCACTCTCTACTCAGCTTGCATGCCTACAAATTGCTTCAGACAATTGTTTTTTTTTTAATCCTTTAATAATGACCCTAAAAATCCTTTAGAACAGTCGTGTGGTTTTATACTGTGTAATTTCCACGATCTTAGCCAACAACCTGGCAAAGAACAACAGAAACAGAAGAAATATGAATGTGTGCTAAGGTCTTGGACTTTCACCATAAGCTGTACGCCTTCTCTGGATGTGAATGCAGTGATGCATTGGAGGTTCATGGGGGAGTTTGGGGGTCCTTTTCGCAAGGATGTAGGGTAGTGGGCCACCCCTTTGGTTGCCAAGCTGCAAGCAAATGTATGAAGGAATGTTGCTGGTGCTGCTGCAGAGGGCCAAGCTCTGTGTAGCACTCAACCCAGTGGGTCCACACTCAAACCAGAGCAAATGTTGAGTGTTATGCTAACTTCATATGACTTATTCATGGTGAATTTAATTAATTTGAAGCCTTAGAAAACGCAATTTGGGCTCCAAATCTAAAACAAAACATAAATATGCAACAGTTGGCCTCTTCATTGTGCTTTTTTGACCTAAGCCACAGCTTAGATCTGCTTGAAAGTAAAATGTCCAACTAAAATAGCTTCAGGCAGTTAGGTGTCTGAGTCAAAATAATGACTCAGTTCTTCCCCCACAGATTTTTCTCACATTGATATCATGTTTCCTCAGCTTTTCTTATTTTAGCTCACTTCCAAATTGTCTCTGCTGCTATATATTTTTGTCTGTCATTACTGGTTTTACAGTTTAATAGGGGGCCTCTTCTGTTTGAAAGCAGCCATGTGGTTTTGGTTGGGTTGACAGGTATAGCTGGGATTAATAGCTGATTTATTGTGCTCTTTCTTTTAATGGCTCCAGGCAGACATCCTGTTCTCACAGCTTTCAGGATGGGATAGGAAAGCATAAAAAAAATCATATCTGTAGATACGTAGATGCATTTTGCACTGTTCTCTTCGTGTGGCCGCAGACTTAGACCTGTCTTTTCCTATCATGTGAGTTTCACAGTAATAAGGATTACCTCTGGATGTTTTATAGTTTGGGAAGGTCTCATCCTGAGGAGATAGGACAGGGAAAGAGGAAGCAGCCAGGGCAGATTTTGCAGCCTGTGTAGAAGAAGAGAGAAAAAGAGCTGACTGGGCCCTGGGCCTGAAGCCCAACACAGGAGGAGGAGGAGGATAAGGATGTGAACAGAGGAAGACGAAGGGAGGAGGATGAGGGGAATGAAGAGAAGGAGTGGGGAATGTGAGAGCCTGCAGCTGTCCCGTCACTCTGAAAAGTTTGGCACCGAAATATAGGAGAAGAGGAGAAAAAAAACATGAAGGAAGGAATATGGGTCAGACAACACCTTATTGAGAGCTCTCAAAAGCGCAGTATCAACCCACGCTATATGTGTGATGAACTTTGCCTTGCATGTCGGTACAGTCCTGTTCTAAAATAAGGTTTGGGCACTATTCAAGTCTACAGCAGCCTTTTCTCTTCCAAGCTTCCAAGGATAATAGTAGTTTAAGACAAAATTTTTCCTCTTAGGCAATATTGATGATTTTGTTTTCAGTTTCATTTTTCTGCCAGGCTGGACACCTACATAGTCTCAAAGGCAATGGTGCAGTATTTGTAAAACTAGAGCAAAAAAGTGAACTGCATTGTGAAAGTAATACACAAGAGGAGACAGGGAGAGAGACAGGCAGGGCGCAAGAGACTCAAATGAACTGAGAATAAGGGCAGACAGCGGAATGGACACCCAGTCTGAAAGAGTGTTGCGAATGGCTATTGTATCTTGTGAAGTGTGTCCAGAAATCAGTGGCTGCAAGCCAACGTCATGCAGCCGTCTCCCTTAGGGCCAATAGCAAATGGTTAGAGAAGGTCACAATGTTCAAGAGCCATGTTAATGGGGAGACATTTAGCAAGTGGCTCTCCTGAGGGACATGGCCTTTAGGGAAAGACCTGTCACTTGAAAATGTTACAGGATTGTGGTGCAGCGACCAGGTCTCCACAAGACCTACTCCCTCTCCGGTCATTGTCTTTCTTTGTGTCTTTATAAAAAATTATAGGTCAGTTCTTTTCTATTTTTAACAAGGTAACTTAAATCCTTTCACATCTCTCATAATGTCTCATAGTGTAATTTTTTGAGACAAAGAAGGTTACTCAGTCAATCCAGATCAGCTCTGGTCAGTAGACTTGTGACTTGGAGAGCAGAGGTCACCTTACCACTTTGACCTTTCCTTGTCCTGACACTCAAGAGGAGGCAAAGGTCAAGAAATACTGGACAAGGCCAAGCACTGTGCCATACAAGTGAACAGTGAGGTTAACTTTTGAAGACTGTCTGGTTCAAGGAACTCCATAGTTAACTTTGTCTGCTGATGAGATATTTGGCACTTTTGCAAAAGTCCCATGAGGAAGCCGCAGTGTCAATAGTTAAGCTGTGGTTAGAATGGTGACACCAAAGAGAAAGAAAAAGCCCTCTTATTTAACTCTCTGTTCTCCAAATTTTCTCGAGTCGACTTTAAGATTGGAAGTCTACCCATCTGATTTTTGATAAATGGGGAACGCTTTGGTTTCTGTTTGGGTTTTTTTTTTTTTTTTTTGTGCATCTATTATCTTGAGAAATGTTCTTGCGACACTAACGTTTTTACAAAAAACGTGTGGAACTCAACATTTGGTTTTGTTTTCACTTGCACAACATGTCTGCCAGCTCTGGAGGGGCCTCTCAATTAACAAAGTGATGGCTGTCTCTGCTGTGGTTAAATGTGAAGCTCTCCCTATGAGGAGCTGATGATAGAGGCTCTCTTAGAGATGACTATCGACGTACCCGCTTCCTGCTTGGTCTCAGCTGCGTTATTTCTATGTATCTGCATGTTAGTTTTATGAGTAGCAGCGACACAAGGGGTTAAATAAACATCCCCCCTTTGGGAATGCGACCTATGGATTAGTGCTACCACTCACAGTTTCCCATGGCTTCTATAGACAAGAGTTAGGATGGCTCTCACTGGCATGCTGATTTGGTGATGCGTAAGGCTTATTGTTGTAAGTGACAGGAAGTATTGAATTGGAGCAACAAGTTCAGCAACTTAAACAAAACGAGTTGTTTGAAGTGACAGGTCAGTGAACGGTCAGACCAAAGGCAAAGATTACCTTTTATCCTGAGCTATACATTTCCAAGATCCATCCTTTAAGGAGATCTGTGTTTTGGATAATTGCTGGTGTAATTGTCGTGAATATGATTTGTATAATTAACTGTATAATCTGAGAATTAAGGCCATCAAGTTAACTCCTATGTTAACTTAATCGTACATGAACAGTACACTGATTTGAAGTTTCAGATCTGCATTTACTAAAAGTCTTTTTCTTCTTTTCCGTTCCTTTTCAACAGTAGCATTGCTTCATTTCTTTAACCATTGTCACCACAGCCACAGAGTCATGCTGTTCAGTGTCTGTCTGAGTGACTGCCTTTGCTACTGAAGGTGAAAATATGCCAAAAGGACATAGAAGCCAAAAAAGGGATCCTATAGACATGCAGAGACTGGTTGAGACTGGGGTGGCTAATTGTGTATAGCCAAGGGAGGAAAACATCACACTAGACGTTAGCATCTCTCTCCAACCACTGTCATTAAGGAGTTGAAATACATTAAATATAGATCAAGATGAATTATTTTGGAATTTGTGGTTGTAAGATGAACCTTTTAACACATTTCTACATGCTGTGAACCATAATGAGAAATTGCAAGAGTATCTTTGGTAATATTCTTCTGGGTAATTTTGAAGTTGTGGTAAACATAGATGCCGTGAAGATGAAATCCTTTGATGCTTTGGCCAAAATCCTTAAGTCATCGGTCTCGCTGTTGACTTCATAATTGAAACACTTTTGACACAAAAACGCCTCCGCTGGTGTCAGATTGATTTGCTAGCCTCAGGAATGCTCTGTTATGGTTTTCTAGCTAAGTAGCTTGACAGTTGGGGGGGGGGGGTGGGGGGGGGGGGTGTCAAGACTCAAAACTTGTGTTTTGTTTTGCCATGAGGTGAGGAACAGTGCGGTTAATGTGCTAATGGCTGTGTGAAGTTCGTTCGTCAAAGTGGGTCAGTTCATCTGGGTTAAAACTACAGTGTGGAAGAAAGACAAACTGTTGTGAATTCTGCTGCTTATTTGTCCTTTCTAACTTCAGGGTTTAGCGGCCTTTGTTGCTATAAGATTACTTTCAAATGATGTTGGCATAGCTCCATTATTGGCATAACCCTTGTGGAAAGCAAGTGGTATATTTGTAATTTTATTGAATGATTTATTAGTCAGTATTGGGATTGTGACTGTCATTGGAATTTGTAATAACTTAGCTATTTGTCTTGAAATACCAAAACAATGATGATCCACAAGGCTCAGGAATGCTCCGCACTGTAGGCACGCAGCTCTGTGCTGCAAGTATGCACGTACACACACATGCACACTCTCTCCAGACTTCTGGAAAGGAAGTGGATGGAAGTGTTACTGAGTCTTGTTGGCCAATGGTTTTCTGTTTCTCATAAATGAAATTAAGCAGCTCAGAGGTGGCATGGCAGACTAGCTTGTAGTAGCCCACTGAGAACATGAATTTCCTGCGTTTGTGTGTGAGATTTAAATGGCAATGGATGCTTGTGTGTGTGCATGTGCTATCACAAGTGAGTGTAAATCTTTCTATGGGAAGTGAGCTGGTTCTGCAGGCTTGCACCATGCTCTACTGGTCCCACCACTAACGTCTTTTTAGGCTTGAACCAGGCTTTCCAGTTGGTGCCTGTCCCTCCATATCCGCAGTCCTACCTTGCAGCCTCATACTCGCCCACCAAGTTTTATTCAACCATTCCAGTTGGCACACCTCCACTGAACCACCTGGCCTCTAGTTTTGCTTCTCATACGCCTACTTTTGCCTCTGAGGTTGGCAGTAACTCCACTGTGGGAACTCATGTCTGGTGGGCTGTGCAGTCATGTTTGGACTAAACTGCTCCTATTTAACACTCGTCTGTACTTCTATCCTTTCCCTCTCATTAACAGAGTCTGGTCCTGCAGCAGCAAAACAGAATTTAGTGGTAGTTTCTGGGTTAATGATGGAAAGCAATGCAGTGCTTGGAATTACAGTCACTTTACAGGATCTTTTGATGGGTGTGTGTGTTTGTGTGTCAGTGCTGAGTTGTTTTAGATGCTAGTTTCCCTGTCTGCCCACATCGTGATCCTCATTAGCTGGAGCTCTGTCTCGTATGCTCCCTTACTGCCTCTCTCTCTCTTATTTTAACTCAATTCAGTCACACTTAAGCAATCAGAATCTTGCATTTGCATCACACTTGCACACACACACACACAGAGTGGATCGTGCACAAATAACCCCTTGGACATCTGGAGGGAAAACACATGCACATTCTCATGCATACGTGCCAGTTCGCAAATAGGGCAGTATCTCAAGCTCATGCTGGTAGGTTGATGTAAAGGATAGCATGCCCCCTCTGGGAGTGTGTTATGAGATCTAAGGTTTGCACACACTCACATTCATGCGCACACACACACATATACAGAAATCCCCTCAAATATGCATTGATCAGATATTTTCTTTCAGAAACTGTGTCAGTTCTGCTGGAATTTTCTTCACCATTTGCTTTGCTTCTCCATTAGTGATGCACAAGTCTGAGAGAAACCCAAGTTTACCTTGGGATGCTTTTACACAAATTTTCTCTCCACAACCTGTGCTATGACAAATTCATCTCACAGATCTGCAGTGAAAGGCAAACTGGGGATGTAGGTTTTGTTTGTTTTTCACTGAGCTTCCCCTCGTCTTTTCGCCCTCTCACTCCATCTTTCCATGTCTGAGATGGCACACACAGACAGTGAGAAAGGAGAAGCTGGGGAGGAGTGGGAGGAACAGAGAGCTGCTTTGTGTCTCTGTCTCTTTGGGGCTCTATCTGTGGAAGTGGAGGCGAGCTGTGTGTGTGTAGGTGTTCTTTGGTTTGGGTATCTGTCTAGGTTTATGTCTGTGGTAGCATGTATGTAACTATAGTAGGGTCTATGTCTGCCTGTGTGTGTCCATGTGTGATGTGTTTTACCAGGCAGTGAGCTAACAATGTGGCAGTGCGTTTGAAATGATTTTTAGGACCAGTTGGCACAGTACCCGTAGTTATCCACCGGCAAGACTGGCATATCTCTCGTGTCACTGCAGTCCAGAAAAGCCTTCAAAGAGGATCTGATAGCAGAGCCAATCTGCCGCTACCTTTGTGAAAGTATTGGTGATTGTGCATGTGCGTGCACAAATTCTGTTCATAGTGCCTTTCCTTCTTTATGTGTCTTTTTCTGAGTACACCCACATTATTCTGCACAATGCACTTGTTTAAACAGAGCTGTCTGCCAACGTTGTGCTTGTTTAAGGGATAGATGTGTTGTTTCTTTGTCTCACATAAGCTCTGCAAAAAAAAAAAAAAAAGGCATACAGCCCTGTCCCAGATTTTGCTTGTGCACAGCCTGGCAATGTAATGAGACCAAATCCTGTACCTTTGTAGGTCTGGTAGATGAAGGTTTATGACCCCAGACACGTACCTGTTGTCTGACTTATGGGAATCCCTATATTCCCTGGGATGGACAAATTGTTTTTGGGCTCTTCGGACATTACTTGATTTACTTCCTGAAGAAACGTCCGGACCCGTGCCTCTGCCCACTTGATCACTGTAACAGACAAATACATAAGCAGGCAAATGATCTAGGAGGACTTATAGTGCTAAAGTTAATGTTAAAGATAAAGCCAGCCAGACTGTCTCACTAGCGTCTTTACGCTCTGCCAGTTGATTACAGTTGTGATAAAAGTAGGGTTTGGGCTAATTTTGAGACTTTTAAGCTACCTCAGCACTTTAGGTCATCTGCTCACATGACCCGAAGGATACATGTTCTTAAAGAGCTCTTAAAGGAGGTTATGTCACTTCTGACTAAGACCTTTAAGTATTACTCATGCTTAGTGGGTGAGGGTGTGGAAGGATTGTACTCCCCTCCCCAAAGCCCAGTCAAAGAGGAAAAAAGGTTAAACTTAAGTTCACTCTGCTTAGAAAGCATGAACACACCAAGCGAAGGAAGCATGCTACATTCAGCTTCCTGTGACTGTTCTACAATCTAATATTTGGGTGTGGAGATAGAGGTTGAAGGCCATTTCTCGTAAATTACTAATTTCCTATTCCTGCTGTCCATTTGGGGAAACTCCAGATTCCATCAGTCTTTCCTTTGTGGCAGCAGCAGTGAGTTCCATTTCGTGGCTTTAGGAAGGTAACCTGCTTCCTCAGGGAGTAGTAGCCATCCTGCCTTCACTTTATGTCAACTCCTTTATCCAAGCACTGTGATCCTTTGGTAAGATAACTAGTTAAATGAGGGAAATTCACAACAGCGATTTGACATCTGAATAGGTAAGACAAAAATAATAGAAATGTAATATCAGCCAATGCATCATGAGACGTTTCCTATAATTCTTCTGTATGTGGTAAAATACCAAACAGAAAGTAGAAACAGGAACTCGTCTTTGGTTGATTTCTATTCTCGTCGGGACCCAGTGAATCTCAGCAATACCATGAAACTGGCACTTCCTCAAAAATGTTCCAAAGTATATGAAACCAAATGGTCATCACCAAGAGCTGCCCTTAATATGACTAAATCATCTTGTTGACTAACTCATCTAAGCTCATTCCTATGTCCTGGATATGGACCGTAGAGCCACATATCTCATTGTGTGCAGTGAACAGAAATATCATCATTAGAAATGAACAACGTTGACATGATGGTAACCTCAAGATTAGGGATCCAGGCCTGTGAAAGTCTGGTCACTTCCCTCAAGTAAAATGCTGACCCCATCTGTTTATGTGGTGTGTAGGAGCCCACAGAATAAGACTGTGCAAGCACACAGTTAGATAATCTCTTCCATGAGAGTTCAAACGCGCCCAAGAACACACCACCAAGAAACTATGCAGTCGACCAATCCCTTAAGGCTGTTCGTTGGCTTTAAATAATCACATGCTGCAGGTTAAAATTGAAGTGGCAGACTTGTTGTGATTCTGTAGTCCCTGCGTCTGTGTATAGAAGCATTTGGTTCTAGGCACAGCTGTATTTGGATATTCCATGATGAGGACACCTGCTTTAGACATATTCAAGCACCAGCCCTGTGTAACAGTGAAAACAGCCCTGATGCAGACACTGAGAGAGAGGTTAAAAACTGTGCTTTTTTTCCACTGTTCATTTGAGTAGTTTGTTCCTTAAATTCACGTCCAAAGCTTTGTTCGCTCTGGATATCTGTTTTCCATATCAGCCAGTTTACCTTTGTGTGCTGCCATTTCATGTAGTTGCTGGTGATGTGTTATATTCTAAAGAACCCAGCAGCTTTTTACCCTGTGTTTAGGGAGGTGCACAAGAACGTCATTGTAATCACACCTTGGAATTTATGGAGCCAGTTACGTGGATGCTTTTGTCATGTCTTGTTTTGCTTGGAAGGCCAAGACCCACTAAGGCTGCACCACCGCCTGTTGGTGTTCTACAACAATTAAAACAAGTATTGCAAGTTCTCGTACCTGAAGCAAGACTTGACTTGTTGAGCTGTATATGGATGGGTGCACGCACGTGCTCATGTTTGTTTTCACTGATATGCAGGTGTGTCTACATGAACCTGACCAAAGACGGTCTTTCCCGCAGTTAAACACACCGTCCACTGTTTCTATAGTCAACTGACCTTTCTTCTTGGATCTTGTTTTACTCTTCTCGCCTTTTCTGTTTTGTCCTTGCAATTCATATGTCTCTGTGTAATTAAGTGATTGATCTCTGACACTGACACCTGACCTTCTTAATTCTCTGTTTCTTTTGCCATTTTTTTTTTTTAGGAGAAACAGGACCCAAGCAGCACCTCTCTGCAGCTCCGTAATGAGATCCAGGTAGGCAGAGACATTATGTTCGCAAAACACTTAAAGCTAAAGTAACATCTGCAACTTTACTGTGTCAGTTTTACACATTCTTTGGCTAAAAAGTCAATCTGACACCTGTCTCCTTCTCTCTGTCCTCAGGAGTCATTAGGCTTCAGCAGCGAGGTGTCGACCCCAGAAACAGACAGAAAGTATGTATTTTTCTTTTTTCCACTGTGACATGAGACCAGAGCCAGTGTGAAACCATGAAATATGCTTGGATTGAAATGTGTGTGTGTGTGTTGCTGTCAGACCGATGTGCAACGCAGCCTGTGTCTGGATCGCATCAAACCGTACATGCCTGCACACAAAATCATGGATCACACTTTGCCTTTCTACATGTCTACAGCTGAAGATGAAGAAAGGCAAATACACACACCTCCAGATGGGGCTCATGTGATTGATAGATCTCTTATGTGACAGTTTGAACAAAAGGTCGCTCATGGGGTGCTGAGGTCACCTCCTCAGGTGGAAAACTTCAAGTTCATGCATGAGGGTGGGGATGTATGAGTAAGTAATTGACACAGATTCAGCTTTGACTGACCTTGGTCTTAGATATACTTGAACATAAATGAAAGTGCTGATTTCCTCATATACATATACAATGACAAATACAAAGATGTAATATAAAGATGAAAGCTTTCCTGTGGCTCTAAAGGAAATCGACTCTCCGCAGTTATAGATATTGCACATATGACCTGCAGTTGGTCCCCTAAACTCCCTTGGTCACATCCCCGCTGTGGTTAAAGGAAAACCACTGACTGCTTCCCGCAACTGACCGGCTCAGTCCAGCAGCCATTCTCTGTTCTCTGGCCGTCCATACTTCCTTCCTGCCTTTGTGTCCAGCAGGGGTGAGGGGGAGACAGAGAGGGTGATGGCCAAATGATTACAGCAAAGAAGCATGAATGAAAGAGCAGGATGGAGCTGGGCATGGGTGGGGTTCCTTTTCACTGGTTCCTGTAACGCAAATTGTGTGCGTCCATTTTTTTTTCACACCATGATATGTCCACCATGGCCCACTGTTACACGTTGTTATGCATTTAAAGCAATCCAAATTGGTTGACAAAAGAGCTCTTTAAATACCCTGTCAAACTGAATTAAATTTACTGCAGTAACACACATTTGGCCTCTAGACGCTGGGTTTGTTTGGTTTCTGTTAGGGAAGACCAAAGGTCAAGCACATATTCAGATGTTTGCTCACAACAAGATGATTAATCTAGTCTAATCTAGACTAGTGGATTGACAGTTGAGTGCATGAATTGGGAGCCCCAGTGAAACCCAAATGCCACGTTTGCCAAGGCCCAATAATCTCAGTGTGACTCTAAATTTTATCTCCATTTTTCCTAATTTTCTGTATTCGTTCCTGACCATCACCCCTGTTTGACCCCCAGTGGAATTGTCATGTTCACGTGACGACCATGTGCAGCAGAGGAAGTGCATACCACAGACATGATCTCTTCTCCTAAGGCTGTATATGTTGCACAGACAAATGCTGAAGATGATGGGAACCAGATGCCAGATTTCTAATGACGTCTCTCTGCTGTTCGAGAGAGGCCTAGAAAGAGCCTGTAACTGTACTATTCTCTCTCTTCCTCCTGTCAGTCTGTTCTTTCTCTGTTTTCCGTCCCCTTTCTCATAAGTATTCTCACTGTGAGTCTTCAGTTAATCTCTAATGTAACATCTATACATTCACCCCTCTCTTTACCTCTGTCACTTTTGCTCTTTCTTCTATCTATTTCTCTTCTTACAAAGTCCCAAGCTCTGTTTCTGGTGCGAAAGTTACATATGAGGTGCTTTGTATTACTTTTATCTAATATTTTTTAAAGCTTTTATGTTTGAGGTCAAAATCTCCCCCATCCCACACCCCAGAACCTTCCTTTTTTTGTAATCCATCCTTCACTGCCAGCCCCTCTCCTCTCCTTCACCCCAGCTCTGCTCTCTATTACATAGCCTATTGTCCACTTTCCACAGTGGTGAGTGGGTTTCAGGTAGAGTGATTTATTACGTGCAGGCAGACTGATAGACAAGCCCCCTCCATTCCTCCGACACTTTCCTCACAGCCTCGCAGGGGTCACACATACATGTTCACACGCACAGCCACGGATACCCCCATCATCACCTCTCTGCAGGACAATAGCACCCAGAGGAGATTACCCAGACTTCATCCCGGGACTGTGCCACCCATGCGTCTGTGTGTCTCCTTGTCACTTTGTTGGCTGGTGGTGGGCACAGCTCCCATAATTTCTGGTATGACGACAGAGCGCTTTAAGAAGGCCGGA
The DNA here is from genome assembly GCA_037833715.1 of Toxotes lorentzi. NCBI lineage: Eukaryota > Metazoa > Chordata > Actinopteri > Toxotidae > Toxotes > Toxotes lorentzi. The sequence continues at coordinate 8,867,631 of JBBMJY010000011.1, forward strand.
GGGTTCAAACTGGGGGCTTCCTGTTTTGGAAGGTGATTGATTGGTGGGTATTTTTGCAAAGAGGGGACCACAAGCTTATCAGTAAGGTTAACAGCAGAGGTAAATGGATCTTGGTGAAAGCATACATGTGCACAGACATAAGATACAAATTGTCAGTTATTGGCTCTGACAAGGTTTAGAAGAGTATATTTGGAGGCTTTTGTGCTACTGGATGTGGAATCCAAGCTTACGCAACTAATAATCAGATGGAAATGTAAGCCGTACCATGTGAAGAGCCTGTTGAGAACAACAGTAGGCTACCATATTAGAAAACTAAAGTACCTTGTCAGCATTTTTATCACTTGTGGTGGAGTGTTGCTGCCCTCACAGAGCTGTTATTTGCTGCTAAATGTGGACAGTGTGTATATGGCAGGAAAATACTCACACACTTCAAATGCACTTAAATGCACATTCAGTTTTTTTCAACTGTGTGCATTTTATCTGTATGATTTTCTATTTTCCTGCCATATGACCTTCTGTCTTCCCGTTCATGGGGACTCAGACCTCTTCCATGACCCCTGAAAAGGTCATTCCTCTGCTCTTCCTGTGGACACTGCCACTGTCACACAGGGTCGCTGCCTTTCATTGTCTCTACTAGAACACCGGAGATCACCTCACTCCAGGTGGCCAGCCTTATAAATGCTCAAAAACACACAGTCACTATACACGTGTACATGTGTGCAATGCTGTGATTTATGCTGAGTGCAGTAAAAACTTCTGGTAAGAAGCAAAAATCTTGCTACGTGCTGGTTTGTCATCTTTCCTGGACAGCAGCTCGGTCACACAGGGTAGCAGCTGTGCAGAACCTGTGATTCATGATAGTTGTCTACAAAATCATCACTTATCCATTGTCATTCAGCCTGAATTCACAATGCAGAGGTATCATGGAAAGCAACTTTCACCTATCCTGTATAAAGTCTGCCAAAGTTAAGATACTGTATTTTATAATAAGCCTTACACAGAAAGTTAGCTTCTTATGTTAATGAGATAAAAAGCAGTTAGATGTTCCTTTCTCAATGCAAAGAGCAGAATTGAAATAGAAAGGCATGCCAAAGATTTAAGGTTAAACCAATTAAGTTGCCTAGACACACAATGCCTGGACTGACACACGCTTTGAAAGACATTCATAATCTTTTAAAGTGCGTGAGTGCATGGATGTGTGTGAGTGCATGCATGTGTGTGCTGCACGGGAGGTTAATTTATAGAGCATGGAGAGGGGGGGGGGAAGCAGCGCAGCAACTGAAAAGCTTCTATTGAGTGAGTTCTATTAGCATTAGCTTTGGCCCTAGCCTATCTGAGAGGGGGATGAGCAGAGGGGCAAACCATACAGGCCTCCATTCAATTAGCATCTCATTATGTTGCCATGGCAGCCGGGCTTTAAGCCGCGCTGAGATTTCCCATTGCACCGAGAGAGGGCTGCCATGTCTGAACAAACATGTGAACACATATGCACACATATTCACACACACATGCAGCCACTGGAGAGGGACGTGACCTGTTCATCTTGTTTTGAACCTGCCACACACTTTCACATTGATTTCACTGGCAGCCACCTGTCTCAGCTGTATGCCCATGTGCAATTGGCTTTCAAATCATAAAGGGTGTTTGAAAGTGTGCGAGTAAGAGACAGCAAACAGAGAGACGTTTATTCCTTTAGTGGCAAGATTTACTTAATAGATCTCTATGGGGCTCACCTGGACAAATTTGCTGTTCTTATCTCTCCATTCCCCCCTATGATTTATTTCCTTTTAATTAAAAAGATGGAAAAGCTCACAGTGTACTGGAGCCACCGCCACCACTCACTGCTACTCCCATGCTTACACACACAAAAACACACCTGTAGGGCGTTATACACAGACATAATCCATCCTGATGCTCGCTCCCTCTTTACCCACTTACTCAGCCCACTTAGCCTAGTCTAAAAACGTCTTTCTTTCTGCGAAATTTTCCGCAGCTACTTTGAACATGAACCACTGATCCCCACACCCAGACCCCCCTTTTTTATATATATCTATACAAAGAAGACAGAAATAGAGGATGTGGTTTCTCATCTCCTGCAGAAGAACAAGGGAGAGTCAGCCACGGCCGAACATGCTGCAAAACTTGCTAGAAAACTGGGTGAGGCTGCTCAGACATGACATTCTGATTGGAAGCTGAGTGCAGTTCATGTGTAATAAGGATCTTTCTAGTTGTTATTTCCTCCCCGTTTGTCCTGGTTATTTAGAAAGGTGTATAGACATGTCAGGGATTTCTTTTTTCTACTCAGTTATTTTCCATCCCTTCCTCTCTTATGCCCTCTCTCCCTCTTCTCTCTGTCTTCCTCGTGACTCTCTATCCTGTGGAGGGATGTGGAAACACAAACAGGCTGAGTCTGCCCTGTGGTTTCTCCTCCTTCCCTCTCTCTCTCCCTCTCTCCTTCTCTTCTTCTATTCCCCAGTACCATACTTTCCCCCCTCACTCTACCCTATTCCCTTTCATGTGATTTCCCACTCTTTTTCTTCATTACGTTGACCATACTCCTCTTCTTTACAGCCTCTTAAACACTTTGTATTATCACCGATTTCATCTTAGTCTCTTGTTTTCGCTACAGAGATGTCATTCTCTCCTCTCCTCCACCTTCTCCCTCTCAAGCCTCAGGAGCCTGGTTTGCTGTCACTAAAGTACCACCACTGACCCCAAGTGGTGAACAGACAAACTCCACTCCAAAAGACTGTACATTACAGTCATGCTTCAGCACAGTTAATGTGTTTTGAAGGGTTGTGACTGACAGAGACTCTATGATAAGGTGTGAGAATAGGAATGGAAATTTGCATTTTTCTAATGCTGATTCTTTCTTTCTTTACTGTTTTTTTTTTTCTAGAATGCCCCTGCACAAGTCCAGCTCTGAAGATGGATCTGGAGGTAAATTGAGATGCATTTTCATGTTTTTCTACTGCTGTTTCAATGTGTTTCCTACATGATTAGTATTAACACTTATTAATCCTTGGGGTGAGATTAGAATAAAGGAACAGCCATACAAACAGGTTTACTGTTGCAAGAAATAGAGGGAGTGGTCTATACACATGCAGATATGTACAAAATATAACATGCTAATGCTATCTAGATATGTTTAGCTTGCTTAGCAGAATATGTCACTTATTTAAATATTGTGCTTGCTTTCCTGTGGCTAGAAACAATATTGTATAACGTAAATCTCAGTGTGTAGTTGTGTATCAGGTGTGTTTTCCCCCCATCTGACTGCTCCTTCCCTCCTTATAGGAAAATGGGACAACAAGAAGAAAAACAAATCTTTTTGGCAAAACTTCCGCAAGTCTCAGCATAAGCCTGTGGCGCGACAGACATCCAAAGGTTTGTGTGGCACTGTTTTTCACTTCTGCTTTACTGAATAGATGTCGCTTCATGTTTGACCGTCTGCTCTTTGCTCTTTAACACCCCATTAGGAGGAGAGGACATCGGCTACGTGGCCAGTGAGATCACCATGAGCGATGAAGAGCGAATCCAGCTGATGATGATGGTGAAAGAGAAGATGATTACCGTAGAAGAAGCTCTGGCTCGGGTAGGAAGCTCCACAGGCTTCACGCCTCATCTGTTGTACCTTACTTCCACACGCCCACCCCACTTCTCCCCTTAGGACTGCCTTCCTTCAACCCTCCCAGATCCCCTCACCTCCTCCTGGATTAGTTTGCAGCAGCCCCCCCCCCCCGTTCCATTTTCTCACCATTTAGCACTGGCTTACTAAAATGACTAACTCTTACTAACCCCCTACAAGGCCCCGCATTTTAATTTTAATACTCCTCTGTACACACACACACAAACTCCAAATCAGAGGTTTAGGAGTCTGGGGATTTTAGGGTGTGAGCTCTTGGAGTGTGTGTGGGTGTGTTGTTCAGTCCATTATTGCAGGGATTATTGACGGTCACAGTAACTCCATAGCCCCATCTGTTGGGGTGATGCACTGGTGCATTGTGGTTTTTCTCTCTAGGTTGACATGGTGGATAATTATTGGGCTTTCCTTTTTCTCTCTACACTTTCTTTTTGATCGATCTTTCAATCTACTTGCCTACTTCTTCCTTCTTCTCCTCCTTCCTTCTTCATCTTCCCTCCCTCCTTTCTGTTGGTCACCTTTTATAATGCCTTGCTCATGGGTAGCATGACTGTCCAGCAGCATTTCAGCACTGGATTGCTCTCCACAAGGCAGACGTTAATTATCCTTCTACAGTACCTTTGATTTTCTATCAGCCAATGGCTTGATCTCAGCTTCTCTCTCTAGTGAATGACACTCAGTCAAACCGATCAGCGATTGGTGGATAGATTTTTTTTTTTTTTTTTTAATTGTAGTTGTGCTTGTGTGTCCTTGTGTGTATCATTGATCAATATCATCATATTGTTTTTTTTTTTATTGCCAATATAGTGGTATGGAGTATGTGTTCAGGGGTGTAGTGGACTATAAACCCAATAAAATTCAATCTGCCTTTCAGTCTTTTTTATGTATAAAGCAAAGATTGACAAAGTAAGATTTATGTCTTCTCAGAAGGGCGGATATAAATCTTCATGGCAAAATATAGAGTATAGAGACATTTTGAAATACTGAATACTTAAATATAATGGACTCTATTTGGATAGTTGCTTGTCTAATAAACACCAAGCTCTACAGTGAACACCTTATATTTACCACTACATCACTGGCTGAGTCCCTGTCTGTGTGTGTGCCTGCCTGTCTGTGTACATGCGATAGTCTGTAAATGTAGAGATGCAGCATGCAGGGTGAGAGTGGGTGGCCCCGACCTGTTCCTCTGCATCTCTAAACTCTTCTTCTCCACGTAGCTGAAGGAGTATGAGCGCAGCAGACAGTCCAGCAGTACTGACACTGCAGAGTGGACTGACGGATCTGCACCCAATCTAAACCAGTCCTCAAACTGCAACGTAAGTACACCCCCACCCCATTACCCCGACACCCCAAAACCCTGACCCTGTCCCCTTTACTCTACCTCTCGTAACACTCTCACCTCGACAGAGCTCACCTATCAGTTTAATTTTTCAGCTGAGGAGGTTGTGAAGCAGGACAGCCATTGTTGGTTCAAAGTGTGTGTGCGCATGGGTGTGTGTTTGTGTTTATCCCAATGTTAAGAACTGTAACCTTAACTAGCTTTCCTAGTTTGATGTCTAGACTTTCAATACAATCCACCTCCAGACTTCCCTTTTAAATACATGTGAAATATTTCATATTTTGAACAGATTAAATGCTTTTGCATAAACCACTTTCACTCAGCTTTTATCTTGCCTCCCTCTCTTCCTCCTTCCCTTTATCTCTCCTTCTCTCTTTGCTCGTTATTCATTGGCAAAACGACAACATATCTGCCTTTGCACATACATTCTCTCCACCATGTCATGTGCATCTTATTTCTGTTACCTTTGTGAATTAAGCTGCGTTCATGGATTGGCAGTCACACTGAGTTATATGCAATTTGTTGCAAGTCCTCGTCCATACTTTATTCATCAGGTCAATCCTATCATGTACATCTCATTTGAAATTTTTCCCAACAGAGTCATAATTGGCTGCTATAGTGACAAGGAAATCATCTTATGGAATTTTAGGTCAGGTCTGTTTCCATCCGTCTGTTGTAGCTCTAACTTGTGGAAAGCCAAGTGGAGACAAAACCCAGCCTAAACCTCTTGTGGTATAAACGCTTGTTAGCATTGATTTTGTCAGCTGTGATCCTTGGTGAGAAAGCCTGCAAATCTCCCCAGTCACCTTTAAATGAGTCAAGACCTTTGAGGTTACTTCATATTGTGAAGTTGATCCTGTAACGGATGCTATGAGTTGTGGAGCTGGAGCCCAGACAATCATGTCCTGTTGGATCTAGTTTGGTCTTTGCTGACAATCAGTCACTTCTTTCAGTGTCTTGTCTGTGTGTATTTGTATATGTTGGTGTTTTGTTTTTTTCTTCTTTAAATGTAGGCCAGCTTTGATGCCGATTCAGGACTCACAGTGGTCACAGGGGCTTTTGACCATTTCTGTACTGTTTGGCATCAAATGGGAATAGCACACAGTCATACAGTGTCACATACTGACCCTTTTTTTTTTTTTTTTTTACAGGAAATGGGTTTATCCAAACACAAAAATTCCAAGTACTCTGAAAATAACATCCTGCAGATGTGAATCATTGCTATTTTGAAATGTGCTACTAATTCCCAGCTAAAAAGCACCGGCATTTTCTGAAAACAGTCTCTTGCATTTACTCTTATCCACTGTTTGTAAATGAATCCATGTGCATTTTGTGTTCTTCTTGTTAAAGTAAATGGGAGCTTGACCCTCCAGCTTTCAGACAGATGTGCTTCAATCCTGGTCAGGGTTGCATTTCCAGAATCAGAGTTTCTTTTAAGCGGATGAACATGCTTTCATAACAGATGTGCTGGTCTTTTACACAGTCATAGCTGCCCCTGTGCCTCTTCAACTTAATCAATGTAATCTGTGGTTTGCATCCATAAACACAAGGAAATGAGCTCTGTTTCTTGCTTTAACTGAATCAGTAAATCCATGAATAAATACATGTGAAAACTAGTTTTCTCACATCATCAAGGGTCCATATTCCATTCTTCCTTTGTTTGATCGATTATTTCCTTCCATATGAAAAATAGGTTAATTATACCATACTTAACCTCAGCTCAGATTCTGCTGCTCGGCTCTTTGATGTGGGTGTTGTACAATTGTGCATGAGTTTGCTGATCATCTTACCAGTCTATTAACCCTCCCCTTACCCCTCTGCTGCCAGCTGCTCACTTCCTGTGGGAAGAAGATTGATCAATTGGGGGGTTTCACAAACAGGGGAGAGGATGAAGAGTTACTGAAGGAGTATTGTGTAGAAGAACACACAGATTGGCTCTGGAGGCTGTGAGCAAGTGCTGGAGGCAGAGAGGAAACAAGGGAGAAGATAAAGACTTTGCACTAAGCCCCAGGGCCAGAAAAGGGGGGAGTTCTGTATCTCCCCTTGCCCCAAGTTCCAAAATTGGCAACTACAGGAAATATTTCTACTCTACAGGGGCCTCCGTTGGTGTCACATACTGCCCCTTCTCCCCTCTAATGAATGGAATTAGGTCAATTTCAAATTCAAATAGCAGACATGTGAATATACAATACATATGTGTTTTGCAATATGTAATTCTTTGGCTGCTCTGTGCCCTTCTCTGATGCCGTCTTTCTCCGGTTTGTCGTCCCCCAGCGATCGGAGCCCACATTCCTGGGCTGGCCATTAGCAATGTGGGGGCCAAGGAAGGGTCAGAGGGGCTCAAATGCTGGGATTGTTCTCCATGCACAACACGCCTTTTCTCTGCTAGCTGTGCAGCACGGCTCTTCCAAACAGTCCCTCATTCCTCTGAGCTGAATTCAGTAACAGGCTGCATCTGTATCTGCCAGCATGTGCACAGGGGCACAGATATAATTTTGGATTGTGCATGCGTGAGACTGTAGTTGGCACACTATGGATTTTCTGGACCCGCTCTTGCTAACCTGTTGTCTGTTAACACAGGAAGTGGTACCCTGCTGTTTTAACTGAGGTGGTAAGTTTGACTGCACATTAGTGCACTTAGCTCGCTATATTAGATTTTCTTTTGTGATTGTCCTGTTCTGTTTTTGTGGCACAAGACGAGCAAGAAGATTTTGGTGTGCACCACAAGGATGTTGGTTTATAGTTTTCTAAGTTTAAGTACATCTCCCAAGTTGTGGGAACGATCCTCAAAGTAATTTGTGTAGTGAAATGGCAATTATGGTAGTGGAATTGTTGCTTTGGCCTTGTTTTCGATGGCAGCCTTTCAGCCCTGCTTGATTCATGGCCTCATATGTTTGGGTTTCTTTCTGTGTTTTTCTTTCATCCTGTTTATGTGACCATTTGCATGGATGAATTGTGCGATTCACTTGAGGGATTGTCAGGGAGAATTGAGCTGAGGGATAGTGGAGTTATGGGTTTTCAGAACCTATTTCTGTGGTTTATCAGAGGCCAAATGAATAACTGTACCCCAGCTCTGGTCTGCTAGGCCAATATGACAGAAGACCTACAAGTTGATCACGCACTTCTGGGATGATGGCAAAGGATGGCAAAGTCGTGGGGGGGCTGGGGGGTGGGTCAGTTTGATAGAATGAACTTGCATGATGCTACACTGATTAATAAGTTGTTTTCCCTTCCAACTGGGCAATTATTAGTCATGTTGTGTAACACTCACATGCCTGCAGGACTCAAAAGGTCATAATGTTGCTTTGGTGATGTGGTGCCATCAAGGATTTGTGGACAATGTCAGATTTGTTTGCTTCGACCAAGCCATAGTTGTTAACATCATCCCTACTGTGTGTCAGCATCCTCTGGGCCAGGCCTGTGGTCTACATTCAACAACAGCTAGAAAGTGGTTTCTTGCTTGCTTTAGAGCTGCAGGAGAAGACTGCGTTTTATCAGACAGAGAGCTAAGCCCTGCAGGCCTGCTCTGCCCTAGTGTTGTGTAAGTAAGCATGCATCTATGCATGTCTGCCCCTCTGCAAGCGATGCAGTCAACCTCAACCATGGAACTGGCAGCGTGTGACCAGAGAGGTGGTGTTGCTGTGGAAACCAATAGCAAATAGGAACAAATTACGTTGTTCGAGCTCCATGATAATGACGGTGGTTTCTGCCAGACAATCTTGAGGCCAAAGCTCAGGTCATCACCATCATCGCATTGAGGCTATAGCAAAAACACACATACATCTTGTACTGTTTCTGTGCATATGTCAGTAGAGTCTCAGTGTGAGTACGCTTTATATTGTGTGTGTGTGTGTGTGTGTGTGTGTGTGTGTGTGTGTGTGTTTGTGTGTGTGTTTGTGTGTGTGTGTGTGTGTGTGTGTGTGTGTGTGTGTGTGTGTGTGTGTGTTTGCGTGTGTGTGTGTGTTTGCGTGCATCTATGCGTGAGTGATGAAACTGTTAATGTCTTCATTATATGTCTTTTCCACTCCACTACCACTGTGCAGAGGGTTTAAATGCAGTGGCCATCAAGTGAGGAAAAAAAAACCACCAAGATGCCGACACCCATAACATACAACCAGTGTCCTTTCATTTCCTCTGGAGTAAACAGTCTCTGAAGGCAACGTAACACCAAACAGACCGTGTATTATAATACTGATTCACTGTGCCATTCAGTTATACCCATTTTTTCAGATTACTGTCATCTGGTTCATTATTTCAGTGCATTTTTTTTCTGTGTTTACTATGAATATAAACTTCACACAATGCAGTGTGCCACCATCCCTCCAATCCTCCATTTCTCACCTCACTAACTTTGACTCCATTCTAAACAATGCTCCCATCTGTTGCATTATAATAGCGTCCTTGAAATCTCCAAGTGTATTTGTCAGTCTGTTTTATTTTCTCTAAAGAAAAGCAAGCTTTTCTGTTATTACTGCTTTCATGAAATGTTATGCTGAATTGGAAAGATTTTACCTGCTTTTACCCATGTGATTTTACCTTAAAGTTTTTTTTTTTTTCGTAATACAGCGTGACTGTCTGCCCCTTTTATTGTATCATCCCTCCCTCTTTCTTTCTCCCACCAGTCTCGTGAACAGTCAGACGATGAGCAATCGGAGGACTCTGTGAAGTTCAAAAGGCTTCACAAACTGGTTAACTCTACACGCCGGGTCAGGAAAAAACTCATCAAGGTGGAAGAAGGCAAGAAACATGGCTCTGAAGGTTTGTAACTCTTAAATGGTGAATTCCTTTGATTATCTTTCAGTTCAACATAGTTTGTCAGCATTTGTTTCAGATAATGTTCATAAGTTGTAGTTTCCAGACACATTATGTTTATGGTGTTATGGTGCATCATACTTCTACTTCTTCTAAGTTAAAATTCAGTCATAGTAAAAGTTGTTTCCATCTGAGGGTTATTTGAAATTAATAACTCCTATGTTAGAAGGAAGGTTTTTTTTTTTTTTTTGCCAAAGTACGTTCTCGTCTGTCAAGGGTTTTGCCTGAAACTCAGACATTAAGAATGTGTTTTGAAATGTTTGCTGGCTAGCTGTGGTTTGGAAAACCACAGATAGGTCATGGGACTGCACAGAATCTGATGTTTAAATCCTCCTGAGTAACAAACCAGCTGATGTTTCTGTCTTGTTTAGACTTTCTGAATCTGGAGTCACCTCCCACATGTGAGGACAACACAGCTCTGTATACAGGGGTCCTGAAGAAGCCCCCTTTGCCACTGGAGGCTTCTCTACCCTCCCTAACCCAGGATCAACTCTCTCTCGATGGCGACACAGACAGTCTGACCACCTCCCCTTCCTCCAGCAGCTTGGACACCTGGTCTGGACACAAACTGGTCAAAACCTTCAGTAAGTCTTCCAGTACCCACGGTCTCATCCGGCCCCCGAGGAGAACCCCAATCGGCTCTGGGGGCCTGGGAGGTTCCATCTCCGGCGTTGGAGGTAGTGGCTCTTCCTTCTCAGAGTTGGATGGCTGTGGATTGGACGACGAGGGGAAACTGTCACGCTCCACGACCGACGGCGAGATGCGGAAGGCGCTGAGCTCCATCTCCCATGGGGTAAGTAACAACGAGGCCCTCTACGCCTACTATGGCCTCACCAAACCTCGTCCCAAACCCCATGCCCAGTCTCGCCTCCTGATCTCCCTGGATGATGGTCCACAAGGCAGCCCCAAACACCAACCTGCCAACCGGCACCATGGCAGCTGGACACACCGGAAACCTGACCCCAACTACGCTTACTCCACCAAGCACCTACTGTACCAGCGTTCGCGCAATGCCAAGACCCCTGTCTCCCCCCTGTCTGTCACTCCCTCCTCCCCTGCCCGCTGTGATGTAGCCAAATCAAAGGGTTTTGGAAGTGGGGTAGGGGGATGGGTGTTCCCATCTCGCAGGCTGCGTGGTCGAACAGCAGTCAGTGAGCTGAACATCACCTATGTGGTAGAACGGAGCCTGTACGGTCACCTCAACTGGGCCCAGCTAGTCCGCCCAGTTACCCTCAGCCGCGCTGAGCGCCGCTGTCTATTGGAGGAGGACCGGGAGGCGGACAGGAAGTGGGCGGCCAGCGTGGACCGCTGCACCAAGCGTGTGCTCTTGCGCATCCAACAGAAGTCTGTGAGTTTGGACCATGAGGTTTAAATCGACCGCCTCGTGTGAGCAGGACTCGTGTACTTCAAAGTTGCAGAATAGCTGAGGGGTTTACCTAGAAGGCGCAGCAAACATACACGACAAAAGACACATATTATGTCAAATGACTTCAACTTATTCATTTCATAATGTCTGTTTAAAAAGAAATAATTCCACATCAAAGTGTTGCAGCTGTGCTCATGGACTGAAAACATCGAGAACCAGCATATCTATCACAGACCTAACTGCCTTTAGAGGAATGTCATCTTCCTTGACCTTTAAGTGAATGCCTTTGGCTTCAAACCTTTTTATTCCAGCTGAAAATGAAATGATTATGGAATATGTGGTGCCCTACTTGGGAGGTTAAGTTACAGCAGAGGTATAAAAGGCAGAGCGCCTTTTATAAATGTCAGATCCCCGTGGAACACATGCACTTGCACAGTCGCACTGATCCCTGTGGGCAGAGGAGATGTTGTACAAGCTTACAAGCTGGAAGCAGCTCATCCTTAGAACCGCACAGCACATACCCTCAGAGACATATTCACTGAATGGCCTCATTAAATCAACTTCAGTGACTGATGTGTCTTTACACTTACCAACTTTCAAATTGATCCTGTAAGGCTGAGCATAGGAAATAAAAAAAGTGGAAACAACAGAACAGTTAAACTAAGTATACTAATACTTCTTACCACAGTAAATATAAAATATATTAACAAGCATGAAAAGGTTGTGGTTGCATTTACAAGTACCTTACTTGTTCCCCACATATAGCCTGTGTGTATCAATACAAGTAGTGACAGAGACTCTGGGTGGTGATACAGAGCAGCTATCCTGCAGCTTTGAGAGTACCTGAATCCTATCGTGTACTAGTGAAATCACTGGAGGTCGTTCTCATCCAAAAACTCTCTAAATCCACTTTTTCTGTTGTTGCTTTTCGTCTTCTTTTTTGGCCCGTGCCTCAATAGTTGCAGATGTGATTTTTTAATTTTTTTTCCTTTTATCTAATTATCTTCGAAAGGCATTTTTTTCTGGGTGCATGTCCATTCCATTGAACATCACCATTACATTCAGAGTTCTTTTTGGACGTCTCTTCAAACATGTTTGTTCTCCAAACTGTGCTTTTCCTGGGAAGTTGTGATGTGGACTGCAGCTGTGGACATCTTATACAGAAACTATGTTTTTTAAATGTGCAAGTTCCTTTCACTTGGAGATTCTTCATCCAGGGTTTGTTGGAGTTTAGTTGATTAGTTTTTGAAGCGAAGGAGAAATGCCATCAAGTGCCCCACACGAACTGAGTATGTTTTTTTGGCAGATGCTTTATGTGCATGTCTGTGTCTACATGTTTGTGTGTGACCTACTGCAGACCTTAGGAAGGATTCAAAAAGCCAGTTTAGTGATAAGATACTGGATCCTTTTTTTCCCTCTCATGTCATAGTTCCTTTTTGTGTCTACCCCTAATTTTACTCTTGACTTCTAAAGTTGAGAAAAAAAATCTCCATATCACCCTGTACTCTCAGCAGAAACAATTTGTTCTCTTCGAAAATGTTTTTTGATGAGAGTAACATATTGTCGGCTCTAAGCAACCAGCGTAAATGTTGTGCATGTTTGCATACTAAGCCCCAGCTTTGCACTTCTCATAATTAACCACAAAAGAAATTGCATCAAGCGGAACAGCCATGAATATACATTCACAAAGAACAACTATATATTTTAGCTTGGCCACATCAAAAAAAGGTTAATTTTGTCCAATATTTTCTCCAGGGATTCAAGATTTAAAAGCACATGAGCAACTAGTTGGAGCCGACTGTGAGCTCTCCATGGTCAATATAACAGCTCATTTGCCTAGGACCATGCAGTAACTTGCAATTTGAAAGAGGAGCTCATATAACAGTTTGTGTTACATCATGTCTGTTGGCTGTCCACAGTCCCATATGACATCATGCCCCCCATATGTACATATACGAACCATATACCCATTTTCATTTATCAGTCTGCTGCCCGTGTCATGCCAAGCATGAATCATCGTGAGCTCACCCTCGGTGGGTGTGGATGGGGAGTTCCTTTAACGTCACCTTCTGAATGTGACTTATTTGATTGTGTTTTGCCTCCCCCACAGAGAACGTGCAGCTTCGGAGGCTTTGACTTGTCCAACCGTTCTCTTCATGTGGTCAACACAGGCTCTGAGGCCAATGTAAGTGCTGGCAACTTGTAAAATTAGAAGAGACTGTGAGGAGTCCAAGCTGAACTCTCCTGTCATGCTAAATTCTCTTTTCTCCCATGTTTTTTCCCTTGTTTTCGTGATCCCCCTGCCCTTTGTCCTCTCCTGTTTAATCTCCCCTTATTCATCCCCATCTCTTCTCATCTCTCGCTTTCACTTCTCTCTGTCATCTCCTTCATCTCTGTTCATCCTTTTCCCTCCTGCCTTTCTTCTTTTTCAAATCACAGAATAAAGAACAGGAGGCTATATACAGAGAAGTGGTCAAATCCCCAACTACGTCTCGGATCTCACTGGGCAAGAAGGTCAAGTCCGTCAAGGAGACGATGAGGAAACGCATGTCAAAGAAGTACAGCAGTTCCTTGTCTGAGCAGGTTAGACATAAACAGACACAAACGAACACACATAGATGTCATTTTTGAATGTTTTATTTGAAGAAAGGTCAGGTAACTTGAACGCTGCATAGTTTCCCTTGTTTTTGGGATGAATTGTGGTCCTACAATCTACACATTAAGTGTTTAATCCTAAAAGCATGTGAGCCAAGCACAGCTGTAAAGAAGTAAAAACTCCCCATGTTCTGCAAACATTTAGAGGAGGTTTTGCAGTGTAAGCCACATATTCTGTCCACAGGCAGAGTGGGAGGGAGTATTTGTGTTAGTTACAGAATAAACACAGAGCACTGAAACACATACATTTGGATTTCTGTCTATGCTGCGCTCTCCCTGGGCTCAGTGTGTAGGGTGGAGTGTGTGCTTCATGTTGAGCTCATGCAGTGATGCAAGTGTCCCCCAGGCAAACTCTTAGGAAATGGAGACTTAAAGTGTGAGAGTGTATAATGGCTGTCTCATCTGCTCTGGCCTAATTTTTCTGGGCATCCAGTGGCTCAGCCAGTGGCTTCTCAAACCCTGTAGTTTGATGTCGCCAAACGAAATATGTCATTAATGTGTAGTTGAGCATCTGTCCGTCATGGTGGTCTCAACACTGTGACCCACATATCCTGGCATGAGTCATGGAGCCATTGGTTTGGAAAGAAAAATGAATTGCCCTGTCACAACGTCTTGGCCATGGTCATTTTATAGACCACAATGCCACCTAGTGGATCACTGAAACAAATAGAACATTTACAGTAGATGTTGATGTAACATGTTCATGTTCATGTTGCTTCATTATTAGAGACCTTTATTTATGCAGGACAATCCATTGGCCCTTGCCAGATAATATACCACTTCAGAGGTCAGATTAATTTGTGTCATTACCTCCATAATTTGATGTAATTCCTGCTGAAGTAAGTTGTTCCCGACAGGATATTAGACAATGAGGGATCTAGCCTGAGTGTAAACCAATGGACTGACAGGAATATTGACTTTATTCATTGGGCATTTTTGTTGTCTGTACTTGTTCAGCTTTACTTCACACTTTTTCAAGTGAGTCTTAATACAACACTGACATGCCCAAATGAACAGTGAAAGTGTTATTGTTCATTCTGGCTGTGAAGAAATTCCTTCCTTAAGTGACTCGAGTGTAAGTGACGGGCAACGAAACCTGCCATCGCCCTGTGTAAAAATGAGCTCAGCTGAAGTTAATGGACAACCTCCATCTCGCCCGCCCCACTACTTATCCCTTAATTTTTCCATCTCCACCTTCATCCTTCTTTGTTTCCCTCATTTCCTCTGTATGTCAACTTCATAACCGCACTTTCCCATCTCTCACATCTTTTCATCTCTGAACTGCACAAAATTTCCTTTGTGTCTGTCCCCCCTGTGTCCCTTCATGGGTACATCTGCATCTCCCCCTCTCTTTTTGTCTTTCAGTCCAGTCCGGATGGAGCCCCTGGTTCCCCTCAGTCCCCTCAGCCTGACACTGACTCTCTGGAGAAGCCGAAGCTAAAGGCTGGAGGCTCCGTGGAAAGTCTGCGTAGTTCACTCAGCGGACAGAGCTCAATGAGTAAGACAAGAACCACTGTTTTAGAGAAAGCACACTCGCTTTTTCAGTCCTTTCATGTTTTTTTAAAGTTTTTTTTTTATTTTGTTTGTGAATAGAACAAAAGTTGTTTTTTTGCTTTCACAAAACCATTATTTCAAACCACTCTGTTAATTTTCATGTTATACTTTGGCAGTTAAGCTCATAATTACGATTATACTTCAGCCATGTAGTTCAATGCATCATCATATAGCTCATGTAAACATGAGCTATATGATGTAAGTAAAAAGGCAATCTCAGGGAGCCTGTTCTGAGCGATAACACTAGATGGTGCTCGTAACATTTGCTGTTAGCTGTTGTATATTTCAAATGCAGACAGATGATAGAACCTTCATGCTGCTTCTGGCATAACATGTAAACCAATTATGAGTGATGGTCATAAATAGCAATTCACTCTCTTGACAACACCCAGTTCCACCAGCTGCCTCGTGTTGTGATCTCAGAGCGTTTCCAAGTGTGTTTTGATCTCTCAGGTCATCTTATCTAATTACATCTTCCGATTACTTCAGCCTGGTGTTTCCCTCACGTCTCTGTGGATAAATTGCCCTCCATTGTTTTAAGTTCAGAGTGAATTGAAGACTTGGCCGACTTTCAGTGATTCAGAGCCATAGAACACGCACACAAACATGCAAGCAGACAGGCAAACATACGATAATGATTAGGTAGAAAGGCTTGCCTCTGCAATTCCCACACGTCAACATGATTTTAGCAGCCTTCCCTCAGACACTGAGAAAAATCGCAGCAAATAGTCAGCTTCTCCCAGGATATGCAACACGAGTGTTTAAGACCCTTTTAAACTCTTCACTTCACTGACACGGAAATTGAGGAAAAAAAGGAGGTTGACAAAGTAAAATCATTGCTGTCTCTGTAGTGTATCTAGCCTTGTACAGCTTCTCGAGAAACCTTCAGTGAAAAGTTGTTATAACTGCCTTTTTTGGAACACAATTATTTTTTCCAGGCATTTTACAGTCAGTTTATAGCTTATATATACATTCACTTGTGTTTCTGTGTGTTCAGGTGGTCAGACAGTGAGCACCACCGACTCATCGGCCAGTAACAGAGAAAGCGTGAAGTCAGAGGACGGTGATGACGAGGAGCCACCTTACAGAGGACCGTTCTGTGGTCGTGCCCGAGTCCACACTGACTTCACCCCCAGCCCCTACGACACAGACTCCCTCAAACTGAAGGTGAAGCACACTTTAGGACATGTATATGATTATTCACCGCTAGTTTATCCTCATTTGTGTGTAAAGTCAATAACTACGCCCCTTTAACGCTGGAAGTCCTTACTACCGACTATCTGTTTTTGACAGGGTCAAAAAGTAAAAGCCATAGTTGGGTCATTCTTTTTGAATTCTTCTCTTTGTAATCCTCCAGCGTGGTGATGTGATTGACATCATCAGTAAGCCACCTATGGGAACGTGGATGGGCCTGCTCAACAACAAAGTTGGCACCTTTAAGTTCATCTATGTGGATGTGCTGAGTGAAGAAGAGGAGAAACCCAAAAGACCCGTGCGGAGGAGAAGGAAGGGCCGACCACCCAAACCCACCTCCGTGGAGGAGCTGTTGGAACGCATCAACCTCAAGGTAGAATACCAGACATGTTGGATTTGGTTTTGCCCTGCAATGAATATGAAATACAGTAGGTTGGTGTATTGTCCCAAAATCCCACTCATCTGGCACCACAGTAGGATAAATCAAATCTAAAGAAGTAAATGAAAACATTATTTCAGCCAAATATGCTGAAAACGCGTTTGCAGAAAAGCAGAGATATATGTAGTGCAGATTATTACAGGCTTCATGGCTTAGGATGTTTGACATTGATGCATAAACATTAACACCCACATTCTTACAACCACACCCCAACAAATAACACACATCTTTCATCTAAACCTACACATAGGTGTCATGACTCCCTAAATAGGGGAAGAGACTTGGGTTGTCTGTTTTATCTCTGGCCAGCCTAATGGCCAAGTCACAGATTAAAGATTAATGTTACAGCACAGGTTTCCTTAGCTGTGAGTCTGGGTGTTACAAATGCATTAGAGCAGTCATGTCCCTTTAGTCACCACCAGAATCCTGGAGTGGGCGAGTTAGACTAAACACTCATAGAACATTGGAGAGTTTCCCGTTTGCAGCCAATGTGAATTCTCTTACTCTTTCTTAGCTTTGTGGCCTCCTAATGATGAAAAAGTTCAAATGAATTCCAGTCCCACGGTTTTCTTATCCAAGATAAATGATCCTGTCAAGCATCATTTGTATTGGATTATTCAACTTGTTTGGACATAAGTGGTCTTTACTTTTCGGCCATTTTTTTAGCCTTAGCTGACAAGAAACAAGTAAAAAAATGTATTGCATGGTTATGACACATTGGTCGAGACATCAACTTAGATAAAACTAAATGACGGCTTATTTCATGAACAAGTCACAACCAGTCATGAACTGTAAAATAAAACATAGATAATCTAGTATTAAGAGTATTTAGCTTGATTTTTCTGAAGCGTTGCTTGAATCAAGTCTGTTTTTTGCTAGTTTTAAGGTCACAAAGTGTGGATGAAGGAATCTTTTTTTTTTTTTTTTGACAGTAGCAGACTTCTCTAGATGACAGTACAGTGCAGCGATATGTCTATGTCTTTAATCTCTCAATTATTTTCTGCAGTGTATATGTCCTTTTCTCAGGTTTCTGTCTTTTGTCCATGTTCACAGAAATTGCTTGATCTCCACAGGCTACATAAAAACTATACGAGTTATGATTGAACTGTCATAGATCAAAGGAGTAAGAACACTGTTGTTGTATACTTTAGGAAATTCTAAATAAACTGGCAAGCCACATTTTGAAACACAACATCAGCACTTGCTGTCTTTAACCATGAAGTGTAAATCTCCACACCCCTGTAGGTTTTGGCCCGTTGGATTGTCTGCCAAATAATCTTTGGATTTGGAACATGTTTAATTTTTTTTTCGACTGGCTGCTAAGACAAAAGATGCTGTGACTGAGAGGACCCGGCTGCCTGTGTTTGTGTTAGTTGGTGGTCCTTTGTTTAGTCCTGCATCATCCAGCAGAAATAGAACAGAAACACACAGTCCTCTGCTGTGGATTCCACCATTGTAATTGATGGTCTTGCTGGTGACACACAGTCTACGTATTCGTCCAACAAAGTGTGTGGGTCACACAAACGTAGAGGCCAGTAATATTCAGAGTGGAAGCAGTTATGAGTGCTTTCAGTAATAGTCAGTGTCAGCTGACTGTGCACTCACACAGGGCGTATCTAGATTTTAAACTCTTCCTTTCTTTGTCTCTGCCCTCGTAGATAGCACCGTGGTTTGACTGACTAGCTTTGGTGTGTGTTGGTGTTAGTGTGTAAAACTTTGTCATCTGTGGTAGAGGAGTACTTTGATGCAGTGGTCTCCACCTTCAGTTCCTCATGTTCCCACATTTCTTTGGCGGGTTTCCCTTTCAAGTCCCGTTTGCCATTTTGGTCACAGTTAGAATAGCTTGGGATTGGAGCCACACACTCCTCGCTATTACTTGATTGGTACAGCAAACTCACTAATGTTGCTGCCACTCACTTTTATATGCCTGTCAACTTGACAAAGTTTGTGCCGTATTAAAGCTTGTTGACAGCTGAGGCAGTCATAACTGAATTAGTCATGGCTTGACATGATTACATGCCATCTAAAGATCAAAATAGAACTTTCGATTTGGCTCACCAGTGGTTTAAAAATATTCAATGTGGATAGGAAATTATGAGCAGATGACAAGTGTCTACCGTACACTTTTTTTTTCATGCTTACTCTGTTTGCTTTTTTATGTATTTTATGCTTCTTCCCCAAAGTTGCTGTCACTGATCCCACGACTCAGATCCAAAGTGTATTTTTTCTTCAGTCTTAAAACATCCTCAATCTTAACTCCACAGAAGAAACTTTAAACTCACTCTGAGTGTTTCTGTCATCCAGGAGCACATGCCTACGTTCCTCTTCAACGGCTACGAGGACCTAGACACATTCAAGTTGCTTGAAGAGGAGGACCTGGATGAGCTGAACATTAGAGATCCTCAGCACAGAGCTGTATTGCTCACCGCTGTAGAACTGCTACAAGAGTATGACAGTAAGTGTACTTACACACAAATGGACATTTTGGATAAATGTGTGAAAAAAACACAGGTGATGATTCTAATATACTCAAAGTCCCTGGCTCTTTAAAAGCATCATATGTGTATTTTGATTAGTGCACCCTGAATTCAGATCCAGGTATTTATTGGGAATTCTCACCAAAACTGTATGAGTATGTCTTACTGAGACAAAGACACCATCGTGAAACCTCAGTACAGTGATGAATAAGAGTCATAAACAAACAGGATTTAATACTTTTAAAATCAAACCATTCAACCCTAATTTTGATGATTATGATGCTATGCTCTGTGTTTCTTTGTATTTTCAGGCAGCAGTGATCCAGAGCGCAGCGGCCTGTCTGGCTCCCAGGAGAAGCTGCTGTCTGAGGGTCGGGGCCTGGTGGGAGACTCCCCGCGGGACTCCGGGTGCTACGAAAGCAATGAGAACCTGGAGAACGGTAATGATAGCTTTGCTCAGTCTAGACCATCATTACCCAAGGATCACTGGGAATTAGCCTAGCTAAGGCCTAGCCTGGGATTAGCATAGTCCTAGTGCCACAGTGACTCCTTCGCCTTTTTCCTTGGGTTCCCACCTCTGCTCCATTTCTTTCCTGTGCTTCTGCATTCTAATACCCTGCCCATCTCACTCCTCTGGACCAGTATCTGCCAGCCAAACAGCTCCTCTTTCTGCCACCAGAACCTCACCTGCACACACCTTTACCCCTCTAGTTTGGGTGCTTTAGAGAAAGAGTCCCCTGTCACTGCAGACATTCTTATCTTTTACTTCTCTTTCACTCCACTTTCTTCACCACTCTTTCCATTCTGTAGGAACTCTGTTTCATCAGTTCCAAAGTCCACTTGTAACTGAAAGGGAGCCAGGCCCCAGACCACTAAGCCTAGTCCACCCCACATTGCTGGGAGCTCAGAGGGAGAGAGCCTCCCCAATGCACAGAACTGTTCTGATGAGAACAAACTCACTGCCCAGTCATGGACTCAGATTCCCAGCTCTCTCACCTGTGGGTTCAAGGCCGATAGATGGATACGAGGAAGACGATAATGGGCTCAGAGAGTATTTCTGTTAAGTGTTTTTGATATAGAAAAAGAGCTTGCAGAGTAGCATGTCAAAAATGCCTGTTTATTTTGCAGTGGTGAATCTATTCGCTGATAAGGATTTTTTAAAATGTACAAGTCA
This sequence comes from Toxotes lorentzi, assembly GCA_037833715.1. Classification (NCBI taxonomy): domain Eukaryota; kingdom Metazoa; phylum Chordata; class Actinopteri; family Toxotidae; genus Toxotes; species Toxotes lorentzi. The sequence goes on from JBBMJY010000011.1 coordinate 8,888,287, forward strand.
GGTAAACAATCCACAGCTGCCATTTAAATCTCTTGTCGTCATACTATTTCAAGATGTCACTTTCCTTGTGTTTATAGTGATCATATTGCACAAACAGTCATACAGTATGTGCCTAAAAAATGTGGATGGAAATATTTTCAAATTGTAGTGCATAGATTGTAAGAGAATTCTTATTATAGAAATTTATTGAGGTCTTATTTGTGAGATTTGTTTTTTCTGTTTTTTTTTTGTTTTTTTTTTTTTTAGATTGCTCTATCTCTCTGCATAAGACTGTATGCTTTCTTCTTCCACACAGAACATTCTTTTTAACAGCTCCATAACTCATAAATCACTGCTTTTTCAAACCTTGTCTTCCTTCTTTATCCGTTTGTCTCCAGTGTAACTACTGGATTTCCCCTCTCTCTCTGTGTGTGTATGTGTCATTCAGGTTCAACAGTAAAGTGTGCAATCTTCCACAGTAGAGATTTAAGTTGTGGAATAAAAACCACTTCTTTAAAAAACAAAAAGACTCTGGTGCTGCTTGCTTGATTTTTATGTTTCGCCTTTTTTTTTTTTTTTAACTGTCTGTTTTTCCTTCCATGCCACTAAACACTGTTCACAAACTAGCCGCATAACATTGAGTAAACATTCTGCATTTCTTCTTGCTCTTTCAGGGTTCCACAGTGCTGCTATAAACACATAAAGTTAGAGTATTTATTAGCATGAGGCATTGTCAAAGGAAGACATTTAATTTGAATTTGAATCTTAGCTGGTAATTAAAAAGAATTGCACAGATTTAGTCTTTAAAACATTCTCCTTTGGAAAACAAAATGGCACTGTAGAGCTCTGGATGTGTTCTCTTTTAATCAATAGACTTTCTTCAACATACGTGTCTGATTGATTTTCCTGAGCCTACATGTTGTAATTCTTCTTCATATCATCACACAACCTCTGTAACCTATCTACTTTGAGTCAGGATGTTTATATGCATACATAATGTGGCGATATAAGGTGGGTAATGAATGTTATCCAAGAAAACAAAGTCAGTAATACACAGCTTTAGGTTTAAGGGCTAGTTTTATTTATTTTTGTGTATCCTAAATCAGTCTAACATAAGTTATTGTATAGTAATGTAAACAATGACTTTATTTTTAGAAATTATTACATCAGTGTGGTCAAGTTTATCACACGCTGCAGTGTTCTTGTGATATGTGAGTCAATGACACAGTGTAGACAGAATTTTAACGTGCAACTTGCCACTGATGATGGTGCGATACAATCCAATAGCACATTGTCACTGACAAATTGTCGAAAATCACTTTTACTAATAAATAGTCACACGCTCTCAGCTCGTCTTGCAGTTTTAATTTTGAGGGAAGTTTCATTGGAGAGTCAGCAGACCTCATTCTCCTCTGATTTCATGTCTGAAAATGAACGTTATAATTAAAGTAAATAAAGTGTCCCCTGGAACTGTCAAGTAATTTAATTTATTATAATCCCTCGTAAATGGCCATAGCAGAAGCACCAATATGCTTCACTTTTTTTTTTTGACATTTCTGGGAACTGTAGAGACATTTCATGACATTCCACCTATTGAATCTCTTTTTATCATTCCACCATTTAAAGTCTTTGGCAAGCCACACTATGTGGCACCCACCCATTTCATCCATCCATTTTGCTCTGTAAGCCAAAGGATAGATGGTAAGTTGCTTCAGCCTTTTGTTCCAATGTTTCTGAAATATCTCATCAAGATCTCTTTATTTGGGATTGCTGCTATGACAACAACAAATCAGCGAGTTTGGACACGAGTCAGAGAGCTTATCTTATCCCAGTGGCGCTCCACCCCTTCTTCATAAACATCTCTCTGCTTTTGGCTGTGGTTTACAGATAAGCCTCACACAATTAGAATGTAATTCTTACATAAGTAGATTTTTTATTTTGAATTCACTTGGCTTTGGCAGACTTGATAAAAATAACTGCTTTTGGGAACATGTTCTCTAATGAAGGAAACATTTATAGAGAGTGTTTGTGTCGTAGACATGATTTTCTGCCTTTCACCACATCATGTTTCTCTACTGTTGCCAAAACTACTGCCAATACAAGAAACACAAAAAAGTAAAACATGGGGGATGAAAGGAAGTAAAAAAGAAATGCTGAGTCAAATGCAGGCTGTTAATATGAATGAAAATTTCGTTTAAATGAATTATTCACTGTAGCAAGCTGAAGTGTTAGTGTTAAATCCTGTTAGTATTTCTGAAAAGAGAGGGCAAAACCTTTGAGCTTTTTTTTTAACAGTAAAGAAATTTGGTTGCACAAGGTTGAGGATGAATATTTTTATTTTGCAGGTAAGAGCAGGAAAGCCTCCCGTTCCAGTCGTTCTTCAGCAGGCCTCCAGTCTCCAGACTACCCTACCCTGCCCATGACCCTTTCAACAGAGGCTCTGCAACAGAACAGCAAGAACCAGCGCACAAAGTTTCCAAAAAGTTTCTTCATCAAACCTTCTCTGAAGGGCTTCAACCTGCTGGGGCTGCGCAAAGCCCAAAGACAGTCCCCCATCCCAGCCAGTCGCAGCTGTGAGGACCTGGATGGACCCCCACAACCCACTGGACCCTGGAAACGCTCCCACTCTCTGGGAGATCTGCATTTGGAGCAGACCTATGAGCAGAAGAAGGATCTGGGTGTGGAGTTTAAATCCACCAAGGAAGGACCCAAATCAGGCAACAGTAGCCCCACCAAGGTCTGTAGAGATGAGGGTTCTCCAGCTCAGAATGGGACTCCAAGAGTAAGCCCTAAAGGAAGGGCTGAGAGACCGCCCATACCCTCCCAGTTGTCTCTCTGCCCCCCTGGTTCCACACCCCACTCCCCTGCTCACCCAGAGCCCCTCTCCAGTCCCACTCCAAGTCCCCCTGAGTCTAGTGGGGAGAGGGTCATTCGGACTCATCCCAAAAAGCCTCCAGTCCCTCCTCCCGTTCCTGCCAAAAAGTCCAAGGAAAGACTAGCTAATGGCCTACGCCACCCCCCTCTCTCCCTGCCTTTCTCACCATCTCCCACTCCTTCCCCTACCCACTCCCTCACCCGTTCTCACCCCAGTAGCCCCATAATCCGAAGCAGCAGCAGCAGCTCCAGTGCCCCCGCTCTACCTGCCAAGACCCCGAGCACCCCCGCCAGCCCCTGTGCCACCTCATCTGCCTCATCCATGGGTGAGGAGTCAGGCACTCCCCCAGCAGTCCAGCCTCCGTGGCTCTCAGATCTTGGGGGAAAGGTTGCTGTTGCAAGAAAAGCTTCCCACGCCAAGATGAGTTGTGACCTTCTCACCCTGCTGGAACAACGGCTGGAAGCCGAGGGAATTGATCTAACAGAGGAACCCTACTCTGACAAGGTTAGTAAAGTATCATTCATCTAAACATGAGAAAACAAAAGTACAATTTATATTCAGTTAATACTTCCTTATACACGTCAAACAGATGCTGGCAATCTCATGTTACTGACAGTACAAAAACTTATGAACTTGACTTCTTCAGTAACCTCTTCACTTTTTCACTTATGTAAGTTTTTTTAATAGGGTCTAAGGTGTAGAAATGAGGTGAGGAATTCTATTAAAAACCACATCTTACCTAACACATAACAAAAAGATATGAAGTCGAATTTCCATGGATAATGTGAAAATGGGGCTCCAAGACACCTCGCAGCTATACTTGTCTGGCGTCAGGCACTTTTGGTTTAACATCGTAACATGCCTAACTTAACTCAGTCATAATTTGACTGCAGCTTGGCTCCAAATTGCTCTGTGTTTAGGCCAACAACATCAGTGGCTTGCTTTGGAACTCATTTAGTTTAAAAATAGACACTAATAGAGTCCAAAGTTTGTGTGTTTCTTTCTGTGTGCAGATGCCTTTTTTATGCAAGGGCATTTATTTGTGAGTGAGGGTGTGTGGGAGTGTGTGTGTATGCACAATAATAAATGCACTGCCTGGAGCTGCGGGGGAAAGCCTGTGGGTTGAGTCGCACTATGATGCGGTTGAGACTGTTAAGTTTATGAGCTGGATCTTACTGAAGGCAGACGGGGTTATAAAATCCTCTGCCACTCGCCAGACCCCAGGCTTTAACATGGTGGGGGCCCAGACCCTGGCAGGGAAACAACGCACAAACACATTTAGACATCAAGGTATGAGGTGAGAAATAGTGTCTTAGACCACAGCGTAGCTCTGCTGGATTCCTATTAGTCAGTAGTGGCTTGTCAACGACATAAGAGGCTCATTGATGCTGTAGTAGCTACATGAAGGAAGTCGATAGTGTCAAAGATCACACAGGTAAAACACATTGAAACTGTTTTGAAACTAATTTCTCCCATTTGCTAATTAAAATATGCAGTTAATTTAAAAATGGGTATTGAACGGGAGAACTTTTTGAATATCAACTTAAATCTGTAGCACTGAATATTTAAAATAGTCGGTCATCAAAAATTGGCATCGGATGCCTGATTTGAATTATTTTTAATCATGGTTTTATAAGTTATTTGCTGATTATAAATTAGGAAAAAAGCAGACTTTTTCAGCAGAATTAAGGGAGTTTAAGACATTAAATACTGATGCACTGCCAAGTGTGGAACATTGTGGTCCACTGGGGAAAAAGGGGTACAAGAAAAATATGTTTATATTCCTCAAACTAAGCTATCAAAGAAAGGATTCATGTGGTGAAGGTACTAAATGTGAGATATCTTATTGTTAAGGCACAGAAGTTTTAAACAATATCTATCCTTGGGCATAGAAAGGGAGAAAAAAAAATTTATTGTTCATCTTCAAACCTGTTCATTCTTGGTGGTCTAAAGACATCTGGTTCCATATAATCCAGGCAGCGTGAAGGGTAGGTTTGTATGACCTGTTCTCCATCCTTCTCTTTTGGAGAGATCAGTTCCTCCACACACCCACCCTTTCATCTTTAAAAGACGTCCGGTCCAGTTTAGCCAACCAAAACCAGGCCTATGTGGAAACCTGCCATCGCTCCAGGTGTCCACACAAAGAAAATGAGAGCAAGCAAAGTTTTTTTTTTTTTTAAAGTTCAGTACAGTCTCTTACTCTGCATTGTCCTTCGCATAGTCACTGTTTAACAAATTTTTACAACCTGTATCTTCCTCTCTTTTCCTGTAAATGAGAGAAATTAAATGTTAATAGCAGAAATATGAATACAAAACATAATTTAGCGTGTAGATTCATTGTCAGTGAAAACAAGGATTAGGTTGTGGGTGATTTTCTGCAGAGGTGGCAGAACAAAATGCGCTGACCTGAGTTTTTTTTACAAAGTTCAGTTATAGTGTCTACTCTCCAGTGTCTTTGTCTTGATACTTTCCTGAATCCCTTTAGAATTGAGCTCATTGCCTTGCCAGAAGATGTTTTCTTCTTTGGCCTGTAATTTGACACCATAGGCTTGATTCATTTATGAGCAACCAGATCTCAGGCAGCATAATGACCAGAGAAACCATATAAAGTCAAAATGCTTCTTTATCTCAGTCCAGTTAATATGGCCCATAAGCCTCTCACTGGTGCTTTAATGTCTTCCGTAAAACATAGATTTATGTGATTTAAATATATTTTTATTTCTATACAGCCACCTTTAATGTCTCTTTCTACTCTTTCCTCCTCCAGCATGGCCGGTGTGGGATCCCCCAGCCGCTGGTGCAGCGTTACTCTGAGGACTTGGAGCAACCTGTCAAGGATGTGGCCTCCACCATGGACCAGCTCAGAGTCAAAGAGCTCCGTAAACAACACCGTATGGCTGTAAGGCAACAACACTGTTTTTTCATAGGTGCTTCATATCGGAGAAGACAATTTGGGAGCATTTTTCTTTAGTTATAGAGCAATACTGCTATAGATAAATGCTTGGTGAGGGTTTTCATAGAAAGTAACAATGCGGGCGTGAAAATAAGCCAGTCGTGACACTAATTTACCTGGACGCAAGGCTGGCACCATCACTGAGGAACCGTGTAAATTGTGCTTAAATATCTAACAGCCCCGCTAAATATGGAAATATACTTTTATACTTAAGTAGCCTAAATTTGACTCAAGACTTAAGAAAATCTACCTTTACCCCATAACGTTATACGATTTGGCAAGAAAGGTTAAGGAACACAGCTTGCACTGCCAAATGTGAAAAGCTCTGCTGTTTTGTCACCACGTCACTCTATAAATTCAGCTATGTCTCATCATCAGAGGAGCTACTGTAACTAATGTCATATTATCCAACTGTGTCACTCAGATCCCCTCCGGAGGTTTGACAGAGATGTGCCGAAAGCCTCTGCCCTCAGGTACCATCAGCACAGTCTCAGATTGGCTCATCTCCATCGGCCTGCCCATGTATGCCACATCCTTGGCAGCAGCGGGAATCGACACGCTAAGCCGTGTGGCCTTGTTAACAGAGAGCAGTGTGTGGGAAGCTGGGGTGCGAGATCAAAGACATGTCCGCCGGCTGGTCAGTGAGGCGCGATTGGTCAGCGCACACAGAGAGGCGCAGTCCTAACCATGTTGGCGGAATCAGATTGGATAACAGGTATCAACTCACTGGTCGGCACCATCTCATTTAAACATGGTCAGTAGGTGGCCAAAGGCAAATTGGTCACAGGACTGAACTACCACGCAGGTGACCGCAGCACTACAGTACTTCCTGTCTCGCACGCGTCAAAAGATGTGAAAGTGAGCCACCCTGCTTTCTGATTTTGTCTCTATCATTCTGACTTTTCTCAAATGTTTACGGCATTGAGGAGTTTCTCCTAACAGCCAAGACAAGATATCAGATGCCTTTTAAAAAGAAAGAAAGAAAATAAAACAAAAGACTGTAGACTCACGCTGTGGGATGGCTTCCAATCTGAAGACACCCTCAAAGTCTTAAAACAAAGACTTGGATCTGCCTTTAAGGAAGATAGCACACTCTTTTGTAGGATGGAAGTTTTTTAATACAGAAAGACAGTTTATTTCCTGCATATTTCATAAGTGCTTCATTTTCATCTCTTGTGGCAAAGCAGCATTATCTGAGGGTCTTTTTTTAAGGAAGTAGTTTGGCCAAAGTGATTTACTTCGCACTCAGCGTCTCATCCCCACTAATAGGTTCATAATGACAATGACAGAATTCACTCAGTGTCTGGACTTCTAATCCACTAAACACAGACAGCAAACAAGGAATAACCGGTGGATTTGAGATGGCTTATTTTGTATTATGTTTCTGTATTATAGCATAATGCATATCTTAATTTTAAAATGATTTATATGTTAAAATTTGTGTTTGTCTTTTGAATGTTACAGCCTTATTTTGAGGCCAGCTCGTATTCATTTCTGAGCTGAAACAGCTGACGTCACGCCCTTATATTTCATATTATACTCTATGTCCTATTTTACTGCATATCTTGGATGTACACTCAGCTCCGATATGAAAGAGTCTTACAGAAAGCTGCGTTTTACTCCAATTACCACATTCAGCTTTCATAGCAGCCATACATTCCCTGTGTACATTTTAAGTTGCCTTAGCATGATGAATGAATAGCTGGAAGAAATAGAACATATAGCGTTGATGTGGACCACAGAACATACTTTCTGAGGGATTGTGGTTTTTATTCTTGTGAAGCTCAGATGATAAACCACAAAACCACAGACATGACACAGACGTCGGCCTGTGCTGAACATCCCTTCACCCTGTTCAACACGTTCACTGTACCATGCAGAAGACTGTGGGACAGGGAGAGAGGAGAAAATAAAAAGGTTCCAAAGACACAGCTGACATCTGGGCTGTCATATCTGGAATTTATTGGACTGTCTACCCTTTGGTTAGAGCACTGAGAAATTTGATTTATAGCTGGATAATAAGCTGTTTGGGATTTTTTTAAACACATTATACTGTAGCTATAATTAATGCCAGTCTGAAATTCTCGATTGAACATTTGCCAAACACACTGAGGGAAGGAGGTAAGAGCAGTTATATCAGGTGAAAAGCTGACATCCAAGGTCAGCATACACTATGACACTTAATAGTCTTGAAAATCAGGGAAACATTGAGTCGGGTCAGCCTCTTACAAAAACGTTGGGCCAAAAACAAAACTGAAAACTCTTCGCTCTTTCATTTGCACACAAAATGGATATAACATATTTTCCTCGTTTGTGTTTTTTATTCTTTTTTTTCTTAACAATAAAATTCTATCTTTCATAGCCAGAACTGAACTGAAGACTTACACCATGAATTTCATATTTAAATTTGACCAAGTGTTATTGTTTTTTTTTGCAGTGGGCACTTGATAGATAGATGTTTGATGCCTTTTTTCTCTTCAATCAAAGTGATGCTCTGGGAAAGTGAGGACAGGGGGTCATTGTTAAAAAAGTAAAAGACCCAACAAGTGTTTTGTGAAGAATGAAAATACTGACACTGTAAAAGCACTTTAGAGGGTAAATCTAGCTGTTTTATAGGTGAAATTGGCTGCATTTTGTTCACAGGTCCATAAATGGACATTTGTTGTCAGGTATTATAAAGGATTTCAGTGGGTAATGCTGGTATTTTAATTTAGTATTGAGTTCCCGAAGTTTAATAACAGTTCATGAGTTTAACCTGTTCCAATTACTTACTTCCAGTTTGTTTCTGCAGTCTTACAAAAATAAATTCTTAATTACATATATGAAATGCTTAGCAGAAGTTGCACATTCTGTATATGTAATTGATATTTAAATAACTTATTTTTGCTTCTTTCATATCAACTGTAATTAGCTGTACTATATGAATAGCAATACCTTCCTGCATAATGCATATTGCTTTAGCCAGTGAGGAACTACAGTATGTATTGTAAAATATGTGTACAAATTATTTTATTTGGTTTTCATCTACCTAATGATTGTCCATACAGATTTGCTTGTGTATTGAAACAACAAAAGTAATGTCCATAACTATTTGTCATTCTGAAATATAATAAAAAACTGTTTCTTGCCACACTCTGGCCTTTTGATTGTCACTATGCACATACACACAGACATACACAGTAATGGAAAGACATGGGCATGGCCTCCTGGCTCTTTTCATCATTGTGGTTAACTGTGACACTGCACATTGGCCTGTTGAAAACGTTCTTAATTATAGTTTGTGAAAAAGAAATGAAAAAGCATCTATACACAACATAAATAATAACACTAAGACTTGATTAAAACTGGTCTGTCAAACATGTTATTATTTTATTCTTAGCTGCTTTTCTTTTCTTTGTATTGCATCTAATATTAGTTTTCTAGGGTTTGGTCAAAAGGAATACCATAGGACCATTCTGTGACCTTACTGGAAAGAGTACGCTACAGTATCTCCGCATAACAACTCCTCTCTTACTGTCGACGGTTCAGTTGGTATGGAGCTCTGAAACCAAGGAGCTTAAGAACATTGACTTGTTGTGTCTAGCTTGTAATACCTCATTTAGAAAACTAAACACATGTGCTCTGAACCAAGACAGCGGGTTCCTCTGCTGCCTTATTCCTCAGGTCTACTAGCTGTCTGGCTCTCGTTGCAGTGCAGCTGTTGTCAATGAAAACATGTCGAGGTTTTCTAGACTTATTCGGGCCAAGGAGCCCCAAATAGGTATGCACCAGACCATGAATGAACCCCCAATTTGATAAAGATTTGTCCCACAGGCCAGCATCTGAGAAGATTTTACTTGCATATCTTCAATCTCAGCCTGTGTTTGGCAATCTTCTGACTGGAAACACACACAGACAAAACCGAACAAGTACTTTTTCCTTCTAGAAGAACAAGGACAATGCCTGTTTACTACCTTGGCTTACTTGCTGTTATTCTGAGCCACTTTCCTTTGCTGACTTTTGCATGGTTGCAGTTGCACTTTGTTTCTGTGTTCAGCCTTTGATGAGAATTCCCTACCATTCTGTGGGAGAATCACAATATGTACATCATAGCACTCCAGCACGCCTTGATATAATTTGGCCATTGCATACTTCATCATTACAGAGCGTGAACAATTAGCACATACATAGTCGTAGGAGACTGAGAAGTGCACTAATAAACTGTAAAGAATGTGACACTTTAATTTATCCTTCTAGGGAAATACTTTTGCTTCTTGTTCCCCTCATTGACGTAAGAACTATCTTAAATAGTTCCTCTAAATGTTTAGTGAAAGTGAAATCTAACTCCTAAAGTTCACTTTTGTGTAGCTGAATTTGCGGTGCCTTGTAATACAGGCACAGTGGGCCTTGTTCCTACTATAGTATCAATAATATTATTTGCACTAATATGACTTTACTAGTGTACACAAAACCTAAAGGAAGGTGGACAGACACACTGTTGACTGAATCTGTGTGAAATATTTTATAAAAAGAGCAAATTCAGAAGACTTTCAGTTGAATTCCAGCCCCAGTACTAACTAGCACACAGTCCTGACACATCCTGAGGCACTGAGTTATTGATTTAACAGCTAAAGCGCGTACCACACATCTGAACTTTTGTTGTGTGTGTTTCTTCCAGGTGCTCCAATTTTCTTCTACAGTCCAAAGATATTCAACTGTGTTTCACTCATCTCTTCTGTTATCCCCACAGGCTGGCAAACTCGATAGGTTGATGGATGATGTGCATTAAGAATATATTATACCATCAGAAATGATTTGGTTTAAATCCCACAGCCTGATGTTGTCATTAGACTAAACCTGATTTACTGCAGTGACCCTACTGACACCCATGCTGTAGTGCTGGGTAATAAACTCCTGTGCTACATGGCAGATTGAACTGGCAGAGCTATAAACCTATAATGCATTCACCCTTATTGTGCCTAGCTTGCAATATGCAATATACTGTACTACTTACAATTCATATACCTGTGGAAAAGCCAAGGCAATGGCCCTCAACAGAACAATTATGTTCTTTATTTTTTTTGGTCTTTGAAGCCAAATTGTTTTTCACAACCACTGTTGCTCCCTCGACTACTGTAACCATCACCAATGACAGTACATCAGCCTTTCAGCACAGTTACTGTGCTGAATGACTGTTTTCGCCTCCTAAGCGCAGGTGTAGTCTAATGGTGGGTTCTGCCCCTGCTGTGGAAAGATATATGGCTCAGTGTGAGGCCCTTACAGCTGGCCTGAGGGGAAAGAGAAAGTTTGAAACACACACACACACACTGAGAAAGTGAACGAGTAGACTCATCCCACCAGCTTCTTTTCAACATGCATCAGACCACTACACCCTGAACCTAAAGCTGTGATAACTTTACTCTGAGAATACATCACTGTGATGTTTCTATTAAGGATATATGTTTTGTCTGTTGGCATTTTAATGTCATATGATTTCTCAAAATAATTAAAAAACCATAATAGACCGATATTATCATCAAATTGTTAAAGTTTTGGTAAAGGATAAGGCTTCACACTTGTTGAGATTAAAACTGTAAATTCACAGTGAACTTAAAACTCTTTCCACAGACCTCCAGCCAGCCTCTGTCTGGGCTGTTACAAATCAAACTCGCTTCAATGAACGGCAACGGCCAGCCTGACAGCCTCTCTTCTCCTGAACGCCGGGTGGCGCTGTTTTACGCGCTGCAATCCAAACCAAATCCTCCTGTGTGAGGTGGAAGTTTTTCCTCTTTCCACGTTCAGTAATCTGACACCCAAAGGGCTCGGAGCAGAAGGATGGACCCTTAAGTCTGCTGGAAGGACGGAAGAAAGGAACAGTCATCCAACGAGCGCAAACGAGAGGGACCGAGTTAGAGCGAAACGCTGTGCGTTATAAACCACCCCGTGGCTGCGGCAGCGGAGGAGAGGTGCCTGCGCGTCTTCAGAATAACTGGCTGTCCGCCTCAAATGATCTCAAAGCGACAAGTTTCACTTTCCACAGGCGGATGGGTGACTTTCCACGGCGCTTTGTGAGGAGGAGATGATGAAGAATTTCAGCAGCAGTCCCCTTCACAGCAACAGCCAGACTCCCAACCACATAAGAGAGCGAAACAACAGAAAGTACAGCTTACTCTCTACTATACCGCTGCGATTTTCCCTGCGAGGTTATGGTTTCTGCATGGCTACGCTGTTCCTCTTCTGTTTCGGCTCCCTTTTTTACCAGCTGAACGGAGGACCCCCTAAAATCCTGCTGGACATCCGACAGTATCTCGGTAAGAACTTTTCATTTTCCTGTGCTGGCTGAAGCGCGTCATCAAAGAGGTTCTTTTCAGTAAAAGTTGCACTGCATGTTTAGTCGCCCCTCTTTGACGGGACGTGTTAAGGAAAGTTTATCTAAAGTCAGGAAGAGAATCAATGAGGCTCGCACCTCTCACTCACCGCCGCCTCTTTTATGAAAGCCACCGGAGGCCACAGCTTCCTCACCGACCTCATTCGCCTCAGACGAGTTATCTTCCCGTCCTCACATCATTCATAGTCTTTAAACCATCAAACTGGCTAAATGTCAATTTGCTGTAGACGAATCTATATCTTCGCGAGTGTGCATTGTTGTGCATTTGTATATGCACAACAATGCAATTTTATATTCCCCGGATAGTTTTCCCTGAATTTAAAATTCAAAAATGTCAAACCCAAACCTGAGGAATGCGCCCTCATTTGCACCGTCTGAATGTGAGTTCTGACTTGTCGGAGCATGATTGAGATCTATTATGGTAACAAGAACTTAGCAAGTGTTAAGACTGATGCTGCATGTGGATGGAGACTGACATCTCCGCGTGTGCAGCTGGTGCGCTCCAGCAGCACAGCGCTCATTACGCACGACTGGCACCGGTGGAACAAGGCGCAGTAGTGTTCTATAGGCTGAGTCCGTGCTGGTGTTTTGAGACATCCACGCGTGTTTCTGTAAACGATACAGTGAAAAGTCTGAGCATGAGGTTTCCAGTTCAACATACGATGTCCTGAAGGGGACACTTGAAAATGTGTTTTCTTTTAGAAATAACTTGGCAGTGCTATGATACTGACATTACACTATACCGTTTGAGGAGGAAAGTGGAAAAGACCCATGTGTGGTTATATCTGCATGAGTGTCTGTGTTGACTGATCTATAACCTATCCTGTGTGTGTGTGCTCATGTATGCTCTTGTGTCTTAAAACCAGCTGATTCTCTACAGAGAATCCAGTGAAGAGTTGATTTTCTCTGTCTGTGTCTGGTGCAGCAGTGAGAGACAGTGTGAGAGATTGTTTTTGTGTGTTGAAAAGAGGTTGTGTTCCTACCTATTTCTTACAGAGGGCTTGAGGCCTTTATGACGTGATAAACATCTGGAACAGAATGAGAGTCACTCACCAAGTCAGCCACTAATCCCCAGGGTCAGATTGGTTTCCTGTAGACACACACACACGCTCAAACACAAACACACACTCAAACACGTGCATGTGCACATGCCTGCATGCTACAACTGCACAATATTGTCGAGAAATCGTTTTGGTTTGATTTAATCTTGTGTTACAAAACATAAACAGACAATTTTTATGTTTTTGCAGCATGTGAAATAATATTTTTTTAAAAAAACTGGAAGTCAGTTTTTAAAGTTCAGTTTGGGAATCATGGAGAGCATTAATACTTTGCTCTGAAACACAACTTGATTGCCTGAGCAGTCTCCATATAGACTGCACACATTCACCCTAATGAAACTTTCAGCCTAATGTGATTTAGAAATTGAAGCAGTCGATGCTTGTTCATTTTATTTTAGAGTAATTGCACAAAGCTAATGCGCACGCAGTCAGATAAGTCTGTAATGTCTCTTACTTTATCACTAGGCAGCACTCTGCTTCTGAGAAGTGCTCTATAACCGGAGCACACACACATTTAAATTATCAGTTCAATCTTGAATATTTTATCATGCAGGATGGAGCAGATCTGTGTGCTGTTACCACAGGCAATCGCACAAACACACCAGCAAACAAAGCTACATTTTAAAACCCCAACAGGTTGAAACAGACATATTCAAAAGCCACCAGCAGTCAGCCATGTGTGGACCATGAGGAATCCCTCTATCAGAAGATGAATGAGTGTCTGGGCCCACCTGCATGACGTGATCTTCACTGCAGCTTTGCACAGAGACCCTGAGGGCCTGAGCCTTGTCAAACACTGACTCCTCTATACTCTGTCGACTTCATTGGGGGTGTGTGGGGAGGGGTGGGTTTCTTATGTAACAGTGACACAACTAAAGTGTTGCACCTCCATTGGGATCTGGATGAGTAATCTTCTCCGCTCATTACGATGTTGCAGCAAGGAGAAAAGGCTTTGACTCTGACTGGAAGTAGTGACACTGTCAGAAAGGTAATGTGAAGTTACAAGCAGCAATTAAATTTTATGTTTCGGATGGTGTTCTGATTCCTGAGCCGTCGTCAGGTTGCAGGATTGTGATAAAAAATGGAGAATTGCAGTGGATTCTGTAAAGACTAGATGTTTGGAGTTTGGAGACGAAAAAAGCAGACAAAGAGGTTTCAGTTGTGATCTGCTCATTGTCCTCATTCTGAATAAATCTGTGGTCTTGAAAACTTAAAGGAGAGACGAGAGAAATCTGGGAGGAAGGAGGGGAGGTGGAAAGCTTGCTGTGCTGAATCGTCTTGTGCTTTGGTGGAAAAGTGGCCTGTGCTGCTGCTTTGAAAGAAAGTTTGGAGGAAAGTTATTTCCGCAAAGAACGTAATGCTCCCTGGTTTCTTCTCCTCTGTCACCTTCACCCTTGTCAATTACAGACACACTCTGTCTGTCTCCACCCCAGTCTCTCTCAGCGTGTGTGTCGGAGATCGATGGGTGAAAGAGCTTGCCAGGTGAATCAGAAACTGAATGCAAACTCCAGTGAACGCTGTAGGGGATTTACTTTCCCCAACCACTGGACTAAATGAAAAATAAAGAGGAAATTCAGCACTAAAAATCCTCCTCCTTATGCATACTGTATGTGTGCGAGGCTCGCAGCCTCTTATGAGCAACCAGTGATTAGTTGATTTATTTACCTTAAGCTGACTTGTGTTACTTTTGACTGCACTGTGCCAAGATGAAGGTGAGGATTCCTGGTGGGGTAAGTGAATGTGGGTGTGTGTATGTGGACGAGAATAATGGGTTGATTTTGCGCAAGTGTGTCTTAAGTGTGTGTACGCTTCTCTCAGTTGGACACACCGAAGAGGGAACAAACCCTGTTTTGTTTGGGCCGGCGGCGAGTTTGGTGTTTGAAGGTGTCACTCAACGTATAGCTGCAGCAACTAAAACGGCGTGCAGACCTTTAGACCTGGATTTACAGCCTGCCCACCACCGTGTGTTCTCCTTCACTGACTTGCTCTCACACTTTCTCAGTCTCTCGTTCCCTCTTGCACACATACATACTGATTTCCCCTCATAGAAGCCTCCACTTGAGTGATGTGTCTGTGTTGCGAAGATGTGTGTGTCTAGATGTTTGAATGCACAATCACACCTGACTGTGTAGCAGTGATTCCCCCAGACATTTGACTTGGCTGGGCTTTAAGGTGTCTGACTGAAACAATGATTACATTCTTATTATTTTTTTTTAGGAAAGTGGACAAGTTGTTTTATTGCTTTTGGGCACCCTGACTGTTCATAAGTCTGAGAAACATCAGTGTGGAGCTAAAACTGTGCTGAACGACAAATTAGCTGCAATAAGCAGTCAGTCTGGAATCTTTTTATAGAAGCGACAGCCTCCTTTTGTGAACAAAACATATAACATAAAACAGAAATATGAGATACAATATGAAAGGATTCAGCAAAGATGTGATCCTGCCAGAGACTGAAGCCATGAATCCTGTGTTTGGCTCTTACTCTCTCTATTCACACGCACTGCACGCCATATATCTCTGCCATGACATTACAAATGCTAGTTGACTCTCAGTATTGTCATGATCTCAGGGATTTTTAATGCAATGATGGGAAAATGTGCATTGCTGTTCTTTGATATTGCATGCCATCCTCTTATAGCTCCTTGGAGCCGAGAGAGCAAAACAGAGAGAAGGATCTAGAATTTTTCTCTGTTCTCTTAAATCTTCCACGCACTGAGCTGGATCCTTCAGGATTACTCAGCATTCGCAGCACACTGAATTCTCAGACATGGGCATGGCTGTAATAGATTTTTAAGGACACATAAGCACACAGGTGCTCCTCTGTGTTTGTGGATGTGTTGTTACAGCACCAAATCCCCTTACCAGAAATCTTAAACACTGAATGAACTCAGTGCAACTGTCACTCTCTCACTAAAACATCGCTCTGCTTCTCAAAAGAACTCTGTAACCTTAAAACACTCACACACATAAATTTAATTTTCCAGAAACTGGCAGGTAAAGTGTGTGAGTTGTAGACTGCAGGGCGGTGTTAGGGATTACACAGGTATGTGTGGACACAGAGGAGGTTCAGGATCTCTCTCCTCCCTCCAGCTTCTGTCTTATTTACAGCAATGCTGGCCAGGAAGTGGGCGAAAGCAAACTTTTTAAATGTATTCAAATTAAGTTTAGTTTGGCTGGTGTAAGTCGTACTACCAATAACCTTTTACGTGTATATGAAGAAGAAGAGAGTGAGAATGAGAACAGACGAGATGTTGAAAGGGAAAGTTAATCATCGCCTGCTGCGAGAAGGCCAGGAAGTGGCTTACGAATTTCTAGCTCAATGTGGACTTAAAGTAAAGCTCAAGCTTTATTAATGCTGTACACAACTGACACACATACAGTGAGTGTTAAACTTTGTGTTGATTAACACTGATGTTTTTTAATTTCTCAACACTGCTTGGCCCAAAAATGGGATCATTATCCCAAATGTGCTTGTTGTGGAGTCAAACCTTGTTTGAATACACACTACTTTTTCTGGCATTTGAATTCTGGCATTTTGAACCAGAAACACTTAACTTAGAAACACTTAACTCACAAACCTGTTCCACTAACCTCACGTCTGACCTGCTCCCCTCATTTGCTTCAGTGTCATTAAAACACATTAAAGCATATTTAGTCACGCAAGCATTTTAAACGTGCAAACACAGATCTGCATGCTGTGGTGAGGAAGCTGACAAACAAACTACACATATGCAGAAGAGCTTTGCTGAGCGAGCCAGACATGTAAGTGTGATTTCTGGAGCAAACTCACCGCTCCACTCACACCAGTACGCCCGCTTCCTGTTGAAGGATATTAAAAACAAGGTCTTTATTTCATCCAGTCATATTTAGTTCTTCAAACTGACAGATTTAGAGGCACGGAGTCTCTGACCAAAGTGACAGAGTCCATGCTTTAAAGTGTCAAATAAAATGGAAGTCAGACCAGTGCTGGTAGAGCTGTCACTCAACATTTTAAAAAGAAATAACAGGGTTTTGCCAGGTGTGTACCAGTCTGACTCTGGGGTGAAGCTGGTCATGTGGAAAAATACTTAAACTGCCCATTTACTCCCTTACTCCTTTGCATGTTTTCTTTTTTACTTGTGTAATGTTTGCACAGAGGTGGCAACACAAAGCACAAACATACATTTCTATTTAATACTAAAGGCTGCTGCTTCGAGATAATCTCTTGTTTAGGGGGCGAAGATAGAATAATATTTTGCATTCATCCAACACCTCCAGCTGACAAGACTCATTAAGAGGTGAAGGCAGGACAACTTGGCCTACATATTCCTTCCACCTACAGTATGTTAGTCCTCATGGAAGTGTCAGGGAAAGCATTACCTCCGACAAAACCCAAAACAACTCCTAACTGGCGTCATATCCAGCCCAAATGCCAAAACAATCAGACGGCTTGTAAATCCCTCTGGGTTGGTAAAACGAGCAGTCATCCCTGCTGAGTACAGGCGAGCCACGCTCTGTTTATTTACCTGCTTTCTAACATGGATGCCAGCTTGTTAATTGGTTTTAGGGGTCAATAAGGGGAAATAGTTTGTACTTTAATGGAAAAGAAAGAAAGAAGGATTCACACTGCTTTGATTTTGTGGGATCTAAAAGAAAACAAGAGCAGAAATTAGCTCAATATTTCATGATTGTTTATAAGTACATGCAGTAAATGGATTAGCATAGGCCTATTTTCTTTTTCATTAGTTATGATAAATGATTATCTTTTGCGTTCCTTATTTTCTGGGTTATTACATTATGAAATCATTTGTGAAATAGCTTCAGGTTGACCCCATGATTACATAATAGAAGCAATTAGCATTACCAATTAGCATCTCCATGCCTGAGAGGCTGCCATTGCCCTCTCCAGAGAGACAGGCAAACACTAAAACAACACAGGATAATTATCCTCCATTAGTGCATTTGTTTTCACCACACAAAAAGAGAGCAGATGTAAAAAAAAAAAAAAAAAATTGCCAGTGCTGTTAAACTGCAACTGCTGTTCAAAGCTTTCTGGGCAATGATGGTTATAACCCAAGAGAAATCCCAGATAAATTTATGGGCAATGGCTTGTGACTAGGCTTGTGTGCCGCGCTACTGCATGTATACTGCCTCTGCTGCTGGCAAATGACTGATCAAATTAAGACATATAAATAGTCCCTAAAAAGGAACCAGTTCTATAGAGCTTGGTATGTTAAGTGTGTTTGGTTAAATACACAATAATTTGCCTTTAAATAACATTTTAAGAATTGCAATTGAACTTCTGTACAGTAGCTTTCCAGCAGTATTATAGCCTATATCTCATTTTCCCCCAAAAACCTGCATGATAAAACACAATACTCAATTGTATGAAGTTGCTTAATCAAAACTAAAAAAAGTTTTAAAAACAGAAGTACACTGTGTTAATGTTTGAGCTTGAGAGGTGCTTGTAGGTGTAAGTTTGGAGTAGGCCAGGTTATGCTATGCTAAGCTAACTGACTATTGCACATAAATCCCAAAAACATTTCAAATTCTTTTTTTCATGTCATTTCTTTTGTTCAGATAGAGCATACAAGATATAGCCTGTTGATTAGTGAGCTTTAGAGGTGCTGACAGAACCAGGCTAGTTGTTTTCCACTTTTCCAGTCTTTGTGCTAAGCTAAGCTAACCATCTGCTGGCTGTAGCCTTATATATTTAATGGACAGATATGTGAGTGGTATCAGTCTCCTCATCTAACTATCCAGAAAGCAGATAAGTGTATTTCACAAGATGTCGACCTGTTTCTTTAATACGAAGAAATGCACGTGGTTTTATAGCCAAACTTCGCGTTGTAAAAGTGAGATGTTCCACACAGCCCTAAGCTTTAGTCTATTTATTTCAGCCTTTTGTACTTCATGTAGACATGAATCTATTACACACCAGCTGAGGAGGGGGTGGTTTTTAGGAACTGTGTGCTGTTTTTAGAGGTTGCCAAGACACTGATGACGGCTGGTTGTGGTGACTTTTATGTCAGCGCCTGTGGTGGTGCATGAATGGGTGGGTGGCTCAGGGCCCACAGCCACTGGGTGGTACCTTGGCTAATGCTTGTAAGAAGGCGACTACGTATATCCCATAATTTAAAAGATCAGTGCCAGGATAAATAGAGGTCCTGTTAGAAAATTAGGTATCTGCTTACAACATGTAAACTGAATGCCCTGCTTTAATCAGCCCCTCTCTGTTCATCCAGAATGACAAGACCTCTAATCTGAATCAAGGTCCTTTCATGCCCAAATTAGAAACAGAATAATTGCAGTTTGCTATGTGAGTGCCGTTGATTTTCGGATCAGGTTTGCCCTTCCTCATATCTTTTTGTACCCTGGTGCTGTTAGCATATTTGGGAAGTTTCTTTGCTTATTTTGGCGCGTGTTGAAGTGCTCCACATTCCTCTGTTTATTGCCACAGAACACCCAACATGTTGAGCGCTTGTTTCCATTCAACTGTCCACATATAGGCTACACTTGTCATCAAACAGCAGGTTTGTGTGGTCAGGGAAGTCAAGCAATTATTTTCCAATTGGGCTCAACAACTGGATTCTGACTTTCTCCTCATAGCCAACTAATTGGTTGTTATGGGACTTGTTAAGAGGAAACATGTTGCCCGGTGGTCAGCAACATACCTTGTTCAAGGAACTCTGCCTATCTTTATTCCAAGTGACTTTACCACAACTCTGTCTGTTAGCCTCATTTCATGGCAATGAAAAAATATATAGTGGTTTAAAATAGCAGCGTTAAATATACAGCAAGGCAGATAGACCGGCAATGCCCAGCCCATGTTGTTAAAACCACTACGTGCTGGTTTGGGGAAATGTATTGCTTTGCACTTTAAAGTTTTATGTGCCCTTTTTGGGTTCAGCTGAGTCGAATGAGAAATCCAGTTTTTCTGCTCTTTTCTACAAACGGAGGACATTGGCAAAAGTTATTTTGTGTGAGTATATTAAATAGTCTGTAAAGCTGCTCTAATCAATGTTTTTATGTTGACTGTGATTGAAGATGTAGCATGGTCTATTGATTGCAATAAACTGTTCACAAGATCTCTTTAGGTGTTGTCCAAACAGCCTAGAAATGTGCCAAATGACAAATGACTAAATCATTTGTGTGCATTTGTTGTGTTGAGATAATGTTGCCATACTTTAGGTGTAGTCAGTGAATGAGTTAAATAACCATGCTAGCTTTTTTTCTTGTTCTGCTATCTACTACTTATCTTTATCTTTTGCTAAGTACCAGCTCCTCCCTAGTTTTTAGTTGCAGAAATCATTTTGTACAAATAATCCCAACAGCCAGACACCACGACTGAGACCTAAGGGTAATGTCAAGTGTGTGGTTTTCAACGTTGTCAGAAGTTGCCTTTTTTTTGTAAAATGATACCAAAGCACAGATTATCATTTTCTATAGCCTTCAGCCTTTGCTGTTACAGGGGGTCTTTCATTTGCTTTGCACAGGCTTGTTTGCTCCAAAAACCCACAACATAAAAGTTGATAAACCACAGGACATTTTGTGATTTTGCTTCCAGTTATTTGTGTGCAAGTTCACACATGTATATACAGTTAGGTGCCTTTAAAATATCCTAGTTGGTCCCTGATGAAACAGAACTGGACTCAGATTAAGGAAAGGCCATTACATAATGATAAAACAATGTTTCCATGAGTTCAGGAATACTTGAAGGCTGGGAAACACACACATACACACACACAAACTGCTTAGCTTCCCTAAAAGATCCAAACAGTTTCACTGATAATACGTAACTGTTGCAAGAAATGACTTTGTACATTCCAGTTTTTATTTCATTGCATGGCAACTTTTTCCTCTGTTTAGTCTAAAAAGTGTTCTCCGCTTTATAGTACAACTTTACAGCTTCATGCAACAAACACATTCACACAAGCTAAAAAGAATGCATTTATTTTTGTTTAGAGAATGATAATTTTTACAGAGCTCCTCCACATATCTGAAGGCCAAGCTAAATAAAGAGTAAAGATGTCTAGTAACCCCTCCCAGCTCCCATCCAAACAAAGTCTTATGTAATTTCTGCCTGTCACTCAGAAATTCAAGAGTTTGTAACAAAAAAAACAAAACAAAACAGCCTGAAGTTGACTTGTACACTTACAACTGATCACAAAAAGGCTTTGACGCCCTTTAGGGGAGATACAGCTGACTTAAAGTTCTTATTGTCATTTGACTGCTTGCTGACACCAGAGACAGCTCAGTATATTGTTGGATGTGAATCTGCAAAAAGTGTGTTTTCTGCTGCCAGAATTCCATAATGCGACACATAATCTCAGTTTTAAAGAGCTTTTGTAGTTAAATGTCCCATAAATTCTTGCCAATTTTTCTTTTTTCTTTCTTTTTTTTTTTAAACAAACTTTTTAGACTGAGGAAGCTCACAACTTTCATTGAATCCCTATAGCATGTTGCACAGCAGTCCATGTCACAAAACACTTTCTAATTCTATGTTCTACGATATGTTATCAGCAGTGACTCTTCCTGTCCAAGCGTGCAGCAGGTGGAATACTACAGTAACTATCCTTAGAGACTAAAAATATTTCACTGCTTCAGAGCCTCTTGGCTGGGCCGAGGCAGATTAATGAATTGATGGTAAAAGGAGGGAGTGGACGCTCTGAGGACGGTCTGAAAAGCATTTTTGAAATGTTCAGATGGAATGTGGTCGTCCCCCGTGGAAAGCAAACCTCACCTCCGCCAAATCTCACGCCTCTGTCTCAAAATGTGCTCCCGTTCTCTGAAACCCACCTTCGTCTCCAACCACTTCTCCCTCTGTCTTTCTTGATCTCCCTCTTTTTTACGCTTAGACACTTTTCTCTCAACGCCTCATTCGAAGACAGGAGTGCAAACTGTGACAGACAGTACATCATACCCACCAAAAAAGTGAGGGTTAGTGCTAAAATCCACATCCTGCCATTACCTGTCACACTCTCACTCTTCAGTATCTAGATCTTTTTTTTTCTTCATGTTTACCCTCCAAACAACACATACCTCAGCTGCTAAAGCCGCAGCCGAGGCGTACTGTAGTGGTAAGCTGCAACCATAACCCTATACAAATGTTCTGGTCTGCAGGAGAAACCACATTTTCCAGATGTTTTGAAGAGACATCTTGAGTGAAAGCAACACAGTCCAAAGTTAACAAAGTCTTTATCCAAAGACACCCAGCTTCCAAGAAGTTGTTCTTTTTCCTGTCTGGTCGAGACTGAGGTTGAATCCTTCTTCTCAGGAGGGGTTTGGTTCGGCGAAGAAGTCATCGGGCGTGGTTATTGGTGTTACTTACATTATGTTTGTGTATTTTTGAAAGGGAGAGTGATGAACTTAAATGTACTGTAAACGTTGCACCTTAGTTACTCTGCAGCCATCCAGAGAAGTCCAGGAATGTAACCCGCCACAATAAACTAGTATCTCTTGAGGCTTTAACAAGAGGTCAAAGGTCATGTTAGGACCTTGGATAAACCCAGCTTGAGGTTAAATGGGTAACTTTATAGTTTAGAGCTATTTCTTACACACACAGTGTTGTTACGCCCCTTGAAAAGCCATCAGTTGTTTGGCCTGGTTCACTTGACCAGATCCTTCTTGTGTAGTGTTTCCACTGGCCTGGTCCAGAACAACCTTTTTGCTGCACCAGTCTGGTTTGGACCAGTCTGAATTCATGCCAGTTGGACCTGCCTGTCTTGTAAATCCATCCATCACTCTGCAAAAAGCTGTTGTAATTCTTTACATCAAATTCTAACCCCAGGGATTACCATAGTCTCTTCCACTGTTTATCTAGCCTCCCTTTTCTCTCTCTGTCTTTCTCCCTCTTTTTTCCATTTCCACCTGGTCCTTTGCCACTTTCTCTCTCTACGTCCTAGTGCCATGCATCTTTTCTCTCACTGCTCTATGTTTCTTTTTTATCTCCCCCTCCTGTTTCCTCTCCTGGAAGCCTGTGCAAGAAACTTCCACGTGAATTCTTTCCTGGACAGCAAACTCTGGGCAAACAGCCTCTGTGTTGTCCTGTGCACTGCAGTGGACGTGTATGACACGAACACGCACACACACACACACAAATGTGCCACTGGGTGCGTTGGCTGTGTGGAACTGCCAGCTGGAACGTTTGCGTCTCTAATCACTACATGCAGTTCCATTACATACTCAGCCGCAGGATTTCAAAACCACTGTCTCTCTGAGCTCTTCTCTATCTTCTCCACTCGTTTGCGTGCCCGTTCATGTGTATGTGTTACTGTTTATGAAAGTTTTATCAGCAAGTGTGTGTGCGTTTGCATACTGTAAACATGTGTCACCATGTCCATGATTTCGCGATTTCACATCCTTATACATGTGCTGTGCTTGTAGAACTGTACTTGGCCTGAAAAGTATGTGTACTGGTTGCTGTCCATGGGTGCTGTTTCACTGTCTGAGAGAAAGAAAAGAAAATAAACTTTTTTGTGTGTCTTTTCCTGAGATTTGCTTTAGGGAACACATAATTGAATGCAATCTACTGAGAAAAAGATTATAAACACTAGAGGAAGATATCAAAGGATTCAAAATACAGTAAAAGAAGAGATAAAAGTTGTTGTAATATTGAGATCACAGCCTTTGGGGATTATCACCAAACATTACTATCCACTTTCATGAACCGGCTGTTTATTTTCAATTTTCTTTGTCCTTTTTACCTTGTTTCCGCTCTTTATAGTCTCTCCAGAAACAAAAAGACAAAGTCTCTTAAGGGCAGCAGGCCACAAAACTAGAGACCATCATCATCCATCTTCCTTATGAAAGTGTCTTTCAGCGTCTCTGCCTGACGCTTAAGATGACCCTGACAAATTTTCTTTCTCTTTCTCGCATGTTTCATAACAGGTTGTTGTGCGTTGTGACTCTAACATGTAGCTCAGTGTCGTCTTGTCTATAATAAGCCGTTCTGTTCTAATGAGGTGTTCCTGAAGGCTTGAAGCGAACCGCTGACCACTAGCTAGTGTAGCCTAGCCCACATTGCTAAATTAAAGAGAAGCTTGATCTTCAAGGCCTGCACTCACAGACGGCAGCCCAGTGCGCTTTAGTGAGTAGTAAACATACAAAACATTCAGAAAAAAAAAATCAAAACAAGTACATTGAGTTTATTTCTGGTGTTATAATACACCATGTTGGAATTATATGGCTGGTGTTTCCTGTTAGTGTAGTTAAACAAAGGAATTCAGCATTGAAAACATGCCAGTGAACTGCAGTGACCACAAGCCACTGCATGTATATAGCAGCATGTGGACATGATAATGTGAATGTTGTTTTCATCTTAAGAGTCTGTGTGTGTGTGTGTCGTCATGGTGGAATGTGGTCCTGGAAACACCTACTGTAGTGGGAACTACCACAGAGGCGATTTTGAGTGTTTTGGCAGGTGTTTATATTCCTGTCTGTCTGTGGGCAGATTTCGTGAATGCAATAGCATCATAAATGTGCAACACACACGCACGAAACTTCACAGGTGTGTGTGTCAAAAAAAGAGTACCCATGTAGTAATGCAGTAATGATGGCTGAGTTCTCATGGGTCGGAACATCAGCATATTGACGGTGCATTGCGGCTAGAATGATCCCTTGTCAAGATGGTCCCCAGTTAATTTTACACAGGTTTTGTTTGCCTCAAAAAACAGAAATGAAGTTGATTTTAACAACTGTGAACTGTAATCTTCATTTTATTGCTGTGGGATGAGCTGGAGCTTTTTATCTTCTTTATTTTTGTTATCTACACCAACTTATCATTGGCTCAAAGGATAATTGCATGTTTTGTGAGTAAAGTACTGCCCTCTGAAAGGAGTATAAAGTAACTTAATACACAAATACTCAACTTGCTTACATGTAAAATTATACTGAAGTACTGTACACAGTACTGTACACAGTTACTCTCTACCACTGATTCTTCCCAGGCTGTTGTAAATCTCCACCTTGTGCCAAGCAGCAATACCCTCATTCATTAGTGCACGGGCACACATTGCTCAATCACACTTGTCAGTAACATATGTCAGGGTAGACTGTGGTGTCAAAGTCGTTGCCTGTCTATTTATAAGAGTAAAGGATCCCTGTGGGTTGGACTAAATAAAGGGGTTGAAGACCAGCAGAAACTGGGGCCCGTGTGGGTTGTTCGTCCCACAAAACAATTCCCAGCTTTCCCGGCTACATTGCTCCACAAACATGGAAAGCCACACGGCTTGAACCAGGCTCTCGAGGAGATTGTGTGTTCTGAATAACATCTGTTCTCTGAAATATTAAGTGCTTTTTAGGGAAACAGGTGAAAGTGTTGAAACGTCCTGTTCTGCACTCTCTTCCCATTAGCCAGATATCCTTTACTTTGTGCCTTCCTTTATCCCTCCTCTCCCTCTTTTTATCTCTTCTTTTTCTTTAATCCTTTCCGACAATGTCATCTCTCAGACTAGAGTTTACAGGGTGGGATAGATTCCCTACTTGTATATTTATAGGCAGATCTAAAAGCATTTGCCCCCACAAAATCTCAAACATGACACATTGATTACAGGCCATTGCAGACTGTCTGAGTCTGTGAACTGTGACCAGCAGCATATGGACAGAAATGACCATGAGTGACCACAAATGCTGTTGGAAAATGTACGAGCAGTGCTGCTGTGTGGTTTACAGCTGACGTCTCCAGAATGTCAATGGTTCAAATGTAACTTGGATCCAGGCCTTACTAGACCAGTAAGTTTAAAACTGGGTGTGGATGCTGTATAGTTTTTATTCTGCCATGTGCTTTTGCCAGTCTTCTCTGGTTTTTATTGTTCAGATCATCTCAATATTTAGAACAGTGCTTATTTTTCACACCTTCTTTTAAAAAAGAGTCAGATTAATGCATGTCAGTCACAGACATGAATGAATGCTTGCCATTCAAAACCAGACTGCCTGACCGCGATTGAGCGTTAATCATCATAGCTGCCCTCAAATGACAATGAACTGACCATCAGATGGCGTTTATGAATGAAAGCTACTTATTTCTTGCCGCAGCTCTCTCTGTGAGCTAGTGTTTGGCCTGAATTTGAAGCCGTGCCCGAGTTTCCAAGAGGCCAGTCAAGGGTGAGAGAGTTTCCCTCACCTTAACACCGCTCTGCTCTACCAGCCCGTATTAGCATGAGTCAACAGCGTCAGCGTGTGGATGCTGTGTTTGTTTGCCTCTGCCTTGCATGCATGTGTACAATAGCTATATGTGTGTGTGAGAGTGAGATACACCGAGTGTGTATGTCGGGCTCAGCGGAGAGCCAGTTGGGAGGGTGAGCACAGCACAGGGTTTCAGTGTGCTGCCTCTAAACAAGATGTGATACACTATGTAACCCTGCCCTAGCACAGCAAGAGAGGCAGATTTAGCACCTTCAGCCCTTTCCAAATGCCTTCCCTCTGCCCTTGATGACAGAAACAGAGAAGTAATACACTTGGCACTCTGCTGGCACTGTAAGGAAACCACCGTTATGAAGAAAATTAGGTTCCTAATGACCCATAATAGGTGTATATTTCTTTATTGCTTCTCCTTTAGAGCTTGTGGTTTGGGTTTTGTTGCCAGAGACGAGACAAAAAAAAAAATGGCCGAATGTAGTCATGCTCAGAAGCTTACTGTGCATGTGTCGACATAGAGGGATTTGCTCATTATCGTGCTTATTAGCTTAATGAATAGCCTCTTTATCGTAACCAGTTAGATTTAGTATATTATGACAGCTTAAGAGCCTGTTGTTTAAATCATCAGTGTTATCGTCTTTCTGCTCTAATTATAAAGTGGTTATTGAAAGAGGCAACAGGGTGAAAAAGAGACAATGATGAAACCTGAGGGGTCTGAACGTTCAAGGACGCTGGTATTTCTTGCTTTCTTTCTTTCTTTTGCTGCATTGTTTGACACTCACTACATTACTGTCAAAGAGGATGAAATGTTTTTTTGATAGTGTTATGTTTTATGTATCAGTGCTGACAAGTACAAGCCATATATTTGTAGCTACTTGATGTTTTTGCAGGGGCTCTCTTTTAGACCATGTCTGACTTTTCACCAATGACTCACTCACATGCAGAGCAGAAGTGATTAGTCGATCAGCAGAAAATGAACTGGCTGAATGATTCAGATAATCTGTTAATCATTTTTGTAAATTTTAATGAATCTAATTGTTCCAGCTTCTCAAATGTGATAATCTTCATCTTGCATCATAGTCATTGAAGTGACAATGGGCTCTAGGATATTTTGATTGCTAATGTCTTCATAATGAAAAAAATCTGCCTCTGTATTGATGGTCGTGTTGATGGGCAGCTATTCAAAGCAACCAGTGAGCAGAACTCACTTGAGTCTTAAAATGCTCAAGATATGAATTTGCTGACATTTATTAATGCCCCTCACAACCCACTGCATCAACTAGGATGTACTTTAAGAAACACTGTCGTGACAAAAATAATTCAACTTCCTGTGTAATGGAAGCTGGATCATAGTTCATGCATACATTTCAGTGCTGTTATATCATACAATCAGAATGTAGCAGGAGAATGTGTGAATCATTTGACTGAACGTCAGTTTATGTAGGAAGCTTTTATGATGTGTCGGCTTTTATCTTGAATTCTGTCTTTGGTAAGTTGCCTTGCTATATACTTTGTGTCAACACCTACATAGCTTGGTTCAGAGGGTGGCAGCTTTTAAGTGTCCAGGGTTTTTATAGATCTAACAATGATACAGCTGCCTTTGATTGCTGTGCAGCTCTAATTTAACAAGACATTCTGTTCTACCTTTACTTCCTCGATCAAGTCACTTCAGATCTTTCATTACATCTTATTCTAACAGCAAGGTTGTTCCATTCCCACTTATCTTGTAGTTATTTTTTACATTTTTGGATGTATTATTGTTGTTGACTGTGGTCAGCGGGACACTCGATGCTTCATTTTCATATTGCGCCTTCAAATCTGATTCATGATTAGGGTGAATTGATTTTAAAAGGCCCTGATTGTTACTGCAGTACACAGCCTGTTTCAGCGGCTTCATCTATAAATACTTCTTTGCCGTTCTTGGAAGTGCGAGCTGCCATCTGTTGTTTATTCCTCGGTTGTTGCTCTTTGCTCTCTTTTTTGGCCACTGGTGTCCAGTCAGACGCCAAAAGCCTGTCACTGCATTATCACCAAACTGTTCAGACTTTGTCACTCCATTTACATCGTTCACTTTAGTTAAATAAAACATTTTTATCCCCATATAAAAGATCGGCTCAGTCAGCATGCTTTGTAGAGCAGACAGTAAACATGTTTTTGATTATGCAAGCATGACATGTGATACCTCAAGTGTTATTCGGGAGGTTTGTTAAAGTTCTCCTCTTCCTCACTGAGGCAGATCATCATCACCGACATGTGTGCAACACATGGCAAATGCACTTTATTTGGCACCTGATGAGGGTAGGGAAAAAGTATTGTGTGTGCATGTGTGTGTGTGTGTGTATATGAGGTTCAGGAGGCACTATGATGATGTCATAGGGTACAAGGTGGTCTGCTGCAGACGCACATCCTGTGGCTTCTGGTAACAGGCACTGTAAAATGTCCTTGCACATACACACACACACACACTTCTCTCTTTCATTCTTTTCCTCACATGCCATCAAACACACACAAATCCAAACCTTTCTCTCCGTTCCGTTTTTGTCCTTATTTTTTTCCAACACAAACACTACATGCCATCAAATGTGCACATATCGCCACACATACAGGCTTTTCTCTGTTCTTGTTCTGTCTTTCACTTATCACACACACACACACACACTTGCACACATACCCTGAAAGAACTGAGCACAAAACAAGGGAGTGGCAGCTTCCTGGTCCAGCAGCGGTTTAACCTGGCACTGACCAGAGCTGCACTCCAAGATGGAGCCTGACAGCAGTTTCCGTCAAATGAGTATTTATGTAACAGATGATGCAGGCATGGAGGTCAGGGCTCTGCCACCATCCGCTGTGTAATTAGTGAGAGGTTTGGGGTTTCGTGGATACTACTTATATATGTGAGAGCACACACAAGCACAAAGACGCACATCACATATATGTGATTTGTGCAAGTAATACTGTAAGCATTTTGTGCATGCTCAGGTTGTTTTTAAATGCACCAGATTTCATTATGAATTACAGAGACTGTAGAAACACACGTACAGTCATGTACAAGCACCAGCACACTGGGAAATAAACTGCATTTGCACCACACTGCAGTGTATGGAAAACAGTTGAAGGTGGAGAGGGAGAGTCATGGTTTGGAGGAGTTTAATTCTTCCAAAGTAGTAATTAGGTAAGAAAAATATTTCCCAAGTATGATTATAATGATGATGTATTAGTTGAATTAAGTAAAGCAATTACCTCATTAAATAAATCAGCTATTGAACATTTGTGGAAAACTCACTGGCATTTGGGCTCGATGTATCTTTGACTAATGTTGGCCGTATTCCTGGTCTGATTTCCTGTCAGCAGTGCTTAGAATCATTTTGTTTCTGACTCTGGCACCTGGCTGTATTGACTGTTTCTGTCAGTTTATGCTGAATGTGTCTATTTATGAAATTTCCAGTGCTGCAGTTATGTTTGGGATTTATTGTGGCGGCAAATTTCCTACTTTATTTTATGTTTTTTTTTTTTCTTCAGTTTTTGCACCACTGCATATCTATTTTTGCTATCATAGGAGCTGACTTATACTTAATTTAACCAACTAGTATTTACTATTTCCACAATGAATAGGACTTGGAATTTGTTACCCCAATTCTGTTTCTGTTATTGGTTCTGGCTCAATAAAATTACTATTTCTGATTTATTATTCTTAGTTTTTTATGCCAGTAAATCAGAAAATGGGTTCCTTTGATAGCTAGAGAGAAACTTTGGCTTTGGCATAGAAAAGTATGATTTACTGTATCCCATTTTGCAAACCAGTTTGTTGAAGTTATTTAGGGTTTTAACATTCTGAAGCATTTTTATATCTTTACATGTTCTAAGAAATAAATACCAGTAGAATTCATTGTTTGCTCTTACGGCTGCCACCCAGTGATGCTGCCTGACGTTTATGTGTGGCAATAATATACCTGATGTCTGGAATGGATCATCTCTGTGCTGAAATCACACCTCTCTGTGTCAAACTGAACAGTGTAACAGTTCTTGTTGTTGGGGCCCATGAGGAAAGTAGTACGCTTCAGTGGCCCACAGTCGCATATTGTGTGGGGCTCTCGCATTTTCCCCTTTCTGTGGAAATATTTTATGACATAGCCTCAGTTTTGACAAGGCTATCCAAAAAGCTATTACAACTATCTAACTTTTTTTTCTGGACTGTAAGTCTCTCGTTCCATTCCATCATTTCACATCGCTCCTCTGTCTGCCTCTGTCTTTTATTATCTCGCTTTCGCAAACTTTTATATTTCTTTCTGTCTCTTGCCATTTCTTTCTCCATCAGTCGTTCTCTCTCCTCCTTCTCTCCTCTGTCCCTCACTCCAGTGTGAGACTTAGCACCACACAGGCTCTCTTTATGCAGTCTGTTTGTTCTGCAGGGCCAAGCTGCAGCGCCGTCCCTGCCGTGCTCGCTGGTGAGCAGAGTCTGATGAGGGCTGCTGCTGCAGAGACAGACAGATTAGATGTTAGATTTGAGGCTCGGCTCATCAGAATCGATAGCTCTGCTGTGTCTTAATGTTTGACACACACATTTGACACGTAGACACACAGACCCGCATTGTTACAATTAAGATCCTGCCATTGCTTATAACAATAAACAGCTGTATGTATCTCCTGCCATCAGCCATAGGACAACGGTCTTTCTCACAGCTGAGTGAGTCCCTGAGCCAACACTTCCTGTCAGGAAGCAATAAAATTCCATCACACTCCTGAATCATCATTTTATGTCAGGAGTCGGTTGGTAATTTTCATAACGTGAGTATTTTTGTTACATATCACGACACAGAGGAATAAGTATTTATTTCATTGCTGTTGTGTGTGTGTTCGTGTGCACCAGTGCATGTATTCTGTTTACAGTAAGCTGCTATGTCTGCGTCTGTGGGTGCATGAATCTGTGCTTCCTGGTGGAATCATTATGGTTCTCTGTGTTGAAGGGATTTCAGGCCATTGAGGAAGCTCTGGCTGCCAGCAATTCGTCTTCTTCTGCTGAACTCCACAGAGGGCTCACAAACTGATTTGATAACAATTTGTTCCTGTTTCCCTCTCGCTGTCTCTCACTCTTCCCCTCCCTGTCTCTCCCCCACCCCAACTTTATTTCTTTTCATTTCCTCACTGTGCTCTATGCTACAGCAGCTGCTTTTCCTGAATCTGGTTCTTGTGTCACATGACGAACCCAGAGGAATTCTGGTTCTCTGTAGGAATTTCCTAGCGCTTTCTGATCCCTCTTTCATATGGTACTTTTTGTCTTCCCTCTGTTGCCCCCCACTCTTTCCTCTTTTCCATCCAGAACTTTATCCACGCCCCCACTGACTCCCACAGGGCGCAGGGCAGCAGGTGATTTACATAGCACACCAGACGTTCTGCCTGTGTGCACAGCCATTTTTCTGCAGGCATGTGCGTTGTTTTTCTTGTAATTTGGAGTATAAGAAACCACAAGAAGACAAAGTAGACAACTGATAAATGGGATAGTTTGACATGGTGGGAAATGTACATGTTTGCTTTCTTGCCTACACTTAGATGTGAAGATTTACACCATTCTCATATTTATATGCTAAATATGATGCTACAGCTCAGCAGCCGCTTAGCTCAGTCGAATTTTGTTCATTTGGACAGAACCAGGCTATCTGTTTACTCCTGTTTACAGTCTGTGCACTAAGCTAAACTAACCGTCTCCTGACTCCAGCTTAACATTTTTTGCACAGACATTGACCTTCTCATCTAACTCTCAACAAGAAAGCCAAGTGCATTTCCCAAAATGTCAAATTATTCCTTCGAGTTCTGATTGGCTAGTCAGTAGCCTCATTCAGGCTCTTCACAGATGGGTTTTTTTTTTTTAATGACTGTGTATTTCATGTCTGTGTGTCTCGGCTTTTGGCTTAAAGCTTGCTGCTCTGTGCAGCAGTGATAGAGCAGAGTGCAGGACGTCCAGATTCCAGGCTTTCTCAGTGGCTACATGCACATTCAAGCATAAAACCTAAAAGCAAGCAGATAACTGACGCTCAGTGTGAAATCACACACAGTGGGAGAAATTCTGCCGGTTTAAGACTCATGAGCCATTTTTGCATTCATGTGGAACAGTTAAAGTTTCTTGGCGTGTAACAGCAGGAGTTTCTCACCCTCAGCGTTCATAAAGGCTGCTCTTTTTTGGTCTGTTCACAGTGGAGGATGAAAAAGAACCCCTCATGACCAACATCATGACAGGCCAGCAAAAATTCAAAATAGATGTTAAGATTTGGTTCGCCAGCAGTCTAACAATATCTGGCTTGGTGATGATTGTGCAGTTAGCCATGGGTACACACCCAGCTCTTTGTGTTTTTCCACTTTATCTATAGCATGCCTCATTTGTGACTCAGCAGAATCACCACTGAATCCTAAGACAAGGGTGTCCGATGTTTACACTTTCCACAACTAGCTGTTGTCTGTTTTCAGTCGGCATTGTCATGATGAAAGGAATTGTAACAACACATTGTTTTGTTTTGTTTTGTTTTGTCTTTTTTTGTTTCTTTTTTGTCTTTCCAATTCCTGTGGCCTTTTCTTGCTAATGGTTGCCAGCTAGATCTCAACACATGCAGGAGGTATTTTTTGGGAAATGTTCAGCTTCTGCTGCTGATGAAAAAGATGAAAGTTCATGTCGGATATTTGTGACATTTCACAAGAAAGGCATTTCCTGGCCTGCCCTGCTGCATACACCATGAGGATAACTATTATCAGAGAAGGGAGATATAATGGAAAAAACAAAACAGGAACAAGAAGATGAACTCTGGCAAAAACTGATTTAGTTTGGTGGAGACTTAGGGCCAAGGGAGCTGAATGGTAAACAAACAATTAAAGCAGGGTGTTTTTTCTCTAGCTTTCACTCAGGCAGAGCCTTCTGTCCCAATTGCAGTCAAGCCAAGGTGCTGGTAAAAGCACCCTGTCAGGATGCTGGGAAGAAACACTGGTATAAACAATAAAAAAGTACAAGTCTTTTAAAGGTAGTTATTTTAATCTACCTTTAATTCAGATGCCAAGAACAAACTCTGTAGTAATTAATACATTTACAAAAGATTTCTTTTTTTCCGAGGTGACAAAAGTCTGTGGCCTATTTTACAGATACAGGGCCGAGTTACAGCCACTGTATGTTCGCAGGTATTACTCAGCCCTAACCCTTTTTTTTTTTTTAATAAAAGACTTGTCTGAGGCAAAGTGACAGACACAACAATGTGTATGAATAATGCTTAATTTACTCTCTAAAACCATGAATTTTCCTTCCGCTTCCAGTTGTATATGGCACAGATGTCACCAGTGGTGTTTGTGTGTAGCTGCCATTTATGCATGATGCAGTTCCACATCTGGCGGGTTTTGTGAGCTGGTTTAAAGCAACAGTGGCCAAGTAGTCACCCAGTTGTGGTTGGTTTTTAATGGTTTGGCTCCGGAAGTTTAACTGCTGTTGTTGTTGTTGTTGTTGTTGTTGTTGTTGTTGTTGTTGTTGTTTTACACAGGTCTACCATTATTTATATCTTGAAATATTGGGAAAAAAAACATGGATTTTGGTTCATTTCGGGCTTTCACTCAAAACATATTTTGTATGTTCCTTTGTGTTGCTGACAAGATAATGTACCGTTTTATCCAAAACATAGTAGATGTTGGTTCACCACAACACCATGCTTTGAATGAATGTTATACACATAGAAATAAATAGTTTTAAGGCTTATTTCCTTAGCTATTGTTAGCATCTTTAGCTATTTTATGTGTGTGAAATTTCCCCTCCCCGCCCCAATGGATATTGTTGATTTTCATTCAATTTTCTATATCAGTCTAAGAATAAGACTTAAAAGGTCCCCTTCATTTGACTTCTTTTGTAGGGGTTTGTGGGAAAAATCTCTGGTCAATCAAAATGGCCACCGGCAGGCTCTTTATCCATAAGGACAGGCTAGCAAGACAGCTGGTGTCGTGCCCACTTGTGTCCACAAGCAGAGACGAGGTACGTACAAACTGCACAAGCACTCCGGTGCTTTTTAAGAAGGAAGTGCAGAATTAGCTGACAGAGCATGCAGTTCACCAGAAATCCCTGACAGCATCACATCCTGTGATTAACAATATTTTCTGCTCCTGACGTGTGATTCCTTCACGATATTGTACCAACACTGGCACGGTGGCCCACAGGATACAACATTAATGGAAGAGCAGTGCTCATCGCATCACTTCCTCCCAAGTTAATGAGTGATTACTTCTTCTGCTTTGACTTTGTGGAGTCAGACATCTATTACGGTTTCAACTGATTGCCCAATTTTCTACTTCATGGCTCATTTCTTCATTTCAAAGCTACCTGATTTCCAGAGGCAGTCAGTGCTCATAGACTTGCTGAATAGATTAGGGTCACACAAGGTCAAGATTCATGCCTGTTTTTGTGTCAAAATCAGTGCTCAGAAAAAGGTGACGTGACTGTGGAAGAGCAGTACTATATGTGCTTTACTCATCTAAATTAAATTAATTACACTGCATAAAATCCTTGTAGCATGCATCTGGAGAATACCCCCTCTACTCTACTCTGTGCTGTGAAAATTGAGTCTGAAAGTGACTGAATTCCTCCTTTACCTTAAAACTTAAAATTCAGGAATCCTGCAGCAGCGTGACCTTGGTGCTTGAAGAAGGTGATGCTATACTGCTCCTCATGTG
This sequence comes from Toxotes lorentzi, assembly GCA_037833715.1. Classification (NCBI taxonomy): domain Eukaryota; kingdom Metazoa; phylum Chordata; class Actinopteri; family Toxotidae; genus Toxotes; species Toxotes lorentzi. The sequence continues at coordinate 8,923,326 of JBBMJY010000011.1, forward strand.
GTTGCTATACTGTTTCATTTCATTTGATTTTATCCACTTTGCTTATCTTCATTCAGTCTCATTGACTCCTCCACTTTTGAGTCATCAAATGACTCAGCAGGAGTCCTGTATATTGATTTACTTCATGAAGTGTGAAATCTACTGATGAAAGTGACTGTTCAAAGTGTGTTATTTGCCGCATCAATTTTGACATGCACTAGTGGCTAAATACATAACTGACCAACCGTTATCTAACAAAACTTGCTAGATTTGATTCAAATGTTCCTTACTTCAAAGTGTCGGGTATGAATGTCTATCATGGATGCTATGGGTTGTCATTTGGCATCTTTGTCAACCACAGCACTAGATTACCCCTCGACTGTTTTGAAAGCAGTACAGGCATTCAAATGGATGATTTCCCCATAGATTAGACGAGTCACTCCTCCTCCTTCAGAGACGTACTGGAACTGATTAAGCTTTTCTTTTTTTTCCGCTAAGTAAGCATTTTATTTTTGACTTTCTGGGCGTTTGGCTGTGTAGCCACTTGAATCAACACTGCTTTGCTGAGTCATCAGTTTAGTGGAACGTCCCTGTCGTACAGTATACACAGTGGCAACCACTGGTGTCCACAAATGACACGCTGACAGCCACCCTGATGTCTCCCAACCCCGATACATCTGTATGCATGTGTGTATGTTCTTACAGTCCTCCTGCATTTCAGTAACCAAAATTTTAGGGGAGCAATAAGTCCACAAATTAGTCTCCCTACCAGGTTTGGGTCTTTGGGCACGTGCAATAACACAGGAGAGGCATAACTGTTCTATTTATATCACAAAGCTGTCTGATCATTGTTGATTCTCGAGTGACTGAGGGATGATGTGGAGCAAGGAGTAGTGGGTGGAGACCCTGACCCTCATCTTAACTCCCTTCTGTAATTAGGTAGGTGGGTCAAGCTACGGGTCTCAATGGAGGACCACTCCCACACTCCAAATCAAAGGGTTGAGTGACCACACACACACACATTTCATAGACAAACACTCACAGAAAAGCATGTATGTGACCCATGCACACTGACTATTATGGCTCAAATGTTTAGTAAGGACTGTAACCATAGACATGTGTCTAAGTTTAACTGGGTGTGTTTTATACAGCGGGGTCGGGCGGGAGTTATGTAATGCAGACTGTCAAGAGAGTATCTATCTGCCCATCTATCCCAACTCATCCACTCTTTTTCCTTTCACCACTCTGTTTAATTTGAAAACTATGCTCTATATTCCTGTAGGAACATGAAGCGAGCGCACACCTTTATATTCTCATTTTCGTCTCTGGTGTATACAGAAACTACAGCAGGATGTGGTTAAAGATGAGAAAGTTTAGTCTTCACAGGCTGAGAAACCTGTAATCTACTTTCACATACTTGTAGAACATTCCAGGGCTGCAGCTCTGTAACCTTCCATCTTTGTTTTGAGTCGTGTCCCAAAGCAAAGCGAAAGGCCCCTTAACTTCAACCCTGCTCCTATCCTCTTGGCTTTCCTCTCAACAGCCATTCCTGTGTGGTTTTCCGCTCCCACCTCAGCCTATTCTGGGAAGTGTTCTTTCCTAGGCTCTACTTAGCTAGGTCGCCAATTTCACAAGGCAAATGAAATGGTCTACGCTCTAAATACATGTTTATGAAATTCCCAAACTTACTGTAGCATTCCTGAAGCAGGCCAACACCAAGTGGAGAGTTCCAGAAGGAGGAATTATTCTGGGTCGGAGTCTGGTGGCTTTTTCTATTGAAAATGTAAATTGACGTAGCTGTACTGGTTGTATTAAGTAAACTTTCTCAATCAGCAACATCAAATGACTCAGTTTTCTCGGCTAACGAGGTGACTAATTGATGTAGGTGATAATTTGCTTTAACAAGTCTGGACAGGTTTTGTGTGTGTGTGTGTGTGTGTGTGTGTGTGTGTGTGTGTGTGTGTGTGTGTGTGTGTGTGTGTATATGTTGGGTCCAACTATAAAGTTTAATTGAATGCTTCCACTTATGTAAATACAGGGTTCATAGTTAGCATCCACATATTAAGCATATGGGTGTTTTGTAGTGATTTGATGTGGTGTGAATTTTAGAGGTTGTTGTTCTAAAACTTGTGGGGGAAAATAGTGAGTTTGTGCCATTGGTTTCCTCACCAGACTTCCAGTAATGAGTTCCTGTTGGATTTTTGAATCATGCAGAAAATAACAGTTACGGCAATAATCATCTTCATACAGTTCCACATTTTGTTCTGCCATATAAATCACACTGCTGAAAATCTCAGCTTGAAGATGGACAGTATTAGCTTTCAACTTGTATTATTTGCATGTGTTGCTCAGAAAAGCATTGCAAAAAGCATAGCAGTGTTGATTTGTGGAGACCTCTTGGTGTGCAGATCATAAGCTTTTTTTTCTTCTTGATTTAGTGAAGACAAATCTGTTGTGGTTGTGGAAATGATATCCACTTGCAAAAAGGTGTCGTCAATACATGGCACAGATTGAACGTAGCAATACCACAGTCTATTTCGTGTAGGCCAGAGGGGAGTTCATGGATCTTGTGACACAGTAATCCAATTAACCATTTAGTTACATGCCTATGCATACCCACACTCCAGTTAGTTTCTCCTTCAGTCACTCACTGACATACACAATACATACGATAAACTTGAGGATGTGTTCAAAGGTGGCACTGACCTTTATTTAATTTGTGAATTCTTATTTTACTTCTTACGTGAACCTCGCCCACCTAACCATTTGTCCACTCAAGACCTGTGTATTTTTAGGGTAAGGTGCTGAGCATCCACAAGCAGCCAGAAACCTGTGAAATTATTTAATTTGGTGTTTTGATAATGGTGGTTGACAGCTCAAAGTCTAATACTTCCCTTCAACTGGTTAAGATCTGATGACTGCTGAGGCCATAGTATATGATTTCACAGATACGCTGTGAAGCATCAGTGTTTGTTTTGTTTCAACACTCAGTTATTCAAGTTTTCCCTTCGGTTTGCGACTCATCTGTGTGTACATAGAACAGTGTAAAGAAATGCTTAATGAGTTAAACACAGTGCTGGTTTTGACAGTTATTCATGTGAATTTTTTACAGACAGATGGAGGATTTTGGGATGCAGGGTGAAGTCAGAGTTGCAGCCACAATGTATAGTATGAATTTAAGTGGGTTGTGGGCTTCTCAGTGTAGATTTGGAATTCAAATATTTCTTAATGCAGCCAAAGTGTCCCATGAAAACCTCATCCTCCTCACTGACTTCTAACAGGGGATCAGAGGACAATGGGGTCGATGAGTACAGTGCACTGTACAGTGGCTCTTTAAGTTCATTTTTCTCTCTCTGTGGGTGGTGGGGGTGGAGGGCAGCTGTCAGCTTTTACGAGCCTCTTGCCCTGGAAAAAATGAGTTCCAATCCTCTATCCAAAACACTAATGAGAAGCACACACGGGAGGTGGGAGGGGGTTGTAGGTCGGCGGGGGGCGGGGGGTTGTTGTCCGTGATGGATGACAGAGGAAGAAACAGAGATGTCTGCGTCTCTGCAACCTCACCCTGCCATGACCTCAAATGACTCGGAGAAGAGCTGCAAACACATGCCTCCCTCAGCATTCCTCAGGAAAACTGTGTAAAGTCATGAAAGAGAGACAAAGACAGATGCTAAGATAGAGAGAGTCTAAAAAACTCCTGAGGTTGGGCACAGTGCAGCTGTGTCAGTATTTATACACCCAGCACCTGATGAATTAATGAGCATGCACAGGAAGCCAAGCAGGTTCTATACAGCAACTATAGTGTGTGTGTGTGTGTGTGTGTGTGTGTGTGTGTGTGTGTGTGTGTGTGTGTGTGTGTGTGTGTGTGTGTGTG
>JBBMJY010000011.1:8927275-8941882 GCA_037833715.1 Toxotes lorentzi
TGTGTGTGTGTGTGTGTGTGTGTGTGTGTGTGTGTGTGTGTGTGTGTGTGTGTGTGTGTGTGTGTGTGTGCATTTGTATGTGTGTGAGATACTGTAACAGAGCCAAACCAAGGCAGATTGGATCTCAGTGTAAGAATAATTATTCAAAGCTTACACACCACTATCTAAAGTATAAACAGTATTTACTAAAGTCATACAATACACTGCCAGCACAAGCATACGGTATAATAACATCTATAAGTGTGTGCCAAGTGGGAAACTTTGGCTGGTTATAAACCTATGTGTGTGTCCATGCGTCATTTTTTAATATTCTCATCAGTGTGATGGATCACATTTCAGAAACACAAGGAGAGACTGTTCTCTTATGCAATATTTCCTCTCTTTAAGAGGAGGACTTCAGTTTACTTTCAGTTAGTCTTCCTCTCTTTCTCCTGGACGTACCACCTGAATGTTGTAAATGTGACTGGAAGTGATGTGTCTCTGGATGGACAGCCAAAGAAAAGGCTGCTGTCTGAAGCCCGGGGCCTGGATTTGGAGAATGGTCTGAGAGGCAGGCACAGACCCTCAATGTGGGGCAGTCTTGAATGACCTCCATTATTTCCGCATCAAATCTCATCACTGTGTTCAATATATATTGTATAAACTGGCTGTGTCTCTCCTCATGACATCCTCACGCTCAATGGAGCTACGCTGTTTTCTTTGGGTGACTGTGGCAGAGGATGGAAGGGTGAGGGGGCGGTTGTTGTGTTGAGGTCTGGGTTTTGAAGTGAAGTGCCACCTGCTGTTTCATGCAGTTTCTCAAACCGCAGGGTGAGGTGGGCCCCGAGAGGGTGTAGAAGCACTACACAGGGTGGAGTGGAACTTAGATTGAATGAATCTGATTCATGTGGCAACAAAAAACAAACAAAATTCAGGAAAGCAAGATTAATTCAGCCTGTAAAGTACGTAATAGACGATTACTGACAAGAAAGAAATAAAAATGGTAATACTTCTGTAAATTCCAGTTTATTTCCAAATAGTTTCTTAAGTTTCTTAGAAAGAACTATATATTTAGCCACTAAACAGAGTGTGATCAGTTGGTACACTTTTAGTTATTTCTAAATGATGCACAAATGTGAGGCTTTTAGGAAAGCAGGTGAGCAATAATTAGATGTTCTTGGATATACCTCAATGCATGCGCAACATCACAAACATGGGAAAAGTCCCTATTAAGACAGAAACACTCGCTCCTCCTCTTTAGTGTGTGAGGGAGTCAAAAGCAGGAACTAGCTCCAAAATTGGGGAAGTAACAGGTCATATGTTGGGTCAAAGTGTGTGCAAAGAGAGAGTGAAATCAGGTCTCACTGTCCAGTCAGCCTGAGACATTGTTGATGGTTGTTTCTGCCGATCTGCGGGTGTATGAATAAAATCAGAAAGGCGTTCTCTTATCTGAGAGTCTTTATTACAGAAACTTCCACCACATCATCAAGGATTTTCAAACACACAGCTCAGTTACCTGCTTCTCTATGATAATATTAACTCGTTGGTTTTGAAGAAGCCCATTCGTTAATGTTATGACTGTCCAGTTCCAGTCCTTTTCTTTTTAAGTAGTTGCATAAAAGAGTATTTCGTAATGCTGATGCATGTACTCCTTTGCAGGTGAATCCACATATCTGGATGACCACGGACCCCCTGCTCCAAGAGTGAGTATTTCCCTCGATCTCTCCATGTCCCACCTTGTTTGTCCCGTATCTCCCTTTTTCGTCCTAACTGACTATCTGTGTCTCGGATGTGCTTCCCCTGTGCTTCCAAGCCAGTTCAGTCCAGTCAGGATAAGGGTTAGGTCTGTGTGAAGGAGCTGCATGCAAACTCACTCTAAATGCCAGTAATGCTCTCTCTCTCACACACACACACACAGAGCACTGACACAGGGGCCTTGTATTCATCCAGCTGCATGTCTGCATGACTGTCTCTCCTCAGTGCTCCCTCTTTCTCTCCCTGCCAACTGCTTTCTTCCTCCGTCTGGCCCTTGTTCATTACTTACTTCTTTAATCAATCACCACCTCATTTTCACCTCATTCCTCACCTATTTAATCAATTTCTTTGTCATTTTTACTCATTTTCAATTTTGACTAAAAGAGTTATTGTATGTATTTTTTAACTTTGGGCATAGCATTTAGCCAACCTGAGACTTAATCTAGTGTGGCTACAAGTTTGTTTGTGGCTGACATGAGCAGCTGTTTGGATTCGGTCAGGTCACATGTGCACTTTGCTTGAGAGCTATGTGTTTACTTTGAAAAGCCTGTTGTGGCCACTAAGCCAAACCAGGCAACCACAGTGCTTGTTTCATTCAGATAACGGTGAAGTGTTATTTATATGAAACAAACTGTGGAGACGTTGCTGGAATTTGATAACACTTTTATTTTTCTGGGGAAATCATTACCTGAAACAAAACTTTATTTTTCACTTACAGCAGGCTCACAATGCTATTAAGTCTCTCAACTGTATTCTGTAGGCTGCCAAGCTTTTAATAAAATAGTCCTTACTAAAATTTAATGGAAATTAAGTCTAATAAATCTAAATTGGTTTCCATTCCCCACTGAAGATAAAGTTGAGAATGCAGCAGCTTGACTGTGTCCTGAGGCAACTGACTCAGAAAATGTACATTATTATACAAACACAGAAGCTCTGGAATTCATTTTGACACAGAATAGTGGGGTTTTAATGGAGAGGAAAAGTCTCCAATAAGCAGAGCGGAGTGATAAAGATGAATTCTCTTTTTGAATAAAACATGTTCCTATCTAACTGTTCTTCCATAATTAAAGAACAGCAGCAAGTACTGTGTGTGACTCTTTTGCCCCAGGTTTTGTCTTTTAGGCCACATACAGTACTGGCTGCTCTATTGCAGGTTGAAAAACTTTTCACTTCCTCTGCATGCTTAATTTTTTTTTTACAGTATTACAAATTTACATACAGTTTCAGCTTTTTTTTTTTTTTTTTTTTGGACTACCATTATTTTCAAAAGCATGATAACCAATTCTGTTTTGAATTATAGAAATGTATGTAAAAGTGGGGAATAGCATTCACATAGTTTCAGATTTAGGTTTTTTTTTTTGTTAATTTTAGTTTTTGTTGTTTCATTTTTTTTGGTTTCAAACCCCCGATTTAACTGTCCCCAAAGATATAACTGAAACAAGCACTTATTTCTGAAACCGAAACTTTTCTGAAAAGTTTGAAATCGATAAACTATCCTGTCTTTCCCTCCTTTCACTCCGGCCCTGTGATATGAAATTTGACCGCAGCTGTCATTTGCAACCACAGTAGCTTTACAGGCTTTACTACATACAGCCTCCATTTGCACAGACTAGGCTGACACTGTCTGTGACAGTGATTATACATTAGCTGCTTACTCTGATTGATTCCTTATCTGTTCTTCATCTCATCTCCCAGACAGACGGTGCTGATGCCATGTCAGTGGCAAGTGCTACATCAGCCACATCTTTCATTATCTTTTTGTTGACATCCCGCTGCAATGAGATTGATCTACAATTTCAGCAGAGGTTGGTCGCATTACATCATGTGCGTGCAGAAGGCTGGGGTTCTGGTAAATGTAGGGAAAGATTAGAAATTGAGCTGAAAGCTCAACGTAAATGAGAGCGCATGGAAAAACCACGCAGCTCCCAGAATAGAGTTATGAGTCTATGCGTATGGAAGCACGACAAGAATGTCTGCATTTTTACACATGTAAAATGTGTTTCTAAATATCATTTTATAGAGCACATTTTCCAACATGTTTTTTTCCTAATTCCTTAATGGTGCTTAATTGCAAAACAGGAGTTTATAGACACCATGGTTATTGTATCTAGTCGTGTTCACACACTAAGGTTCTTAAGGCAGTGCAAGATGATGTGTCGATGAACTTTGAAATGTGTGTTTAAAAAACCCCAAACAAAGAGATTTTTCTCTGATCTAAAGGGGGAAAAAGTAATAGTGAATTGCCTTTGAAGAGTCAGTGGCATTAGATACGTTCTGATGATGTTGTGAGCTAATATTTTCCATGTTTTATGAAATGAGAAGAAAAAAACAAAGACATTTGCACTTTGAAATTTTCTGACGCACAAACTAATGCCCATAAAAGCTCGACAGTTTATTGATCATTCGACAAAAGAATTTCCATCTCCATTTGGCACACACGCATTACCTTTCTGCATTTTAACAAGTGTAAAACCTTAGTGGCAGTACTGAGAAACTTTAGTCAGTTTCCCATTTCCTCTCACCCACTGAAAATCAATTCATCTTAATTCACAAGAACATACTCATACTACATATGAAACCTCCCCTGTCACAGCTACTTGAGAGAAGTGAGACTCCCGCCCTCCTTTTCCGGATAGAAGTGAAGATGAATGGATAGATCATTAATAACAGGAAATGCAGAGAATCTCCACTTAACATGCTGTTCTTTGCTCAGTGTGGGATGAGCAGTTGACAGTAGAGAGCAATGAACCCAGAGCAGGGCTTGACTAAAACCGGCAGAGCACTATTTCCCAAGCAGAGTGCAGGTTAGCGGTGGCGCACTGGTGTGGGTTTCCAGGAACTGTAGCAGGAAGATGGATGAGTGTGTGCACGGTGGTCCTGAAATGTGGCAAACCAGGACATGTTCTCAAACTAGCTGTTGGGTAAAGGAAGGTGGCAGTTAGCAGAATTCAGTTCGTTCTCTGCAGAGATGGGTGGTCAGGCCACGAGACAGAGACGGTAATTTATGTCTGTTTTTTGAATTAATGTTGCATCTGAAAATGTCTCAAAACAGCATGAAACCTTTGGAGGTTTTTTTGGTGCGAGTGCGTGTGTGTGTGTGGGCAGGGTGCTAGAAAAGTATGCAAGAGGAGAAAAGTGGAAGAGTGGAAAAGAGAGCGTGAGAGAGAGGAAAGGTGCAGGACTATTCATCTCCTCAAAGTCTGCTTGAAATTGGCTCGCCAGCATCAGAGCTGTAAATACCACACACTACAACAGCCTGACTCTTGGGAGTTGGAGCACCCAGATCAGACATGGTGGAGAACAGCACTGTTATGTAAGAATTTTGTAGACTGTTGATTGACTATTGACAGAATCCCTTACTGCCAGACACTGCAAACATTTCTCACAGTGTGCATCAGAAACCTAAGCTCTACATAGTGGGAATGACAATAGCGCAAACTCAGAGGTTGCCCTTTCAGTGCTGTCAATGCCGGCGGGAGATTTGGACTTTTGGTGACATCTCTGATGTTTTTCTTATATTATACAGCACCAGGCTGTTAGAGGTCTGACACAGTCATTTGTCATCCTATCAGCATGGGAATGGGAATGGTGTCCTGCAAAACACTGCATGCATTTCATCCGCCTCATTATTGTGATAAGCTGGGAAGTCTGTAGTTACTTGGCAAACACTGAGGAATGTTGGACTGTTGTCCAAGACAACCATCTCCTATCAGCTTCAAATCTTTTCCCAAAACCGAGTGAAATTGTAACCACTGACCATTATTTGTTTGTTTTTGGACACCGCCAAACTCAATTCTGATACATTACTTTAATGTATGAGAATATGAAACCATATAAAGAAAAAAAAAAAACAATATGCAAAATAGGCGTAAAGTGATGACGACGTTCCAGCAAATGCCACAAGCTGAAGCATGTCTGTCAGCAATACTTGCATAAGCTTGTATAAGCACAGATTTCACCTATGAATTGTTTTTCCAGTACACCCTCCTTCCTCCTGGGGCAAATGTACCCATGCATCTTGTTTTGACTTTGTGTCAAACCAGTTCAAACTCTAATGCGGTCCATTAAAACACTGATTCTGGGGGAAAGCAAACAGGAAGTGGGATCGAGCAAAAATGCTGACAGTGATGGCATACCCTTCGCCCCTGCAGTTTGTCTTCCAAGTAGTTCCTCATCTCTCTCTCTCTCTCTCTCTCTCTCTCTCTCTCTCACCCTTCTTCGCTCTCCATCCTGTTGTTTCTTTCTCCAGCTTTCCACTTAATGCTGGCAAGCATTCAGAGAGGCCTGTTCTTGGGTGGGACTGCTGCTTTTGGAGGAGACAGGACAACATCAGCCAGTGTGTGTTTGTGTGTGCATGTGTGTGTGCGCTTGGCAGCAGCAGAGCCAAAGAGATTAACTAAACATGAGTAATAATTTCATGTCACAGTCGGGAGAAAAACAAGCAGGTGAAGGCTCAGATTTATCCTGTAAAAGTCAACGAGCCAGTCAGTCATCTAGTCACCTATAAAACTATTCAGGTTGTTCATCAACTCGCCATCCAGTGAGCCAGTGAAGTTAATTCAGTCACACAGACTTGTTTCCAAACACACTGTCTCTCAGATATCCAGAAATCCCTCCTGGGAAAAATAGAATCACCATTCCAGACTGGGAATGCCGACAAGAATTTATCACTGCCGCATTTTCCCTCGTCTGATTTACAGAAAGGCTTCATTTGAAGTGAAGAGGGAAAATGTTTTCACAGTAACAACATAAGTGATCTGTCTTTGTTTTTTGAGGTAGGTCTCTATCACTTTTTAGAGAACTCTTCCAGATGTCTTCTAAGCGACCTATCTTCCTCACTCTTACTCTTCCTCTAATTCCTTTAACTCCTTCCTTTCTGTCACTCTTGTTCTCACTGGTAAATTCGCTTGGATAGTCTTCATTCTTAAGGGGCCACTTGTGAAAACCTCGTGGGCCCTCAGGGATAATTGCCAAATTACTGCATTCTTGCTGCCCTTGTGCTAAAATGAGTGTCATGTTGAATACACACGTCAGCCTCAACTTCTTCCTTCCTACAAACAGATTTACAGTAACAAATCTTGTGTAATAAATCGTGTGTTTTTACACACTCACTTCCACTTTATGTGAGGGCCTGAATCATGGATGAGCTACTTGTTTAATTGGTGACTCATGAGGTGTGTGCACATACTTTAGCTTGTGTGTGTGTGTGTGTGTGTGTGTGTGTGTGTGTGACAAGACTAAGAAGTTACATCATTATCACTTTGCAGAGAAGTCAGCAGAGTCTCTGACTCATGGAGCTGAGAGGAGGAAAAAGCGTATGATCAGAGAAGATTGAAGCATGCATGCCTATGCTCAATATAGTATAGTAACAATAGAAATATGTTGCAAGGCCAATTGAGTCCAGCCCCAGGGAGACTAGATATGAGAAACAAAGGTCAAAGGTTGGAGAAGAAGAAGCCAATAGTGTTTGATAGATTTCTTCAGTTTTTGTCCTTGTTTTCTCCTCCCTGTATCACTTTTCACACTTTGTGTTTTTTCCTTTACGGCCAGATTTTGTGTTCAAAACAGTTCCGGCTCTCAAAAACATATGGTGTAACTGCAAGACATATCAGTAAAATTCATATAAAAACATCTTATTATAGTTGAAAAAATCTGTTCCTTAACATCAGTGACATTAATTCACGGTTTAAAAAACATATAACATATATAACATATATCAACAGTTTCATTAATTTTCTCTCCCTTTTTCTTTCCTTTTCTCTTCATCTGTGTGTGTGTGTTTCTGTGTGTGTGCATGCGTGTGTGTGTTTGTAGGTGCTCCCGTTCCCTAGCCAGGTGGTTTATAACCGTGTGGGCAAGTGCGGCAGCCGGACAGTGGTTATCTTACTGAGGTTACTGGCTGAGAAGCACCAGTTCAACCTGGTCTCCTCTGACATCCACAATAAAACACGCCTCACGAAACATGAACAGGTAAGACAGACGAGATGATGGTGTGGTGGCTGGATGTAAAGGTTTAATGGAGGTGGGAGTAAGGCTGTTTTTATGATCTGTCATTAATCTGTGGTGTGATTGACATGTAAATGGGTAAGTTCCACAGAGAAGGTGACTGGCAAAAGTGCCTTAATTCCTCAGTGACAATTTTACAGTAACAGAAAAAGGATCTTGTTTATTTCTTTGTTTCCATTGCCCACAGTTTCCCTTTCAGTTTCAGGATAAGAACCAGTAAAATCAGAAAATATATTCTTATTGTTGGCAAAACAGTCTCTACCCAGGTTCATTTAGTAGCTGTTGTGGAGTTTTTGAATTTACACTACTTTGTTCATCAGATCACAAAGTTTGCCCAGATCAGGGAAATGTAGATGTTCAAAACGGGTGAATTTGTTCAAAAAAAATTAAACAGTTTTTTATTATCTTGGTCCTGGTGAGACCCAGTGGTCTTGCTTCTAAAGCCAACAGTTTATGCCATCATCATCTCTATATAAATATAATAATGTTCAGCCAGGCCTAAATAATCTAACTTCCATTTAAACACCCAGATTCAAAGCAGCTGACTGTTGTCAAAACCTTAGACAAACAAACAGTGTTCCAGCTGAAGGTAACACTTAGTGTATGTGGGAAAAAACTTAATTGATTTGTATTGTGCACTTAACTATGTGGTCACAGTGAACACAACAGCAGCAGGCGCTCATTCAATGTTTGTCTTTCATTCAGTGTGGGAAAAAAAAGCTGAAGGATGGAGAATATCCTTTTATTATTTCCTGGAATATCTCGAGGACATGAGTGTTGGCTTTACAGAGGGAAAACTGCTTTCGTTTAAAAAACCGCAGCCTTTTGAGACGCTAAGAATCTCTGGCCTGTGCCAGTGGGAATGCCAATGCAAATTCTAATGTGCATAAAACATATCTAAATGGCACTCGTTTTAGCAATTGACACACATATAATTTTTTCTCTTCTGACCCCAGAGATATGCTTTTTTCATAAAATATACAAATAAATTATGCAAACAAACAGTTTTCCAGCTGCATTACGAAGGGACACATTGGGCATTGTGTAGTTCCAAAACAAGCCCAGTTTTGGCAGGATAGCTGACCATCTGATTTGGGTTCAGGCCCCTGTGAGGGCAACCAGAAACTGTAATGAAGTGTGAAAAATTATTGAAAAACAGTCCAGTAATGGAACGAGTGTTCAGGCCCTTTTACTGTCATAAAAGTACAAACACCACGGTGTGAAAATACTCTGTGACAAGTAAATGTTGTACTTTCCAAATTTACTTAGGTAGATGTTCAAAGGTAATATCAGCAAAATCACTGAAATATTAAAAATACTCATAATGGCCGTTTATACACTTATATTTTTATATGGTATAGCAATTTCCCCAGTACAATCCTTTTTATTCTTCCATTACTGTATTGTGTTTTTGTCTTTCATTACTTAAGCAAATGAATTCCAAACTCTAAACTGTGGTTCACCGGATTATTATTGCTGACAAATGCAGTAAAATGCTGGTGCAGCATTTTAATGTAGTTTGTCGAGGAAAGGTCGAGGTTTTAACTTCTTTATTTACTCTGTTTAATCTTAAACTATGCATCACATTTGTTAGTAGAATAAAAACACAATATTTCCCTCTGAAATGCAGTCAGAGGTTAAAAAAAAGGCATAAATTGTAAACACTCAATTATAATATCTGTAAATGTATCTGTTCAAACATTTCATGAGGGGAGTAGAAGAAATGAGAAACCCCCAGAAATATTTTTGATTCCTCAGAACTAGTTTAAGGCCAGGCTTCTTCATATACACATCTGTCAGTAACGTTTCCCATTAATGCAACGCCTTCTTTTTGCACTGATGACTCACTTCCTCAAATGACGGTATTGACAGCACCCTCTTGGAATAAGCTGGTGCTAATCATTTGTGAATGGTCAGCAGATGCTAAATATGTAGAACCATTACTGAAAGGTCTGATGTAAATGTTGAAAGTCAATATTGAAACAGCTACTTGTTTACCCATTCATCAAACCCTGAAATGCTGGCTGCACACACAGTGGCAGAACACCATTAGACACATTAATTTTCTGGATATAAAACATCTCTGTGAATGGTCTCAAGCAGCGCTCGTCAGAAAGAGTGTGTGCATTCCAGCATCCATGCAAGTGGGGGGGCTTGTGTAAGAGTGTACGTCTGTGCATGTGTTTCTGTGTGATTCTTTATTTGCATGTGTAGTTTTGTGTGTGTTGACTTATGCAGATCCAGGCGCGCATCGCCTAAGTTTAGAGATGCTGGTCTCATCAGTTGTGGTTCTGAGTGCAGTTTTTGGACAATCTTCCTGCTGGCTCTCCCAGTAGTCCGCTAATGGGTTTGGCCAGGGTTAATGTCTTGCTCGTGGGTTGCCAGAAAGTGAAGGTGCCTTATTTGTCTGCAACTTTGCAGAGCTTCTGCAGATTTGAGGCATATAGTATAGTGACCCATCTGTCCCTTTCTGTACCGGGGGAACAGCCTTAGTGGGGGAGAGAAGTTTAAGACATTTCCTGGAAAAAAAAAAAAAAAAAAACTGGAAAAAGACTTTCTTATAAAACCTCCAGAAACAGAAAGGCAGCATCTTTATTGTGTGTATGTCTGTGTTAATGTGGGTTCTTGTTTCCACCCTCTTACTGTACCAAAAAATGTTAACCAGCAGACAGATGCTCTACAGCCACGACCTCGTGTATCTGCATCACTTAGCCACAGATACACAAACACCAAGAAGTGTCTGGCCCCAGTACAAGCAAAGACTGTAAATAGTTACTCCCTAGTAGCATCTCAACAGCTACACTCAAAGGAACAGTTTGCTTTTGGTCACTTACTGAAAAAGAAGGTGAAAGATTGAGGATATTCATTTAGGTGTAAAGCTCTCACTTCCTGCTCTTTAGGCAGATACATAAATCATGTATGGGCAGTTGCTGGAATGATCCTCTTCCATATTTGTCTCTACCACAGATGTTGATTATTCAGGCTAATTTTAATTTTTGAATGTGAGGCGTAGAGACAAATTGAATTGAGTTTGAATGCAGGGCAGCAGTTAAAGCTTTCTGTGGTTTTGGCTCTTCCTCTTTTTCCCTTGATGAACCCTGTGAGGACGCCACGGGGGCTCAGGAAGGAGGGGGGGTGGTGGTGGGGGTCGGGGGTTTGCAGGTATGCCTGGAATCTCAGACTGTCCTCCACTTTCCCTCTGTCTCCCTGCAGCTCTCCCTGGTAAATGAGAGGGGTGTCTGGCCAGACAGACCAGAGGGGTGGTTCAGAAAACACACACACACTCACACACAAACTCACCAAATGTGCCAAATGGGTTCAGGGTCTGCACATCAACATGGGGGTGGGGGAGGGGGACATCAGGGGTTAGCTCTGGGCTAATTGGTCTGGACTAATGGTCAAGGGGGGAGCAGTTTGCTCCAAACAAACTTGTTTTCAATGCAGAATCGAAGTGAATTGATAGAGACAGATTGTGTAGAGTTGAGGAGGGACCCAGAGGGGTGAAATAAATTCTACAACGCTAATGAAAGTTTTAAAATGTATACTTTATAGCAGGAGACATCCACAGAAAGTGGAAGCAGAGTGAGTGGAAATGTACTGAGTTTATAGAGAAGAGGGAGGGTGCGAAGCCCAAATCTGACTGGGGCCTCAGATTAACTGCCCTGTGTACATAAACAAGTATACATATTACTGTTGCTATCCAAATAGTCTTGCTATGACGTAACAAGTGCCTATACATAGTTTGTAAGAGGAGCACATTCAAACAGTTCCTCAGCTGATCAATGTCGTTTGCCAGAGAGGTCTCTAAATAAAGAGTGATTCAGTCTATGACCTTTATAGCAGAATCACATGTAGAGGAAATTGGTCCTTTTTTTATAGAAAGACTGAAAGCATTAAGAAAGAGCTTATTGTACTTACAGTAGGAATCTTTGATTTGAGAAAATAATTGCACATTGCAGAAGCCTGGTATTTTTAAAAATGCAGTCTGCAAATGACACCCCAGTGTTGATTAGTGATGTTTTGCTTTGTTCTTGACAACAATTCATGTCTATTGGTTTGTGAAAAGAACAGCCACTTTTACAAACTTTCCAAATGACAGATTAGTTCAGTCAGGCCTTCTGTTTTGTCACATTCAGCTTGCTACTGCCTGTCTCCAGACTTGTTCTCTCTTGGTGCTGGTCAATTCTGTTTCCAAGGAATACTTTATTGATAGTGTTTTGGCTACAGTAGACAGATCCAGCTGCTCTGTTGGATCTCCCCTAGAAGCCAAGATGGATAGCAGAACTTGTCAGGCACTCACCTAGAAAATGATCCAGTTGCATTTGTCCCTTGTGATGTATAATTCACATGTAGGTTCGTCTTCTATGTTTCCAGTTGTGGAGAATTTGAAAGTGTGTCTAGGTGTTGTCCTCTTCTGCTCTCACAGCTTTGGAGAAGTTTCTCAGTTTATTCAGTCTTCATTTTCAGTACACCAGTCTGAAAGATGTTCACCAGAGGTTTTGTGACCGCAATTCTTCCCCACAGACTCTACAGTTGTGCTGTTGATCTACTCACAGGCCCTACACTTGATTCACTCAGGCTGTACTGCTAAAGCTAGGCACAACCTTCAGGCACTGCTTCTTTTCTTCCTAAGGAAGAAAAGACACCTGGCAATGAATGTCCAAAAAAATTGGAGTGGATGCCACACAGGAATTGACCTTTCAGAGATTTATTGTATTATTATCTTGCTGAAGGTGCTTTGCTATTTTCATATTCATCCCATTTTCCTGCATTTTACATCAAACCAGATTTCAACAGTCCAAAGGTCCCTACTCTCACACCTCCACTTTCCACCAATGTCATCAATGAATACAGCATTTAGAGAATTGAGAAATGTTTAATGTGCATTTGTGCATTTGTGTGGTTGATTGGGAGATTCTGACTGTTCTGATCACCAGTGACAGATTCCATTTTAATATAAGTGTCACAGCTGCTGCTGAAGCCTTCTCCTCCGCTGTCTCCCTACGTGTATGCCTCCTTTTTCCCTTGTCTCCGGTTTTGTTCTGTCCCTGGCCGGGGTAGCAGAGGGACTCGTTGAATTCCCCATGTGCAGTGTTCAGCTGTTCATTATTCATTTGTTCTGGTCTGCACTTTTTAACTAATCATGTACAAGATTATTTTTATTTTGCTCTGCTTTTCTTCCTGCCTTTCATCTGGTGTAAGGCATGCAGCAGGGACTAAGCACACTCCCATCACTGTGGAGAGTTTTAGTTCGTATTAGCAATACCTCTGGCTTGAACGTGCATTCTGATTTGCACAGTGGGTGTTGCTTGTTGATGGGAAGCCAGCGAGGAATCGTGTCATTGTCTCTGCAGTGCTGATGCTTTCGTATTGGTTGGGGTGCTTGCAACGTGGAGCTTAGGATGCTAGGGAATAGGACTGGACCATTGCATACTCTTACTCACAGAAGAAAAGATGCAGCTGGCAGTAACAGGAGTCATGGCGAAAGCAGCGGCATGTGGCTGTCTACACCCTCCCCAGACCAGTGGTTGAGTTAGCTTGGACAAGGCCCGCAGTGGAGTGGAATAAGTCATTGGGGAGATAAAAACGAGAAAAAAAATTAGCATAACATGTTAAAAGACAAATAAGTATCACAAGATATACAAACATAGGGAAAACTTGGTCTGCTAGTTAAACTGTTGAAGAACTCATTCCCAAAAGGCCTGAGATGTCTGACACCTCCAACACTTGGACTGTATCGTTCAAGTCTTAATTTGTATAGTCTGGCAGAAACACTTTGACGTTTTCAGCTGAACAAGTCTGTTTTATAAATGTCAAGATATTTGCCAAGGATTTACAAAAAAAAAATCCAGTCATTTTCAAAATCAAGAGTACATTGATACAGTGCAGATTTCCTTAAGAAACTCATAATCAGTTACAGTATGTATATGATAATAAATCCCAGTATACAACTTAAAAAGAGTTCTTCTACCCTTTCAAAAACTTTTTGTGAAGTTTGTGACTAGCCAGCCATGACTTTCAGTCATTATTCTGTGTTTTTGTTATTTTCAAATTCGGCACATTGTATGCTCCGCTTGTGCAGAGACAAGACTCGCATAGCAACTAATTTCTTACTGTGTCTCTCATATACAGAATTACTCCATTATGGAACTATTCATGTCAGGAATAATTATGAATTAGGTTTCATTTGCATGGCCTTCAGTCAAACAGCTCATGCGAAGGACCTGCACTGTGCTGTATACGGAACTACTGTGTCTGAGTATCACATGTTTGTTTTGGCTACTGTTAGCCTGTCTCTCCATGCAGCCCTGGAAAGCCTTTGGCAGGTTTTTTTTTTCTGCAGAGGAAGAAGAAACTTAAGAACAGCTTTAGAAATGTTGGCATTCCTGTGAATGACATGACCGAGGGGAAACTAGAGCTATGGTGATGAATACTGTCAGATGAACAAAACAACTTTATGAAGTTTTGCAGTCAAGGCAGACTTTGAAACTGTGGAGCAGTCAGTGTGTGTGCAGGAGGAGGATTATTCAAATTAAATTAAGGCGGATCTACAGCCAGATAAATCTATAGCCAAAGAACATTTTATCCATGCTTATGTGCTCATTGCAAACTATTCTTCAACCATTCTATTTTCTTGTTTCTATTTGACAATATTTCAAGATGCTGTTTTAATTTTTCTTTGTATTTGATTCATTAGTAAGCCTTAATCAATGTAAGGTACACCTGGTTATATTTTAGCTTTTTGGTTATGGCAGACACTGCTTTACACACATTCATTCTGTGAGTTAAATTGATTGTGTGTGTGTGTGTGTGTGTGTGTGTGTGTGTGTGTGTGTGTGTGTGTGTGTGTGTGTGTGTGTGTGTGTG
>JBBMJY010000011.1:8941982-8968096 GCA_037833715.1 Toxotes lorentzi
TGTGTGTGTGTGTGTGTGTGTGTGTGTGTGTGTGTGTGTGTGTGTGTGTGTGTGTGTGTGTGTGTGTGTTTAGGTGGATCTCATGAAGAACATCAGTAATATCCCTCAGCCATTCCTATATACACGGCATGTTCACTTCCTCAACTTTACCAGGTAAAGTAAATACTTTAATTCTTAGTGCTTGCTTCATTTCACATGTTGGTTCAGATGGGCAGAGAGCGTTAACTTACATTTTAATTATTTGTCTTTTTCAGGTTCAGGATAGAACAGCCTGTCTATATAAACATTATCCGGGATCCCATCAACCGGTTCCTCTCCAACTACTTCTTCCGTCGTTTTGGTGACTGGAGGGGCGAGCAGAACCACCTCATCCGCACACCAGGGATGAAAGATGATGAGAGATACCTGGTGAGATCTTTGTTTTCAGGCAAATCTTTGTTTCTGCCTTTTGCAAAAAGAAGCAATCTGCTGAGGCATAAATTCTACATTTAGATGCCTCAAGTTTTGTTGTTTGCTATATGTGTTGTGGAGTAAATCAGTGAGAGAGTAGCAAACTATCTTTGCCAGAGTCTCATGCAATGAGAGCAGTCACATACTGTGCTTGTTGATTGATTAGCTGTAGTTTTGTGGCCAAAGGTTCCTTGAAGTTTGGAAAGGGCTTGGATTTGGAGGAACTCATTATTAGTAGGTGTGGTTTAAGCATCCATCAATCATAGCCAATCAAGTCACCTTTCTTCTTTCCATTCAAAGCTGTGCATCCTTTGCCATAAAATTGTCTTAATTTTGTGAGAAAGAGAACTGACAAGATCCCACCACAAGCCAATGTGCAAAACTGTGTACCTATGTAAGACACTTTATGACAATATTAAGTAAAGAGTCAAGCAAATACTGAATCTTTTAGCCTTCTTCTCCTTTATGTGCGTTTCATCTCGGCCCCAGTGCCCACAAGCGCATTTACTCTCATATGGACAATAGCTAAATCAATGCCACAAGTGTTTATGCTTTGAAATACTAATGCGTTTGCAGTATTTGACAGAGCTGCACTTTATGACTGAGTCACCGGCTTGCCAATAACAGTGCTTTAAATTTGTATCTGTTTTGGCTCCCGGCCAGCTGGTTTCACAACCTGAAGCTCAGTTGAGACTTGAATTGAAATGTTCTACACTAATTTCATATTCTGCTATCGCCTTAATATACATTATAATCACGGACACATGTACACTAAAGAGTAGTTGGAGTACAGAGTAACAGTCATATACTGGCTGCTGCACTATGATCCTTCACAAACGATTGTAACAAGAAAGTAATCTTATGTTTTCCTCATCTATTTATTCACTGTGAGTGACTGTGTCAGCCAGATCATCATGTTTCATGTGTTTGACATTTCTGTATCTGTTTGTTGTTATCCTGAGACAAACACTAACTTCCGAAATGCTAATATAGAAGTAACGGAACATTTCTTCAATACAGAAATATATTAAAACCACATTCTACTCTCTTTGAAGATGTTCTACACGTGGTGTTGCTGGAGGGAGAAAGGCAAATTGTAAGGCCACAGCAGCCTGATGCTAACCCAATATTTAAATCTGATTATGATTCCAATTAGAGACCTGATTTAGTATAACCACATCAGAAACTTGGTATCCTGCTTCTGCCTTGCAGAGTTGTTTACCCCTGTAGCACCATACTGAAGGCAATGCATCTCACATTTAACAGTACATGCCATTTGGAGACACACTTTAATTCTGAGTTTCCATGTTTTGATCTCTGTGTGAGTTTTACACTGTGGAGGAGCTACTTAAATACAGTTTCACCAACAGGTGGCCACTTCCCTGCTAACTTCCCTAGTTAGCAGGGAAGTAAATGTCTAGGGACTGGAATTCCCCTTAAGTAAGACAAACAGCTACATGTGGGACTAGGAGAAAGAAGACAGAATCCTAAAATATTGTACCAGTAAAAAAGAGGTGAAAACAATGATTCTATTAATACCTGGTCCAGATTTAATGGCAAATCAATATCCAGGCTCAAACACAGGTACACTCCTCCCGCAATTGTCTATAGTGCCAGAGACCCTGAGAGCTCAGAAGGCCATATCTACAGCCATACTCAGAGGCTAATAGAAGGAGTGAATGTCATTCTGGCTTGAGTCTGACTGGGTGTAATTAAGTATTGCACTGCTTTCCCTGGAGTTTTGGACCATGTGAGTTGAGTTATTAAAGTATGCAGACTACGGGGGCCCCTTGCTACAGTTAAAGGAGAGGGGGAGGCTATGTTGCTGTAGACTGGCTTACCTGTGTGTGTCTCACTAAAAGCTTCCAAAGTATTGACATTTTATTGGTACTCACCTCTTTATTTGGAGTTAGTTTAGGGAGTTAGAAAACAGGATGTGATATTTTCCTCTTTAGGAAATATCTAAAACTGAGACGTCATGTTCCCGTACGCTCATCGAAGACACATTTTCAGAAGTTCTTGATTTGCTTTTTTTTCTTACTGCTTTATATTGCTGTTGTTGGTATTATTTCTTTGCGCTGACTGTGCTCAATAGCAGTGACAACAGCCTAGCTTACCTAATCAGCAAAAACAGCTTGCAGTTATGTGTTAAATCATATCTAGAAACAGCGACTGCAAGCATATGCCACACTAGCATACAGCTGCTTGAAACCGCATACTCCTGAAAATGAGCTGAACATCACTGAAAAACCAATTACAGGCAAAAGGATGAATTTTGGAATCAGCATATAGAGTCGCAAACAGAAATAAATATTCAGGAGTTTGAATATGTGCATATTACACATTTAAAATGCAAGCAAGATTAGGTTTAAGGGTTAAAGATGAAGCTATAAGTGTAAAGAGTAAAGAGAGTCGAGCCCTCAGCTTCTGTGAGCTTGTGTATTGGAAGCAGCTGTCTACATACATCCATAGGTTGGAGAGACAGCAGCACTGATTCTGAGCAACAGTTTCACATAATAGGGAGCTATTTGGTTCAGCGTTTATATCCAGAATAAGGCTAAATATAGATTTAAATTCAGTGTCTTGAGTAGAGTTTAGGTTCACATTTTAGGCTGGGAGATGAATGTCCTCACAAGTATAGCACTTCAAATACATGTGTGAGTATCAGCATGAGTGCCCTGCTATGTCAACACTCAGAGTTCAGACTAGTCTTGGTTATATCCCCTGCCTGGTGTGCATTAGACCTGCCTGCTCGGCGCTGGGTGTATATGAGAGGTGTCAATGAAAGAACACTGTCAGTTTGCTAGCCGGGGCCGAGGGAACCTGATGCACGTGTTACTGAGACATTCCTGTGGTCAGCTTGGATTTTCCCGTCAGTCCCCACACCCCTTTTTACACACACACATACACTACACTATACAAAGGCATGTACTGGACACTTGAACAGAGTGCACTAAGTATACACACACAGGGGACTGAGCATGGATTGTCGCTTAAGACTTAAATTATTTTTATTTTTGGATTGAAGTGGGTTTTAAAAAGCCAACTTACTTGATTTGGTCAGATTATTTCAGCTATTGTATAGAATTAAGTGTGTGTTTGTTTGCCTTACCACAAAGTACAATGTGTGTGTGTGTGCTTTCATACACATGTAAATATGCATGTAAACACATGCAAAAAATCTATGAAGTAATTCAGTGCCTCAGCTGAACTTGAAGAACATTATTATTTCTCACGATTCGAAAGTAACAGGTACTGGTTCGATCAGGTGAGAGTCCCACGGCAAGTGAAAATCATCTGCTCTCAGATAATCTGACATTTATAAGGACACATAAACACAATCAACAAATAAGTGCACACAAGATATGGGAGGCTTTACTGGCATCAGCCATGCCCTAGCATGCCTTAAAATTAGAAACAGTAAGGTGGTGTATTTTTCACGTAGTGGATTGCCTAAGGTGCAACCAACACAAGACTGACTGGTTGCCTCTGTCAGGTGTTGTCAAAGTAAGACATGTGCTGGCATGGTAGTATCGTATGTTCAATTAAAACAAATGCTAAGAATTATTAGTTTAAAGCAGCTATAATTTGTGTTTTTATATTAATAAAAGATTATGTGACACCCTACTTTGCAGTTCCTCACAGCTCCACGAAGTTCTTTCAGCGTCTTTCAGCTCATTGTTTTGGTTTCATGGCCCTCAACAGAAAAATTGTAGGCTGTCTAGCACCAAATAGTACACGTAAAGGAGCATTTTAGCAGCTAAAGATCCAGGAGTTCTGCACAGGAGTTGACAGAGCCAAACAGAGCTAAAAGGACGGGGGAAACACAAATCCAAATGAATCATTTTCCTCTGTAGCCACTGGATGTGTAGCTGTTTGCTAAGATGTTCAAAAGATCAGCTTAAAAGGTGAAAATATGTCAGTGTTATATTTATTTTTTTATTCATTATGTATGTTTTTGTTTTCCGCTACCTTTAAGTAGCAAAGAACATTGCTATTAGAGGTTTAAATGTGATTTGACCCAGGTCTGCTACTCCCATGCTCCCTGATGGAAATTGAGTCGAAGTGTCCCATGGGAAAGGTTTACATCATCAATTACTCCTGATTTAATTCATGCATACAATCCATTCAGTGAAACGGGAGGCTGTCTTAGAGATTAGGACCTATTGCTACAGTTTCTGTGACTGCTCAGTTGGCCTAATCCATAGTGAGAATAGAAACAATGAGCATGAGTGTTCACACAGGAGCTCACTTTGAAATACTAATGGGGCTTTCTAAAGAGAGTGTGTATTGTCTCTCCGTGTGTGTGTGCGTATTTGATTGGGCGTAGTTGTATATGAATGAGTTGCGGCTGGATTCCCAGAGGACCCCTAAATGTTGAGGCATGAGGGCCCTGCATCATGTGTCGGAGCAAAGCGGAGGAGGGAGTTCCTGGCAGTGGGCCATTTGTGCTGGAGAATAGCATCACACGTGTCACTTCCTGTCTGCCTTTCTCTGTTCCTTTGACTCTGGCTGTCACTTGTTTTTTTCACACTTTTTCTGTTTCTAATTTGGCTCGTAATGATTTTCTTGCGAGCTTGTGGGCTTTGCTGCATTAGGTAGAAAAAGGTTTTCCCATTCTCCATTCTCAGTGTCTGTTCATTTGTATGGCGAGTGCAGTGAGTTTGCGTATGTGATTTGTACTGTAACTGTTGTATTTGAGTTCAAGTATGAAATGTAACTTGAGTTTCTTTTGAAATCTGTGAGCGGTTGATAGTTTATAGCCTCACATTTGCTGCCAAAATCTTTGTTTTTTGTAGTATCTTTTGAGAAAATGTTACACTGATCGCAGATGGGAGACCGTAAACTGCAGGACAAGGACATGTTCTGATAATTGATAACACTGGATGGACTGACACCGCCATTCTTTGAATAACAAAACACAGCAAATTGCTCTTGAAATTATGAATCAAAGAAAAGCAGGGCAAACTTATCACAAGTCTGGACACGACCCGTACACTAACAATAGCACAATGCTGAACTGTTTTCTAAAGGTTCCCCTGGGGTTTTGTTGTGGTTTCTTTGAAGAGCTTTCCAGTGGTTTGCTTCACTGATCACAAATAAGTCCTGTTCCCCTTGCATAGTGCAGCTCAGAGTAGTCGGTCATAAAGTTCAAACAAACCCTGCAGCTCGGCTTGGTGAATCAGAGACACAATTGTACCACAGTGTTCAGCTGCAGGGAAAAAAATAACTGACCAACTGCATAATTTATGTTATCCCAGCTTATGTATATAAACTTTTGTGCTATTGCTAACATGCAGCCAAATATACAATAGAACAAACTGATCGAAGGCAAACTTTTACCTGTATAACTGTCTCAAAGGTGCACAATTCAAGCTTATACATGCTCTTATACACGTGATTTCATGTCTTTAATCCGTGTCTACACGGATCCCAGTGTTCACCCACAGGCCCCTCTCATCTCACCCTCAAATGCAGTCTGCGTCCTCTGGGAAGGTCTGCGCCTCTGGTCCTGTCTGAGTCAACTTAATCTCTGTGATGGACCATGTTGCCCTTTGTTGGGTTTGACAAATCGCTCTGTTTAAATCAGCCGTTACCAACTTATCAGGATCTAAAGAGCAAGCTCTGATATAATCATTACGCTGTCAATTTGCTTCTGCTTTTAGATCGTGTTCACCGTCATACAGACGCCTGTCGACACCTTTTCCCTCATGCATGTAGCCTGGTGCTACCAAAAGTCTGTGTATATGAGAAACAAGCATGTGGCGTATCTGTGTGTGTGAGTCATGCTTCGTGTTTTGTTGCTCAGGACTTGTTGCCGTCCATAAGGCTTACGTCACCTGACATGGATTTGACTGCTGGTTCCACAGCACTCAGATGGCTGGCCAGCTTCACTCCTGCATGTGTGTTTTTAATCTTTCCTCTGTGTGTTTTTTTCCCCTTTCATTATTTAATGGCTACCACATTCAGACTAAGTTCACAACTCTGATGTAATCACTTTAGGTTTTACCCCTTAACAGTGTTATTTTCCATTTGAAAATGAATCCATACATTACTCTACGTTTTCTTATTTGGCATCTCAGCTCTGAAAGCAGCTGAGATGAAGGGGCAGAGCTTATCTTTGTGCACAGCATGTTGTCAGGCAAAGCACTTTGGCTGCTTAGATGCTATGATCAAGGAGTTTGAGTTCACAGCTGTGCTAGTGAAGAGCTCCCTCTAGTGGCAGAGGAACATAATTACAGTTCTCTTTAAGATTTCTTCATGACTTGAAAGGAAGCTCTAAAGAAAGGCATAATTTATAATTTAATGGATTTTTATGTGTTTATCTGCTTTCAGGACATCAATGTGTGCATTCTAGAGAATTACCCTGAATGCTCCAACCCCAGAGTTTTCTACATCATTCCCTACTTCTGTGGACAACATCCTCAATGCAGGTATCTATGCACTTTGAAGTGACATATTCCTGTCTTTATTTTTCTGTTTCTCATTCCTATTTTGTCTTCTCTCTCCACCAGGGAGCCAGGAGTGTGGGCTTTGGAGAGAGCCAAACAGAATGTGCTAGAGAACTACCTCCTTGTGGGTATCCTGGAGGAACTGGAGGATGTTCTGCTTCTGTTGGAGAGGCTCTTACCTCATTATTTTACCGGAGTACTCAACATTTACAAGAGCCCCGGTATGTTCCGAAATGTTGTCTTTTTTGTTGAAGTATCAAATTTGTAGCTGATCCCTCTTTGAGAATTTAAGTTTTGGCAACTCTATTTTTCTTTAAAATGTTGTATTCTGTTGTCTGATTCTTTGACTGGATTCCTGTCAAGCTGCATGAGGCTGACTTCCTCTTGGTCTTCTTTTCACCTTCTTCCTGCAGACTACAGGAAGATGGGAAACATGACAGGCACAGTGCGTAAACATACACCCACTCTGGAGGCCCTGCAGGTGCTGTACCACCGCATGCGCTACGAGTATGAGTTCTACAACTTCATCCGTGACCAGTTCCACCTCATGAAGAAGAAAATTGGCCTCAGGTCTGTCTCCCAACCGCCTGCCTACTCACCCGCTTTCCTGCGGGAGCTGGCCCTCCGAACCCCAGAGCCTCTGGGTGAAGATGAGGAGCTAGACACAGACACAGACACAGACCTGGAGGATGCCAACAGCTGGCTGGTCCATCCCTAAAAAGGCTGTTTGATCAACAGTGGATGTAGCTAAAAAAAAAGTGGATTGGAGATAGCTGGAGGCAGCCTGAAGGCAAAGGGAAGCGTTCCCCGTCTTTCAGCAATCCCGGGAAAAGTGAGGTGTGTTTAGGGATGTGCAGATCCTGACACTCGTGTTTTTACGAGCTATGTTCTCCATCTGCAGTAGACTCCCTATCACGACAGACTCAGCACTGAGGACTGTAGGGTTGAGCTATTGGAAGGAGAAAATACTTTATTTAAAAATTGACCAAGGACAATGGGAAATAATGTTAAACCCATTTTGCTCATTTTGACTCAGATATGTTTTAATTTGAGCTTGTTGTGGGGTTTGTTTATGTAATTAAAAATAAAAAAAGTCATCGCTGTAATCTCCAGGAGAGATTAGCGCAAGATGTGGACAGCTAAATGTGTTGAGAAATATTCTAAATGTTGGTCGCTGGGATGTTTACTGTATGAGAGGACTTCAGAGACATTGCCCAAGAGAGAGGATCATACTTTATTTAAGGATTAATGTCCTAAAACCTGGAATGGATATAGTATCCATGAATAAAAAAGTGCCAAAAGTCTTGTATGTATATTGGTCATCCAGGACTGTTGTAAGTGCCAAACCTCGCTAAGAGTTCCAGTAACTGTGAGAGAGGACCCTCTGTGCACAGCTGGTGCAGTTGTGTGACACAATCAAGTCAGTTGTTATAGTATTGGTTTATAACATTCTGTTTAATTTGTAAAATATTATTAGGTATAAATGAGGGTTAAACAGTACGCACTCAATTATGAATTCAAAGAATTCCAACTACGTGTGCATGAACGACTGAGTTTGACCAAACCAGCAGTGTATTTTAGCATAGATTTATTACTTGGGACAGGTTATTAGTTGAGAATATATGCTAATATAACACTAAAAGGCATTTATGGAGCGTAATTAGTTTAATCCAAAGTTTAAAAGATTGAGCTTGCCAAATACCAGTGTTTCTACTGCGATGCATTATAAAGCTGTATGAATATACTGCACTTTTTCTGAGGTAATTTCCTGAAATTCTGCAGCAAAAGGAGGGATAGGTCACAAAACTGGATACTAATTTGCCTTTTAATTTCAAATGGGATTATGTTACTGTTTAAGCATTCATTTTGGTCTGTTTTCTCTCTGTGTGAAGTGTTACCAGTCCAGCTAACTCAAATTTCTAATTCTCTAGCAGCTATTCTGAGTGCATGTTTTTGATCACTCATGTTAAAAAAAAAAAAAAAAAAAAATCATGCGGAGAACAGTAACCATAAGCTAATATGTGACTGTCGTCTACGTATTTCACTCTGCCATCCTTATCTCCATTCTCTGTATCTTTTCATTGTCCAGGTTTGTGTTCAGTGTTTCCTTTTTTGCAAGTTTAATTTATTATTTTGTATTCATTTTGCATTCCAGATAAGATTCTCAGGAAGGAAAAAAAAAAAGTTTTAATAACTTGACGATTTGTACCTTTGGTTTCTGGCGGCTATGAACCTATTCTTGGCATTTTAAGTGGGTCTAGGATGGGTTTATATCAGCAGCTAAGAACTGGTTAACAACAACTAATGCAGTCCATCATTTTCCTGTCTTCAAAATAAATGTCCTCTAACTATTGCGACCAATGTCTCTGCTTTACTTGAAGACGGTTTGTTTCTGAAAAATGTGCAACCTCATCTTCAACCTTCTGACAATCTCCCATGTTGCTACACAAATTAGAGTGATAGTCAGCTGCTAACAGAACAGCCAGCAGACTGTGATCCAGTACCCCTCTAACCCTAACCCCTCTTTTTCACCCTCCACATCTTACTTGGGATAAAAAAACAAGGACAAGATGCCAGACATGTAAAAAATAAAATGTATCACCAACAAAGTCTCACCATAGAAAAGTGCTGTGTCCAAAAAAAGGCTACTTACAATTACAAAAATAAATAAATAAATGCTTAATAACAAGCAGCTGTCTTTGTTGCTGTTTGTTTCACAACATCTGTATGATAATAAAATAAAATAAAACACAGACTACTACAACTTTAAAAGTTAGAATCATAAAACCACGCTACACATACTCTAGGAATTATAAATGGTTTCTTATGTCATTCTTTGACATGAAAATTATTGACTAATTACATGTAACTCCTGAACATGACCAGCGAATGAGGTGCTCTTCCCATTTTTGCTGGAACACTTCAGTCAACTTGAAAATTGCACTGTTTTCAGTCAAACCTTGCACATACAGTTTTTTTTGTTCTAAAATCTCCTAAAACCCTAAAAAATAAGTTAATAATGGGATCGTAATAGTGGAAATATGGCTAAGTTAAAGGCAACAAAAAAAATCTCAGCAAGAGTACGTGTATGTTTGTGTGTGTGTCCATACATTGATTGAGGTCACAGGGATTCTTGGAAAAAAAAAACTGTATCTAATGGTCTATAATTTACTGCCGTTTGTTTTGTAACCCTTGTTCCAGCCTTTCCAAAGTGTCTTTATTACAGTATAAATACTGCTAGTACATTTGTAATCATATACTTGTCAGGACCCTGATTGAAAGTTGGGTACTTCTCCTAGCCTTTAACCCTAAAAGCAAGTCTTAACCTTCAAACAGCTATCTGAGGAGGCGATCTCTCTTTGCAAAAACATCCTCTTGAAGTCTGAGGGTCAGTTCGGTCCTCATAAGGATGCAACTACAACACACACACTGAAAGGGGATATCCAATACAATTTTCACTCCATAGTGTCCAACAACAATCACACACTATTTGGGGTATCAGTATCATGACAAAACTGGAAGTTCACATTAGTAGGCTGGTTGCTAAGGTTCAAGTGAAGTGCATTACTTTTTCCATCCACACAAACGCACACACACACACACACAAACTAGTCATGCATCTGCAGAGTTTTCTACTCCAAAGTTGAACACAGAGGGTTTGTTCATGTGCTGGGTGGTACAGAGGGAGCTGGCACCGCGGCAGTGGGACCTCCTCTCCACTGACGAATAGGAACCTGTCAGTGTCAGTGGGCTGTTCCTGCTCTGTATTCCCAGTATGACAAAAATAGATTTCCTACTTTTCCAGCACCAGGTTGAACCATCCAATTCCCCATGTGAACAGGCAGAGGGGGGGGGTAGTTTTAAAGAGGCCAACAACCTTGGTGTTAGCCATCTTTAATTATTTTTATATATTCCATAATGAAATAAAAAATAGTACTAACAAGACTTTATATACTTAAAAAAAAAGAAATCTTACTGTTGATTGTAAAACTGTTCAGAACTTAATGCTGAACCTGAGTACTTTCATCACCTGGTGATCAAATGTCATCACTGTTAGGAAACCAGTATATTGTCATGATTATTTTTTTTTTTGTTGTTCTTAAGATAAAAACACAACACAATGATTTGACATAAAACAAAAACATGCTAGTAGTGTAATACAAAAAAAAAAAAAAAAAAAAAAAAACAGGTTAATACAACTCCACACTGTTGTGGTTCATTCCTGTCTTTGGTCCAAACATCTGAAGATCACACCTTGACTTTTGAACCTGAAGTAATGCAGTAATACTTTATATACTTTTCCTTCTGTAAGCACAGCATCTAGATTTCATACCCGGTATAAGAATGGAAAAAAACTAGGACACCAACCTACACACATGCACAGACACACACTCACATTATATAACAAAGTTAAAGCTCAGCAATGGCACCTTAAACGAGATGGAATTGAGGATAATATCAAATAGAGTGTAAAATTTAAATGCCTTCAAAATGATGCTGCACAGTGACAACTGAAAGTGGATGCCCTGAGATAAAAAAGAAATAGTTGAAAAATTGAAAAGGTGACTTTAAAATAAAAAAAAATAGGCACTTCTTTGATATTAGAATAATACATCCTGTTGTTTGGATGGTGGTAATCTAATGTATGGGATGCATTTCAATGTGTGTAAAACAAAGACTTTACTTTCCTTCATGTTTCCATGGACACAAAAGTTATGCACGCACGCACGCACACACACACTCCACATGCACAGCACATGATTTTTTTGATCATTGAATTCACGTGCTATTCTGATTGCATTGTATCTGTGACTGAGCGTTTCCTTACTGAGATCTGTGTGAGGGCAGAAGGGATTGTGTAACGTCTAAACTGGTGGTCACTTTGCTGAACAAAATGTCGACAAAAGCGTCATTTCAAGAGTTCTGATAAAATCTTGTTCTCTTTTCCATTTTTTTTTCCAGCAATCCGATAAAACAATGATGTTACTGTTTCAGTTTCTGCAGCCTTCATCTCCTCTCTCTTTCTTCCATTCTGTTTTTCCATTCTATCCAATTCTCTCCTTATGTCTGTTCCTTCGATTTTCCACCAGTGCACAGCTTAGGCTTTGGCTTCGTGTTGATTCATCTCCAACCCATCCTTTTTTTTACGTCCCAGAGCTTCTGCCTCCTCCAAGGTGGTTGTTAAAGGTTTGCCCAAGGTCTCAGGCAACAGCAATGTCAGCACTCCAATAATGAAGGCCAGGATTCCCACGATGAGCTACACAGAGGTCATGATGAAAGAAAATTTTGTATTTATTCTTTCTTACCCTTGTAGATAAACTATGATAAATAGGGCCAGGGTGCTAAGGTGACAGAATGAACAAGGTGAAAACAGTTCTGAGAAAACTAGCCAAAAGAGAACATGTATACCTGAGGTAGGTAGATCCAGACATCAGCCAGGTACACACAGAAGGGGGCTACCACACTGCCAACACGGCACATCATACTGCCACTACCTACTGCCAGAGACCTGGAGGGAGATCATGCATGGGGTCAACAACATTGGACAGGACATATTTAGTGACATCAGGTTACAGATATAACACACAACTGTTTCTTAAAAGATCTATTTTCACAAATTGATTCTAGTCCAGATGTTCTGTGTTTTGGGGAGCTGTAGCCTATGTGTTTTGATTCTTTTAGTTTTTACCTGATGATGGTTGGATAAAGCTCACAGGTGTACAGATAGATGAGACCAAAGGCAATGGCGATGGCAAACTTCCCTGTCATGCTAAGAGCGATGGCCAGTGCCTCGATATCCTGTGGAAGCAGGGTGGGGGGTGGGGGTGGGGAGTAAAGAAGTGAGCTGGTCTGTCACGGACATAGTTCTGTTTTGAAGGGCAAGATGTGATCTTATGGCTGATGTCATCACACACTTGACCTTTGACCTTCAGACTTTTCATCAGGCCACCAACTCTTGTTAATAGTCAAGCTTTAAACAAGAGCACAGAGTCTTACAGCACTCCATGGACGGGTGAACTAAAGTTCATGCTAACTCAAATCACATTTTCTAATAAACTGATCTAATAAACCGATGTGATGATTGCTCCCTCAGTCACTCACTTTTCATTTGCTTCATTATTATGTTCTGTGGCACGGGAACCTCTTAAACAAAATTATTTCTTGGGAATGTGAATGTGAGTTTTTCATGTGTGTCAACAGTACAGTTAGAGTACTGTTGACACACAGTCCTGCAAGGCCTGTTATACAACATATACCTATCTTTGAATGGGACAGCTTCTGTAAGTTTATATGATAGTTTACTGCATGCACATGTGAAAAAGTTGTTCTTGGAAAGTGAGCTATGATCTGAGGGCTTACAGCCCGTTTGTTACAAACAGCTGGAGAACTGCAACTCAGCCTGTTGCTGTGATGCAACTGATACAGACAGCAACACCTGGCCAAGACTGACAATGCTAAAGATACACAGAATGAAGAGGGAGCTCTGTTGTGAGGCGATCTCATCCAGATAAGCTATTTTTAAACTGCTGGCCACAATCCAACAAGCTTTATATAAGGCTGTTCGGAAAGCCCTGTAATTTTTTTAAAGTTTATTTACTTAACATCTTTGGTGTTAATCAGTCACCGCTAGGGTGTGTTTGCATGGTAGTAGCAGTATGTGGCCACATGTGATTATATGACATATGACGGTTTTCACGGAAAAAGAAATGCTATATCGTGTGTCAACAGAGTGTAATGCTTCGTAAAACTTACTGTGGTTATATTTGGACAGAATACAGATAATGAATAGGTAAAGCCACTGAAATAAGCATAAATATTAGGCTTTAGTGTAGGTAGCCATAATAAAAAGGGGGACTGTTACCATACCTCCTAGGAAATCTGAGACAGGTGAAGGTAAGTGGATTGTGTTACCTTTGGACAGAGCCAAGCTAGCTGCTTCACAGTGTTTCCGGTCTTTATGCTAAGCTAAACGTGGTTGCTGGCTGTTTATATATTTACCGTACAGACTTGAGATTGTATTGTACTGCTCTGTGACTAAGGAAACTATCACCAAAACAAATGAATGTGCAGTATTCTTCTTAGTCATTAAAGTGAATCTTAACACTATGAAACTCTTCTCTAGTATTTAGTAACATTAGAGACCGTGGCATGTTTACCAAGATAAGATATATTTGTCCATGTCGTTTACATGGACAAATATACATACACTCTAGTATGTGGAAGTATGCAGAGAGTGTTTCATTAGACTGTGTCTTCCTGTGGAGGCCTGCAGAAGTTACTTCAGTGACACAAACAAAGAAGAAGGAAAACAGAGATACTGCCTCCATTGCTTTCTTTCTGCATGCCGCTGTTTTTGACGTCATGCTTGTTGACCACTCTCTGTTCAGAATGGCTTTCAAGGTCAAAGGTCATATTTACTTGGGCATTAAGTAGCAGCAGTTAGTCAACCCACCCCTAAGCAGTACTAATTGGGTCATAGCTGAAAACACATACACACACTGGGAACTGCATGTGTTATTTATCAGAGCTCAACAGTAAAAGTAGTCCTGTGGCCAGGGGGTAATGTTAGGACAACGTACTCAAGAGCAAACGGTCCAGGCAGATTGTGCTGGAGCAGAAAATCAGCAATCCTGTTCCTGTTTCTGGCTTGGCCCTGACAGATGACTCCCCATAATTCACGGACACACCCTGTTGACAGCAGAGTCGCTGTCACATGTTTAAGGCTCCAAATACAGTTAGACATCAGGATTTGACAAAAAAATGTAAGTGATAACACTTAAAGGATAATTTGCCTGCACTGACCGTGACACAATGATTTGTGTGTTGTCCAGCAGCACTGCTCAAAATCTGGGGTCAAATTAGTGCAAAAATTAAATAATACTGTTCTTTAAACATCTGAGGATGCAACAAAGGTGGACAACATGAACTATAATATACCAACACTTGACTTTCTTAAACATATATACACATACACTGTCTCTCTCACACGCACACACATTCTTTGTATATACGTACACCAGGAACCACTATGATGAGCATACAAGCAACTCCAGCCAGGAGCAGAGCTGGGGCGCAAGTTTTCTTCCTTCCAATCCGGTCCATTGCAAAACAGCCAACCAGATAAGAGGGGAGCTCCACTGCACCTGGAAACAGCCATTCACAGCAGTTCTCAGTCAGAGGTTATCACGGCACTGACAAACTGACACTGTGATATTCTGCCTACGGGACCTAAATAACATGCATCTGAAATGCTGTGTGTCTTCTAAGTGGGATAAATGCTCCCTCTGGATGTTAAAGGAAGCACATTAAGTCAACATTTTCTGTTAAGTACAAAGAGAGAAAAAGAAAAGGAAACTTAATGCAAACACTGACATTAACAGTGCCAAATAAAGTATCTGTGATATACATTCATGGAATATAATGTCTTTTATAGTCTTTATAGTGAAATAGCATTACATGAGCAATACGTCAGTTTTGGTTCCAGTACAAATCCTAGTTTCTTTATTAGATAAAAAAGACAGCAAGCTTTAGTTGTGTTTTATTGCTGCAGCGTAATTTCACCCTCTGTGTTTCCAAATACAGAGCAGTAAACAAAGTCAAAGCAGAGAACAGCAAATGATCTTACTATCCTCTCAATGACAAAATATTCTCCACATAAGATACGACCCCAGAGATGAACATGATATTTGAGAGCGTACAGCACAAACATTGTAAACAGAGCGTAGATTTATGGCGGTGATCCTCCAGATATGTTTGAATAGTACTCTGGCCAATTTGATAAACAGGGCTGCATTAAGCTCAGGGCTAATGGCCCTATTTGTTTACATGAGAAAAGGCAGATCTGTTATGAGACTAAACAGGTCACCTGAAAGAATCGCCCACACACACTGAGATGTGTGTAAAGAGGTACAGCGCTTGTCAACAGGTGCCTAACCCATTTACAAACACAAACGTATCAACATTTGGATAACCCAAGCAGGATGTTGTTGTATAGTTTTGCAATAGTTTTACCACTATTTTCCTCCTCATTAGCCACTCACTTACCAGCTAGGAAGAGGTTAATGTATTGGTTTCCTCCCAGGTTGACTGAGCCTAAAGAAAAGACATAGTAACCCAAGCTGCCGATGAACCAGATTGCCCACACTGTGCATGTGCGACCCGCCATCCTCCAGCTTCCAAACAGATCCAGGATGGACAGCTTCTTTTCAGTCTGCGATGGACGCTCCTCTCCCTCTTGCTCCAGCAGAGCTCTGCCATTCTCTCTTTCCTCTGGCTCCAGGAGCTCCTCTGCTTTCAGCCTGCATTCAAGGCCGTTGAAGCGGGCTATCGCATCCAGCAGGGTCTGAGTTTCCTTGTAGCGGCCCTTGGCCATCAAGTAAAAGGGCGTCTCAGGGAACTTCCAGCAGAAGAGCAGGAATGGCGAGGTGCATATGGAGAGGATGATCTGGTAGATCCACCAGACCCGCACCAGGTAACCAGTCAGAGCTACCACCATGATGCCGACCGCAAAAGCCGCGTGCACGTGCATAGAGGTCCATGTGCGTACTTTGATGCCAGTGAATTCTGTAACGTACACAAACACCACCACGAGGTAGCCACTGGACACCTGCCAAGATCAAAGACGAGAAAGAGGAAAGGACAAAAATTCTGAATATACATGCTTGTGATGCTAAACTAACAGTGAGCTAGTAGGCTTACTGTGTTTATGGGCACTTTGTGTCCATATTATTACCACAGAATGCACAGTGTCTGGTTGTGTTAAGTATTAAAGGATTTTAAACAGTTTCTTATTGTTTTAAGCCACATATTCAGCACTTGTAACTTTTACTGAACAGCAGCCACAGTGGCCACAAGAATGTAAGACTGGCACAAGAAGAAACGTATCATAAAATCAGCAAACATTTACACAGAGACTTTTATATTTCTAAACATTAGCCACCATAAGCTGCTGGTCATATCAGACCAAGTCAGACTGCAGCAGCGAAACTCCTGCATGTATTGAAGTGAGCAAGGGTGAATTTTATCACTTATTTATTCTTTTGTAAAAGAAACAGTGTGGCCTTTTGTCTTTTTAAACATAGTCTGGCTTTAAAGTTGAACTCCTTGTCATTTCTATGTATACAAAGTACCATTAAAAAAAAAAATCATAGGAAGATTTATATTGACAATTACATGTTGATATATCTGCATCTTAAAGTTAAACATGTTTAATGCTGTTTATTTTACCAGGAATCTTTAAATCAGAGTTTAATAAATATGGTGGTAATAAGGCTTTAAATCCCTACTTATAAAACAGAATACCCCATGTAAAGTGCAGCTCTGTAGTATGAGCCTACATGGTCTGAGAGTCTGACTCTATGTGGAAAAACAACAGCTGTAGCTGAGGAGGACTGGAGGGGGATGGTAGAAGACGTAGAGCAGTTGAACAGCGGACAGACTGCACAACTTTACTGCCACGCAGGCTTGTAACCCTAACGACTCTCTTCCTTCGCCTTGTAAACATGTTCTTTTATGCACATATCATGTATTACTCTGTACATAAAATCACACAAACACACATACAATTATACAAAGACACACTGAAGTCTCTATTGCTTTCTTTGCTCTACTGCCATGTATCCCTTAAATTCCTTATGATCGTTTATGTATAATTTGGTGGTCAAGTTTCTTTTTTATACTGTTGCACCAACTGACCTTTACCAGAACAGAGGATCGGATGTAATGTGTAAGACGTGTGATATGTGTGATAATCTAATGTTTTAGATCTTTAGGTTTCCTAAAGGCCTGAGCACGAACATCAACTCAAACGTAAATGTCATATTTACAGATATCAGTGCTTGGCATGCAGAAAAAAAGATCCTGCCATTGACATCTCTATAATTTTGGGGGGGGGGGTTTGTGACTGTTAAAAATGTGAGCAATTCTGGTTTCATGTCTGCTAGTTTCTTGCATTTCCTTGTTATGTGTGAATGTAAATGGTTTCTCAAATCTATTACTATATCATAAAACAGTTGATATTCTACTTTATTTGTTTTTCACGTAAATACTTTGAAACTAATTAAACCTAGATATAACAACTTAGGCCCCAGCCAGAAGAGGGCAGACATACAGTACATATTCAATTGAGGTTACATTTATAGTTAGTGACATACTTATCATAAACAGCTGGAGCAAACATCTTGCTTTGATTTGCATGTTGGCTTGACTGCAATATGACAAACTGGAGGTGGATCCTAATACATTCATAGAGAACATTAGCAACTGGCTGAGAGATTCTTTTGTAGAGAAACATCCAGAAACTGGTCACACAGCGTACCTAAGGACACGTGTTTGTTTACAAGCAGAAAGTGGAAAATAAGGCACCTCCCTTATCCCATGTGAGCTTTTGCAACAGCTCAGAATGCATGCGTTCATAACAGACACTCCTTTCAAAATGTATAGACTAACATTGGTGTTTTGAAAAATGTATGCAAAATGCACCTTCACACTGGATTGCCCTCATTGGCTAAAGTCCCTGTTACTGCATTGAATTTCATACTGCAGTGAGGTCATTATACCATTGCACATTAAGTGATCTGACATTTCCTCAGTGGCACCATCCATGGCATACAAATAAATACACACACACAAAAATACAGAACCATACACAGTGCAGAAGTGCACATACACATGTACACACACTGAACTCACCATGGCAAGGAGGAAGCGGAGCACCACAAAGAAATAGTAGTTTCCAGAGAAGGCTACAGCCACCCCGAGCCCAAACTGACAGAGGCTGGTGAACATCAGAATCTTCACACGGCCAACTCTGGAAAAGAGAGACATGCTCACTGTAACTCATTGGTAAGTGATTGGTCTGTGAAGATTCTCAGTCATCCAAGAAGCGTTGAGTGAAGGGCGATTGAACTTGGCTGTAGACCAACTTTTCTGGGATCGCTGACAAGCAAAACCTGACCTTACAATGTGAGCCATGGGGACCAAGGCTTTGTCACTGCCCACCCCAGTAGCAGAAGCAATAAATGACTGGCCACTACGCATAGATAGGTTCATAGATAAAAAAGCATAAAACGTAAGGACAGATACAGTGAGGTGCAGTAATGATGAATTCATCAAAAATAACTACTGCCATCAGCACTTAATCCTACCCTCCTCAATCTAAACTGTTAGTGGGATCCAGGAGAAGAGATGGTTGGGAAGACATCAAAGCAAGTGTACCCTAGAGTCCTACTTCTAAACCACCTGACCACTTCAGTTTTGGCTGATGGGCCAGGTCACCTGATCTGCCCCATTCTATTGCGCCACTTTCATCTCTATTTCCTCACCAACGTATCATCCTTCAGTCCCACCATCCACACCAAACATCCACTCATCACTCATCATCTCTTACCCACAACTCCATGCTTACCATGGGTGTGCAGTCAATGTCACATTTAATGCTGCTGCAGAAGTGCAAACAAGTCTCCCGAAGTTATGACTACTTGTGCAGAGGATTATAAAGGCAGTAGTAGTTAACCCCCACCATCCCATTGTGTGTGTTCCCTCACCCACCTCCATCATCCTGCAGCCCTTGCTTACCTGTCAGCAACGTCGCCAAACACCAGCGCTCCGATCAGCACCCCAAGCATGAAGCTGGGCTGGCACAGCTTGGCCAGCCACTCTTTCTCACATACCAGGTCCCAGTCCGTCACAATACTTTGGTGAACTTCAGTTTTGTCGTAAACAAAGTTCCCACCACAGGCTTTCACCGTTTTGTTGCCATCAAAGTCATAGGTAAAGTATGTTGGGTTGATGCGCAGGGCGCAGCGACATCGACTGAGCTCCCACTGTTCTCCTTCAGCCGTCCTCACCACCAAGGGCCCAGTCGCTGATTTGAAGACCGGCAGGATTTCTTCCAGACTGGATCCCGTCAGGTTACCATACAGGACATCAGTGATATTGCCGGGCACACTGCATACAAAGTTTGGAGCCTCCACCAGGAAAACTGAGGCCAGGTAGTGGATTCCACAAGCTATGGCCTGGAAGACTGCTGCAAAATACAGACACGCCTGAAATCTGGAGAGAAAGAAAATTCATTTAAAATATGCTGACACAAGATCTGGAGAGGGGTGGTAAGTATTGATCACCATGGTCTCCCATTTAACAGATAACTCCAAAAACGTAACATTAACTGCTCATCTTCTGATGAGTTTTAAAAAGCTAGAACAATACACATATTATACCCGTGTTGTATAAATATTTATGAGACACTGCCTTTGGATTATAATTAATACAATGATTTATTCAAAACACAAGATAAAATTAGATTTCATGTGATTCAAGTTGGACTGTTCTGTGTGTGTGAAATGTGTGTGTGTGAAATGATCTCATCCCTTGATATTTAAAATACATGTACTTGTACAGAAATATAAAATACAACTTTTAATTAAGCACTTAAAAGGTGGGAAATAATACACTCACTGGTGGTGGGAACAATGGTATTTTGTTATACAAAAGAACAAACATGAGTTTCTTTCATGAGTCATTGTGAGAAAACATGACTGAGAGAGAAATTAAAAGAATTCAAAACTTTATTACTTTAAAGTGAAATAATTAAACGGTTTGATCTATATTCTGCCATTTTTAATTTAATTTGTCAAAAAGAGATATACTTCTACAGCAGTTCTTTTTCAAAAATCTACAAAGACGACACTGACATGTAAAACAGTAAAAAATAAGGGTCCAAAAGTGCACAACACATGAAATGTAAATTGTACGAGACCTCAAGCTGTTCGTGCTGACTGTTTTCAAAATCGCATTTGTAACGTGGAATAAAAATAACGTGGAATAAAAATAACCATGTTACACCAACTGGTTCTTGGTGATACCACAAAAAAATACCCCAAACCCGTTCACAGAAGGAAGTGAGCCAACATCGTGCGTCTGGAGAAGAGTCGAAATGCTCTCGATACCTGTTGAAATGTCCGAGCTCGTCGAATATTCTCTCTACGGTCATTTTCTGACGGTGGATTCGTGCGTCGAGGCTCCCGGTGCGTCTTTCTCCCCGGCGGCCAGCGGATCCTGAGCGCTTCAGCACCAAGTATCAACAAACTGTGGCTGTCACCGAGGGGAGTGAGGGTAGGAGGGGCGCGTGTGCGTGCGCCCCCGAGCGCACACACACACACACACACACACACACACACACACACACACACTTGTACAGACTCACATAATCACACACAGGTACAGACACACACACACTTTCAACCACAAAATGAGCGGGGGAAAAATGTGATGTTTTGGAATGTCACGGAAAAAGATCTAAATAAACATAATTAATGCAAACTATAGTTGTATTTTTGCTGGAATTTCTGTTTATTCTGTAATTTCTGATGAGTTTAATTATATTTTAAAGCCTCACAGTCACGGATACTTATTTTGTATAAACTCTCACCTCAGTTAATCACAGCCTGCAGATCTCCTAAGTGATGAAGACAGGAATAGTCTGGGAGCAGGACTGTTTATTCTTTTGTAAATAGACTGTCTTTACATAACATCCACCAGCGTAACACTAGGCCTCAGTCATCATGGAGCAATATTTCTTCTGAGGTGTTACCCCTGTCAGGATCAACTTCTTCCAAAGCAAGGGAGACTGTAAATACGCCTGGCATTTACAGCTTAAGTGTAGTGGTAATGAGCTGCTGAGCTCATAACTGTCACAAGGTCATGGTTAACCTCTGAACCAGCAACATGCTGCATCCTCACTTCCATCCCCTCACTCTCCAAACCAGGGCTGTAACTATTGATTATTTTCATTATCAATTAATCAGAAGAGATGGGGAAATGAAAAAAAAAGCTCTTCTTCTTTATACTTTTACCTGTCAAACTCTGACACCAACAGGTCTGAACTATGAAAAATATGAAGGATACTGTAAAGTTGTGGTGTGTGTACAGTTACAACCCTCCAATTATTAGTAATCCTGCTCTCTACTTCCTTAATTAAGTGATTACTCATTTGACATTCAACTTTGTTTTAAATTATGTTCTCAGATTTCCGAAGCTGCAGCCATGAAATATTGGATCGTTTTTATTGATAGTTAAATGATTGATAGTTGACGATTACTTTTCTGTTGATCAACTAATCAATGAATTGATTAATCATTTTCAAACAAACAAGAAAGCTTTGAGTTTGTGTGTGTTTACGTGTATGTGTTTCTGTACAAGTGGGGTTTGATGAGCATAGACAAAATAGTCTTCCAGGGTAAATCAGAGCTTTTCTGGCCTTTAAGGCCACACAAGGTTAGCTGATATGTATAGTATAACCATTGACCTGTCAGACTGTATTTGAATCAACGTAAGAGTCATTTGCTACATTTTGCTGCCATTGTTTTTCCCATGCTAGTGATGTAATGACATCCCAGATTATACTCTTGTTAATGTATCAAAGATCAGACAAAGAATTCCTCAAAAAAAAAACACACTCGAGAATTCACGAAATCCAATGTGTCTGTGTCTCAGCAAGAGCTTCTATTGGCGTCTTTGATTAATAATTGATAACGTGTAGCAGCTGTGGCTGTATTGACTTACTGCACCTTGCCTTGGTCAGATTCAGCAGGACTACTACTACAGTACTATGACAGTATTTGCTTTTTGCCAGCACGCTGACTTGCCATCTGCTCCACTTCCTCAGATGGGAAACAAACAGCAGAAGTATAACTGAAATACGTACTTTGTGCAAACTGAAAATAACACTTTATAAATGCTGTGTAACCTTGAAATTAACAGCAGGCCTGCCTATCATTATTTAAACATCAACAAAACATATTATTAGGGATTACCATGAAGAAAAGCTGCA
This sequence comes from Toxotes lorentzi, assembly GCA_037833715.1. Lineage (NCBI taxonomy): Eukaryota > Metazoa > Chordata > Actinopteri > Toxotidae > Toxotes > Toxotes lorentzi. Next base: position 8,964,717 of record JBBMJY010000011.1, read on the forward strand.
TTTCCTCCACACTGCCTCTTTCATTTTGGGCCACAAGGCTGGATTTCAAAAGAAATGTATTCGATTGCTTTATATGTAGAGAGAGATATTGATACAGAAATATATTAATATGTACACAGTTTATATATATATGCTGTATATATACACATCATTCAGCAACAACATTAAAACCAGTAATGTTGTTGCTGATTGGTCCATGGTACATTCCTGATGAGATATAGGCTATAGTAGCAATTTTAGCTAAAGCTAAATACAGTGTATGTTATTGACACTGGGTCTGTGACCTCTGGCTGGAGTTTGATCCATTTCTTTGAAGAGCTGTGTCGCTGACTCTAACCTCTTTTTCCCTCCTACTCCCACTGACCTGTCAGCTTTTATTTGCTGTCCACCTCCTTACTTGTTTTCAAAGATATTGAGAGGGAGCTGATAAAACGTTGTGCCATGTGGTCATTATGGAAAAAAGGTCCTTATCCTAGTTGAGCTGTGAATGGTTGTTTTTGCACGTCATGTTCTGTTTGACGTTTGAGCAGATTTGTTTTTTGACAGATACTCTTATTAAGTTACTGAATCAGTCTGTGATCTGGTGTACTGAATTTTTTGTTTTTTCTTTTTTGTGATCTGACTACAGTGACAGTGAATAAAGGTTTGAATGTGGATTATTCTGGGTGGCCCCAACCAAAAGCAAACACATCCTAACCTTCACCTGCTCCTGTCACAACTGGCTGCTTCCCACCGAGCGAGACTTTGATAAGTTTCCCCGAGTTTCTGCGTTTTCCTCAGCCAAAAAAAAAAAGCCTTTATTTTCCTTAGCAGGGTAACCTATTTCAGTCCAGCTTAGTCCAGTTTTACCTGCTTTACCTTTCTCCTTAATCTCTAACACCTTTACTTAGTGCTTAGTAAAGGTGTGATTGATCTGTCTACTGGATATAAAAATATTGTATTTAATCTGCTCCTGGGACAAAGATTTTTTTTGGAGGCACCGTCTGTGCTAAGTTTGAATGTAATTGTTTGACTGAATGATTTCAGACATGTCATAGTAAATATTTTATTACGAATATTTTTTTGCCATCAAAATCCAACAGTTAACTTCCAATGCCCTCAATGGTATTTATCTGCCGAGTTGACAGTGGGCCTCTGCGTGACCTCTGCCTGACCTCTGTTTGACCTTTAAACTGCTAAATCAGGAGGATCCAGTGGATCACGTTCACTTGACCTCTGCCCTTTGGACCTTATTTTAGCAGAGGAGATGAGGAGAGGAGAGGAGAAGAGACTAGAGGAGAGGAGACAGATTTGCACAAATGCATTCCATGTGGCAGCAGCTTTTGGCCAGATCCCGACAAATCATTGCAACATGTTGTAATGCCATCTACAGAGAGAAAAAATGTCTCCTGTGTGCAGTCTGAAAAACCCACAACAAAGATGTTCTGAAACTTTGTTCTGAAACATGTGGAGCCCCTGACTTACTTTTGCTCTTTGTCAGGATGTAATCAAAGGCACATAAACAATCACAAGTAATCAGTCACATTCACCTCCAACACACACAACATACATGTGTACAAATACACACAGCTCCTGAGCTTTGCATTATTCTCAAATGTATCATGCCTCAGTTTATGTGATAATTTCAACAGGCATCGACTCTCAGTTTAATAGCGGTGCATTCTTTCCTCATTCTCTCACTGCTTCCAGTGCGATTACCGGTTAAATTACCAGCTGACCTACATCACTTCAGGCATTCACAGACTGAGAATCAGTTCTAATCCAATCCATATGGTAATAAGTGTTCATGACTGACCACTCGGTGGCAGTAGAGACTGTCAGTGGCACATCTCTTCACTGGCATCTGTTTCCCAAACCTGACTTTTTTTCTGTTCTTTCTTTGTCATTTTCTTGCTAGAATTACCAGACGTTTACTTATCAGTTGCTAGAAATGTTGCGAGTCTAGCATCAAATTTTATTCCTTTACTCACCAAGAGCTGTCTCCAGCGATACCAAGAACGTGTATATGACACCTGTAAAAGATTTTCCACACTCACTGTTGTTTTAACTGTTCTACTCCACAAATCCGGCTTCTGACTTCTGAGAGAATTAATATACTGATAATAATTAATAATATAAATAAGTAATGATTGGTAGGTAGGCAAGTTCTGGCACAAACTTCTCTCATAAGCTTTTCTCATTACCATAGCAACAAGCCTTCCCGTAATCTGTGACTTAGAAAAACTGTTGGGCATATTGCTGTAATAAATCCATCTGAACCAATAACACTGCACTTATCAAGTTTTTATTCCAATTACTGCTTTCATTTACCACCATATTGTTCTTTCGGTGTCTTTTGTGTGTATTTTAACACAGTACATACAAACAAAACAAAACCAGCATGTGGAGGGTTGTGTTCTGCTGACCATAAAGTTCACCTTAGCACTATAAATCTCTCAAACTAACCCTTACTTTCACAGATGTGTGTTTTGATGTATGTTTATTGTCCTCAGAAACCAACCTCACCTTGAAACTGATCGGAAAATACAACACAAGCATCAGAAAGAAGTAATCATAATCCAATGCATAAATCCTTGTGCTCCCATCAATAGTGTTTTTACTCCAAAGGGGGCAGTAGAGAGCTACTTATAAGCCGATATCCAAACACAAATATTTGCCATTGATTCCAGGTGAACAGATGAAAGAAGGCAGCCTTATCATTATCCTGCATTTTCTTAAGATTTAGCTGTGAGAAACTCTCTGTGAAGTCAGGCACATCCTAATTTCCATCCCAGTGAAACTGTTGTGTGCGACGCTTCTCTCTGTCCAAAATTAATCCGCTTTGGCAGTCCTGATAAGTGATATGTCCTCTTTTTACTCTAAAGTATCAGTAACATATTTAATAAATGGTTGCACAAGAAGGGGCTCTAATTATTAATTTGTTCATAAACAACGGCAGATTTAATGGTCTTTGGAGGGAAATCAATGACAAAGCTAATGAAGTGACTTGAGAAGACAGTTAGGGCAGAGTTGGCTTACAAATACATTTGTTGAAAGTTACTGGCACGAAAAATTAAAGCACAGAACTTTTCAGCAAGTTGCCTCAAGATTTCAAGACCAGACCGAATACTGCAGAGTGCCAAGCAAAATCTAATTTAGAGCCTCCTACAATACTGGAGGATACACATACGTACTGAGTGCACGCATGTGCGGATGTTGTTCCTAGACTTTAGTTCAGCATTTAATACAATCATCCCACAGCATCTGGTGGGCAAACTGGGACTCCTGGGCTTTAGCACTCCCCTGTGCAACTGGCTGTTAGACTTCCTCACTGAAAGACCACAGTCAGTGCAGGTCGGCAAGAACTCCTCCAGCGTCATCACCCTCAGCACGGGCTCTCC
>JBBMJY010000011.1:8991729-9073649 GCA_037833715.1 Toxotes lorentzi
ACACACACACACACACACACACACACACACACACACACACACACACACACACACACACACACACACACACACCTTGGTCATACTGTTGAATCTCTGCCAGGTATGCTGAGCATCCTACTCTCAGGAGGGTTCTGCTTTGCTGTAAAAGAGACTTACAAAACCGTCGACTCCAGCCCACTGCTGCACATTAGAATGGATTTAATAGAAATGTGAAATACTAGTTCTAGTGCATGCGTGTGCAGTGTTGAATGCAGTACATTACTGAATATGTACACTTGAGCGTGTACAATTGTGTGTGTAGTTTTGTGTGATTCTGTGCCTGTGTGTACAGTGGACACCTTTCATTTGCATGCTGTGTAATGAGCTGTGGACGGATGTGCCTGGGCAGGATGAGCAGCTGTTCTCTGATTGGCCTGTCACATGGTGGGGGGGTGGTGGGTGGAGGGGGATGGATTTGGGGGGGAGGTTGCAGGATGTTTTTCCACAAGAAAGACCAATTATCCACCTTTCACCTCTCCTACTCAAACTTCCTTCTCTCATCCTCCTCCATCCTCCTCCTCTCATAGTTTCAGTCTGACTTTGTGATCATAATTATTATTTTCCCCTCATTCGCTCAAGCATACGAACAATATGTGCATGTTGCGGATGAGTCATCCCTTGCTATAAAGACACAGCCCACATTCCGGCCAATCAAGGCGGGCATTGAAACTTGTGCAGTACTTGTGATGCTGTTACTACAACAACAACGGGAATATCCACAGTATATACCTAATCTCTTTATACCTCAGTTTGTCCTTGAAGTTACACAAAAAGTATTGTGTTTGTGATGCTTTCATAAAAGCATGTAAATATCCTGACCTACATGTTAGCTGTAAAAACACAATATTGTGCATGTAGGCTCATTGAAATCGCTTAGTTAGAAACTTAATGCAAGTGAGCTATAATTAATGTCATTACTTACACCTATGCCTTTCCTTATCTGTTCTTTTACACTAAGGAACATGGTAGTAGACAATCAGTCAGTAACCTATCCTTTTTATGTATGTGATCTCAAGAACTATTCAGGCTTATCTTGACCTTACCCAACAAGAGCTGAAAAGAGTTTTGTACCTTGGGTTTGAAAGAGATCCACTCATGACAATGTTCCTGTAGACTGCAGGTCATGTAGCAGTTGTTCAAATTTAGAGCACTTATATAGGCTAAAGCACAGCAAGGGAATTAAGAATGCCTGCACTTCATCACTCATTGGTCATGCTGTGCTAATGTGATCCATTGTGAGATAAAGGATGGAAGGAAAACAGCCTGCCAGTCAGCAAATAGCTTCCCGGCCCACCCAATGTTTGTTAACCAGTCTCGCCTCCAAGACAGGCTGTTGACATAATAGTTCAGTGCAAGGACAGGCAGATTCAAGGCTCTGTTTATCAGATTTACACACACAGGCACGCACGCACATTTCCACATCTGCTTGCCATGACATCCAGTCAACAGGGATCTCTTAATAACCCTTATAACCCACATGTTGGAAGTAGTTCCTCATACATACAAATCTACATATCCATTCATCCAGAGTGTTACCGCTCCTGCACTCTGTGGTCTCATGAGAGAGGATATTACAGCTAGTACAGACCCTACTTTATCAGCATTGTCATCCACAAGAGCTTCTGATGCACTGTGACTACCCCCTTTAGCCCCTGCAGTTCCATGAGTAATCCCCGATCCCTGTCATCGAAAGTGTCACTGTAGTGATTCCCAGCCAAAAACACCTCGCCACAGAATGGGAAACTCTCAATGAAATATTTAGTGAGGTAAAAAGAGACGTCTAGTTGCATCTCAATCTCTCCGATACACTTATCTCTCATCTCCCTGCTAGTGGGATGCATTCGGGGACCCGATGCTTCATCTGTGATATGTACTCCCTCTGCCGCAATTACAGAATACAGCCGCAGCACAAACAAGACACAGGGGAACATGGAGACAGCGACCGAGAAGGGAAGAAAAGGAGAAAATTGCAGAATTAGAGGAGGGAGGGGTGGGATCAAGAGAGAACAGTAGTGAGAGAGGGAGTGGGAAAGTGAGGCAGAAGCATGAAACAGGCAGAAATACAGAGGAATATGCCTGTCTTTCATGTACAAACATATTTCAAAATGGGGGAAAGAAAGGGTAGAGGAGAACAAAAGCGAGAAACATTAAACAAAAGAGGCATAAGAGAGAAACAGAAACAAGACATATCTGCAGGCCAAAAGCATCTGTTCTCTCTGTGTTTTTGGATTATTGATTTTTTTGGCTGGGGGAAGGTCGCGTCAGGGTCACACACTGACTGTAAGATGTTTGGTATGTAGCCTGTCAGTAACATTTTACTCTGAGAATTCACAATTGCATTTGACATTTGCGACAACTGGCGCTGAAGTTGTTTCTTGTCACAAAGAGGATCTTCGGGTCTTTAAAATACATGCCACTTGTAAAGTTTTAGCTCAGGTCGCTCTGGAATAAAACAGGAAACCTTCATCCTGTTTTGAGCTCATAAGCAATTGCCCTTGGTACTATCAAGTGATAGCATGATGGGAAAGTGGATGGTTTTATTTTGAGCTGACACGCCATTGATTAGATTTCCCATGAAATCCGACCCACTCCCATTCAGTAAAATGCAGCAGATCTCATTTGAAGCTGCAGCAGTGTCTCTCAGTGAGTGTGGTAATGTGTTGAAATTATAAAGCTACATTCATGCATCCATCCCCCTCTGTCTAAGTACTGTCTGAAGTGATATGATACCCAATTTTCTGTACCAGTACCAAACCTTGATTTCCTGCAAACCATGCTTGCAGTCCATGGATGGCAACATCAGTCTGTAGGTTGATCCAAAAATATGGGAATGAGGTTGACATTTATGTTTTGAGTGAAATGTCGCATCAACTATTTGCTGGATTCCCATGAAATCTGCAAGAACTTTGTCCAAATATAATTTAGTAATAATCAAAACAGCTAGATTTGGATTTAAATCTTACATACATACCTGATTATCTTGTCCTGTGTGGGCTGCAGGTTGGGGGTGGATGATCGATCCCTGGAGCATTTCCTCGCCCGGTCAGGATGTGAGGTCCACTGCTTCGATCCGAGCCTGAAGCAGGCTCACCTGCAGCAAGGTGAGATGTGGCTCCATCGGCTCTCTGTAGACTGGAGGGATCCAAACCCTGCCATCGTCGCTCAGCGCCAGTACGCCAACACAAAGAAACTGGCCACCATCCTTAATGACTTTGGACACAGACAGGTAAGAGCTGATCATACTCATAAGCTGCATGCAAACACATGCCTGTGCATCACAGCACAGTCCATCATGATTCATTCCTCTGTTGTCTGTCTCGGGCATCAGGTGATTAAACTCCCGTATATCATCTTGTTTTTCCTTCTTTAAATATTATCATCCTGAATGCTCTTCAAAGACACCCAGGGTTAGATAGGGATCCGCATATGAGATCAATCATGTAAACACACACACCAGGCCCACTGATAACATGCATACTAATAAACATAGTTACAGATCCAGTGAACACAACTGTTTAAGAACAGGCTGAATGATAATTCAGCATCAAAGAAGCCAAGCTTCTCTTACACAGGTAGTCAAATCACAGCTGAAAGGCTGTCAGGCTCTTGTCTCTTCCTCAATACAGGGAAACTTAGCATTAGTGGTTACATATAGATTAATGACAGAGCTTTCATTAAATGTTGTATGGCATTAAAGCTCCTATATCTTGTTTTTAAGTGATGAATGTATCCTGCTGATTATTCTTAAGGTTTGTGGAAGAATTAGACAAATAAAAAAAATGTTTTGTGCAAGTAGTGTTGTCTGGGAGATCGTTCTGCACCACTATCTCAAACAGCATCCTTTTCTGTTTGTGGAGGGGCTGCTCCTTTGTCTTCGAGGGGCTGACCTTTGGCCCTCTGTTTAAAAACGTATTCTGGTTGGTTGACAAATTAGCTGAACCTATTTATACATTATTACCTATTATTTACCTATCATATATATTATCATATATATTTATAGATAAGTGTCAGTATGTGACAAGATTTGAGCAAATAAATGTTGGCATGTGTATATGAACAAGGTGGTGGATTTGTACACCACACCATAAGTGCAGAGCCACATGCGCATCTTTGTAATGAGGTTTTAATGTGAGTACATACTGTGCCGGAGGAGCAAGCAGCAGCAGCAGCAGCAGCAGCAGCGTTTCTTCTCAAAGTCTCTTGCCCAGCCTCTGTCACAGGAAAAGCAGGAATCAAGAAACAGAGTAATTAGAAAGGTCGAAATATGCATTTGTGTGGCATTTCTTATCTGTGTTGGTTTTAATAACCACACCGATGACTCATTCACTGAGCTCTGGTGACCAGCTCGGACAGCAGACAGTGTCACCATAGGGACAAATGTCAGCAGCAGGAAGTCACATGTCATTTACCGAAAGGGACTGCATATTGAACCATTGATGATGTCGGTAACTGGACAGTACGACAGTATCAGCCCTGCTCAGTCATATTTCCACAGCAAATTAAATTAGGTGCTGCCATATTATAAACGGGAGGAAAGCAACACGATGTACAGCACAAGCTTTTCATTTCTTAGGGGCCATATCATGTCTTTGCGCATCCAAGTTACAATAGTTATCCAACATAGGTTTCTGAATAATTACATAGAAGAATGGAAGAGTGTGTTTTAATGGTACCTTTACACACTAACTTGCCTGTGTGTGTCAAAACAATAAAACAGTAAAGAGAGATTTTTGTTTGTTTCTTAGTCTATTTTAACTTAAGGTGGCAAAATATCTGTGCTATATAAGTAAGCACAATTCCATCTCAAACAATTTGGAAAAATTACACTGAATATCAAGATGGCTCGTATGTGTGTGTCTGTTAAGATGCCTTTGAGAGGCTCTGCCCTGATGTCAGAGCAGTTGTTGAAGTGCGTCCAAAAGCACAGAATCAGCAAACCTCTCAGATGTGTAATTAAATATCTTTAATTGTGATGAGCTCTCTAGTGGCAGGCTCACTAATAAAAACACATAAAACATGCTAATAAAAAAAAGGTTAGGGTAAGCTGTGATGTTTGGATCTCTGGTGCACAAGAAAAAAAAAAAGCTCAATTATTCTGACAAGACCAATCATGTGGGGAAAAAAAGGAAGAAAATAAATAAAAGTCTAGTTAATAGCTAGGTTTTATCCACCACTGACTGCAACCAACTGAATATAATGTGACGCACAACATGGTGGACACCGTGGAAGAGGACCCACTCCCTATGTAGATATGAAGGGCTCATTCTAAGCTCTTGGTTTCAGCTGACACTAATGAAAACAACATTTTTAACATTATATACCATTTCTGCCAGTAGATCCCCCTAAATCCTACACACTGGTTCTTTAACAAACCAAAGTGTGAACTTCCAATTCCAAGTTATTTTCTCAAATCAGCAGATTTGTTTGTTTATAACTTCTCATCAAAGAAATCTCTACAAATGAAAATTCTGCCAAATGTGTTGCCTAATCCTGAGACTGCTTTACAGAAATAATTACCAAGTATATTTTGATCACATTGTGCATGAGTCACTAGGAGGAGAGGAAATATTTGTCCATTGGGTATAAAAACTGTTTGCAGCAATCTCACATTAATTTCCCAGCAGTGGAGGGCAGGGATTTCTGTAGAGTGCAGCAATTTTACATAAAATATTCTATAGAGGATATGCAGAGAGGCTATTCAGCTCTGATGGTTTTTGAAGTTATCATGAATTCTTACAGAACTTTAATAATTCAATTACAGTGACAGTCTTCTCTCCACAGTTAAATGTTTGATTTTGGACTGCACAAGGAAAATGGTGGAAGTGAAAACTGTTCAGAATGGTTGAAAGGAGCAACTTGTATTTGTGTGTGTTGCCAGTGTGTCTTTATCAAAACTAAAACCCTCTGCTCTTTATTTTGTCCTTGAAACCTGCAATTAACTTGCAGTAGACAGAAGAAAAAAACAAAACCTATTTGTTGTGACCACCCCCTTGCCTTTAAAACAGAACCAGTTCCCCTCAGTACACTTACTCAGTTTTTGAAGGTAGTTGGCAGGTAGGTTGTCTCAATCATCTTGGAGAACTTGCCACTGTGATTTTTTTTTCTGTGGATTTAGGCTGTCTCAGTGTCTTCTGTCTCCTCATGTAACGCCGGACTGACTCCATGATGTTGAGATTATGGCTCTGTGGAGGCCAGACCATCTGTTGCAGTACTCTGTGTTCTCCTTGTAAACAAAGTTAGTTCTTCATGACTGTGGCTGTGTGTTTGGGGTCATTGTCAGAAAGAACCTGGGGAGTGATCAGATGCCTCCCTGAGGATATTACATAATGGATGAAAATCATCAATCAAACATCTGAAGTATAACTTCTGTACAGGGATGCATTTCACCCAAATTACTTTAGTTATTGACATAAAATATCTTACTTTGGTCTGCAACCACAAGCAAAATGTTATTATATCTCAATTCGTTCCAGCATGGTTAAGGATCAGTTAGCGTGGCTCAGTCTGCACAGCAGTGTAGCAAGTCATCTTTCCAAAGCTCGAGCACCATATGGACTTTGCTGAGACCAGACAGGAGTCTTGCCAGAGATAGCAGCGTCTACTGCAGAGAGTTGATATTGGCAGCAATAGATCATAGACCATTGAGACAGAAAGACAAGGGAATGCATCGCCTCCTGATGATGCCACATCATTTTCCATTACGAGGTTTATGTCCAATTAAGGAATATATCTCTGCTTGTGGGAGTCCACTGGGAGGACAGAGGACAACATTTGGACTTGTTCTCCACAGATAGGAGTTTTCCTAGAGTTTTTTTAGACTTGTTCAGTTCCACTAATGAGGCCTGGGAATTCTGTAGCACCACCAAGGGCATCAATTGGAGAGGAATTTCATGGCCACTTTAATATCTGTGCTGTCATGGCACCAGATGATGTTCTCAATTTAGTTCTAGGAATGTCAACATTTCCCACAAAAACACAAAACTATGAGAGTCCTTTTGTTGGTATCTCAAAGGATGAATGTAATAATCCTTGACAATACAATACCCTGGGCCTGTTTCTGATAAATCCTGTAATCTAAAATCTCTACTCAGGTCTTATCACTACTAATTTAGTGGCTACATGGTGTACTAGCTGAGAAACTGAGACATTGCTGAGAGTACATGGAATAAAAGCACTGTCGCCAATGAGCCTTTTAAACACATAAAGGACAGACAGTGGACATCATTAGCAATCCAGTAGACTTGAGACGAATCCCAAGGATGTGCATTAAAATTTGGGCATGCATGAGTCTCCTTACATGAATATGACCTAAGGGTGCTATTAACATTCATCTTATAAAGCATTTCCTCTCTGCTCCAACACAGCATGCCTTGTCAAGCTGCTCTCTTGCTCAATCCATCATCAACATTGCTAAAGCATGAACAAAGGCCAAGCTTCACTTACTCCTTTTCATCTTTTAATGGCATTTGCGTTCAATAACTCCACACAGTTTAGTGTCATTCCTGTGCTATAACAGAGCTCATTTATTACCTGAAGAAGAAAAAAAAAACCCACATCTAAAGAGATCTTTTTTCTGTTATAGGTGGATGTACTAAAGGCGGATATGGAGAGCGCAGAGTGGAAGATTTTGGAGAATCTGGTTCTGGAAGGAGTTCTGGATTCAGTGGGTCAGCTGCTGTTGGAGCTTCACCTGCACTGGGCGGGTTTTGAGGTGGGCGGTGACGACCCGTCCGTGGTGCGGTACTGGTTCAGCCTGCTCAAAGAGCTGGAATACGCCAACTTCCGCCTCTTCCATGTCCACAGTGACCCAGCCAAACCACACCTCTTCCTGCATAAAAATATCCTCAATGCCAGCAGTTCTTACACCTTGAGCTGGGTGAACACACAGTGGAAGCCTTGAGGGATGTCAGACTGATAGAAATCAATAGGTGTAGCCAAAAAAAAAAAAGAACTTGGCTGGAACAGCATCTGGATTGACACGGAAATCCAGATGCTTTTAGTGGGAGCAGAAATTCTTGCTAGAGCAAGCCTGTTCTCCAACAGACCGTTCTTATCTGGCTTGACCTTTTCGTAAAGCTAAAATCCCAGCTCATACTTATCCTCCTGCTCTCCCTCTCCTGGCCTGGAATGACCTCAGTCGTGTAGGGGGGCAGAGCATTTGCCTCCAGAGGCTCTTTGTGTTCTACCTCATAGTGGCTGTGTTGTTGGCTGCGGGTCAGCCTCTGAGTCACACTCACCCATGTCATCATGGTCCTATCTGGACTTGGCCCACAGGCAGACGGTCCTGCCTGATATTAGACAACCTTTCCAGATTATGCTAGTCTGCAGAGGCCTAGAGACCGCCGCTCCCAGAGTAATACATGAATTAAAAGAAGTGGATACATGATGTCAAAGGCGGTAGGCAGACGTAGAGGTAAAGAGATGGGTTCTACTTCAGAGACGGAGGAAGATTAACTGTCTGGACAAATAGATGCTTCCCTGCAGGTGAACCTTGTATGTATTGTCTAGAACACAAAACACATCAATAATGTGAACAACTGCAATGTACTGTCTCTAAACTTGTACACAGTGTATTTGTTGGATATTTGAATGATGACTTGTGGGCAAGAGTGAGAGAAAAAGACAAAAAGGAAGCATAAGAAAGAGAACTGCAGTTATTTTTTGCATATTGCAGTTTCCTGGGTTGTAACAGAAAACAACAATTCCGATCTATTCAAAGAAGCATTTTGTGGAACTGTCAGGTCTTTTTGTCCTTCAGTTTTCTTCTCGTATTCAACTGGCCTTACTCTATTATCTGTGCTGCGGCAGAAAATCATTCAAGTTTCATCTCAAAATGTAGCACTAGGCAAAAAACATTTTTAAGAAACATTTAAAAATGATCCAACTAACGTAATTTACCAAATCGTTTGATGCAGTTTAATAAAGAAAGGAAACAAAGAATTACCTGGGATTCTGTTCATGATTTTCTGTTGACTCATCAATGATAGAAACTTTTTCCAAGGACACAATGCTTCATTTTCTTAAGAGGTAAAATTTACAGAATTTTTTATTTCCACAAAGAAATGGCCAGATAATTGAAAACAAAGGATTTTTTAAACGGAGAATTAAAGGTACACTACACAGGACACTGCCAATGAAAATTAAAACATTTATTAAAAAAAAAAAGAAGCCAAAGTAGCCCTACAATATGCCTTTTGCAGTAGAAACTATTAAAGTATGCTTGTGTTCATCTTTATACAGATATTACATGAGTTTATATTTTTGAGCTCTCATGACTGGATACAAAAATACACTGCTGCAATAAGACTGGATACCAGCCCTATGGCTTTCACTCAAAAAACGTTCGCAAAATCCACGGAACAAACAAACCCTTCCTGTCTCTTTAGTGAAACAGTTTTGCCTATCATTTCCAAGATTCTCCATTCCCAGAGACGCGCCCCCGAGCACTGTCTAGTCCCAGAGTTTGATTTGTCCATCCCAACCGCAGGTGATGACCTTGGAGGTTTCGTGTGGATGCCACAGGGCGCTGATGCATACCTTGTCATGAGCCTTGATCCTGTGGTAAAGTTTGGTGGTCTTCCAATCCCAAATGTTCAGCTTTCCGTCAGCATCTCCTGACACCACATAGCTGGTAGAAAGGAAGAGAGAGTGAGGAGGTGAGGATGGAAAGATTAGCACTTTGCTAAAAATTACTTCTGTCTCCACTTCACCTGCCAGAAGGTGGGAGTCTCTGAATTTTTGGTATTTAGTCTAGCCAAGAGTTGCTGTGTTGCCATGGATACTGAAAGGAAGTGAGGGCACCTGTTCACAGTCGTGGGTGGTGGTGGGTGAGAAGAAGGGAGAAAACTGGTCTTAATGGGTGTTTTGGCTAAAATTAGGGTGCTGGACTCTCCTAGTTAGTTGTCCTTGTGGAATTTATATAGTAGATAATATGAATAGGCCGATTTCCCAAGCTCTTCATCAAGTCAAAGTATCTTAGAGGACAGCATTAGACACAGAAGATAGGAGGTGAGCAGAGGCATTAGTATAATGCTGTCTTTTGAGCCTGTTTTATCCCAGTTCTTTTTCATTTGCTGGAATAAAATGTTTTCATTTGCCCCATTCTGCTGTTTTCTTCTTGTTCCGTTTATCATTCATTGTTTATCCTTTTGGCTCTCTCCACCGATTAACGCTACAACCAACTTATCAAAATGAGCAAATTAATCTCCTCTGACCTGTTTTCATTTGTCTGGCATATTTTCAGTCCTCAGTGCCAAACAATCCAGCATTCGCTAATCAACTATTATAAACTATTAATGAGCTGTGAGAATCTCCCAGTCTTGCTTCTGTCACAGTAATATTGCCGTTCATAAGAAAATTGAGTAACAAAGTAAAAGTTCACCTCATGTCTGGGGAGAAGTCCACTTGGCAAGCATAGCCAGCCACCATGTGGCCCTTGAAGACCTTCTTCTTGTTCAGTCTGAAGCGGTTTTGGGCTCCAAAAATAAGAATCTGGTTGTCCATGGACTGGCAAGCTAGCCATTTACCTGGGGTGAGAAACAGGCAAATATCATGACAGCATACTGCTACAAAATACTGCTGTTGTAACATAATGTAAAATGCTTAAAAATCAGCAAGAAACTAAATTCTAGTTTCAAGTATAGTGGTAACAGAAGTATTTGAAGTTTTGTGCAAGCCTATCTAAGCTTTGAAAAGGTTGTCAGTCAGTTTGCCAGAGTGTGTGTTAGCTTTCTAGCTGGTCTCATTAGCATGGTTCTGCACAGTCAAATGTTTAACAAGCAGCCACTAGTATCTTTGATGTGGTATCATGATGCAGCCTGCCTGCGCCGACCCTGGAAGTGTAACAACTCTGATCTAGCGGGCCACCAAGTAGAATTAAATATTTTTAACGACAGGTACATTGTTATTGGTGAAAATATGCTCCAAGGACAAAAATCATACGAAAGCCAAAAATGTGGAAATTTGAGTTCGAGTGGACGGTGCTCTGAAAAGGGCATAAACTCGTCATTCTGCCATCATTAAACTGGAAAGATTGAGGCAATTTAGTGAAAAAGAGGCTTTTCATCAGTGACTGCTCATGTGAGATCTGCTTTACAAAGCGTTTCAACTCCTGACAACTCTGCGGTCTCCAAGTCACTACGCAGTGATAAGAGGCAGTGCTTCAGTGTCAAAGCATTACACGACTCAGTACACTTCTCAAAAGGAAACACGATGGAAATTATTAATGTAGTATGAGAAAGAGCTCTAGTGTTGGTGTGTGTGTGTCCTCTTCTTACAAAACATAAATGAAAGAGATACTATTGCCCACAAATGTCAGACATGGCAGGTGCAGGAAAATGAAAACAACTTGACCAATTTCACCAGCAGACTCGGGGTCTGTCAGGTTTGTAAAGATGGCAAGAGGAGAGAGGCTGCAGATGTGGTGGTGGGGGTGATGGGAGGGGTTCTGGATGGGTTGCCATTAACATGCTGGAACAAATACAAGCGCTGCCCAAAGGAAGGAAGTGAATAAGGAGAGTATGTGAAAGAGAGAATCAACGTAGGTAGAGAGGAACAGATGAGGGCAGAAGAGTTGGGTTTGTTGGTGGTAAGCTGTTTTCAGCCTAGGTGAACATGTTTTGGGTCATCTCTGGGCTGGGTGAGGTCTCCATCTGGCAACCCCATGATGATGATAGGACTCAAACAGTTTTTTTTTTACATTCAGACAGAGCCAGGCTCTTTCCCTCTGCTTCCAGTCTTCATACTAAGCTAAGTTATCTGTCTCGAAATACAACCAACATAAGACCTTCTCGAACCATCATGTGGCAGAGAAATATCACTGAAATGAAGAGAAACCGTTTATTGTTTACCCACTGCAGTTCTTGTCATCCCTTGCTGATGCACACTGACATTTCGTTAATTGAAACTGCTGGATGCTGTGTGCTCTGCAGTTCACTCCCTCGCACCACTGCATTAAGACACGTTATAGTGTTTTAACAGTGCTCAATGGGGCGTTAGTGACAGCTGGCGGACTCAGAGCAAACAAACAAAGGGCTGCAAAGACTAGGAGATGCCTATCTACCTACCTGATATATCTAGATCAAGGCTCATCCTGATCCTGATGACCAGCTCTGGACATTCCTACTCATAAGTTAAATTAGCTGAACCGAGTTTTTTTTTTTTATTCTGCTGAGAACTAGCTAACAACAGCAATCTGGCAATATAGGTTTACCCTCCCCAGAGTCCTCTGTTCTGTGTGCATGACTGTGTGTTTGTGAGTGTTCTGCCATGTTTTGACTACTCACCATTGGGAGAGAGTGTCACAGCTGGCATAGAGTGCATACTGGGCTCAGCGATGTACTTGAAGTCCACAGGGATGTCCCTGGAAAAGGCACAAAGCACTGTAAGTACACTTGAGGATGGGTTAAACAGTGGATGAGAGAACAATCTGAGCAGCCCCCTGAAGCAAGAAGAACTCAAAAAGGAAAACCTTCACAAAGCTGTAGTTTGTTTACTATTGCACCTGCTTATGCCTCTTAGAAAATGCTTGTTACTGAACAGAAAACTGTTACGGTGAAAAACCAGGCAGTATCACCATTACAACTACACTATATAAATAATTTCATGCAGTATCAAAGAAGCTTTTGATGCTGCACAGCCGACTGTGCCGGCAACCCGTTATTTAATAATCCTTTGTTCACCCTTTCAGCCTGCCTCTCATTCTTTAAGAGAAAGGAAACCTGGCTATTTGATGATCTGTGGAAGATCATTCAAATCTACAGTCTGCCAGGATGACAGCATGCCAATTTTCAATTTTCTCCTACTGACCTCTGGAACTTACTGCAAACTGAGTGCATGAGAGAGAAGGCATTTCTGCCTTACTCTGTATGTGCTCGAATCAAGTAAGTGCTAAAGAGCAATAGCCCTTCTCTGTCTCTTTCTATGATGAGTGGGGGCTGGAACAAAGTGACAGCACCGCATTTGCGTTCACACAAGACCAAATATGGGTTTGGATGAACTAAAGACACAGAGTAAAATGAAAAATGCAATCCCTTGTGCACATAAAACAAACATGAATTCAAGTATACACACACAGTCATACATTAAAGGGGCCCTTGGGTTTGTCAGAGCCAATGTATGCATACAAGCCAAGCTAAACTCTGAAGGGATAACAAAGCCATCAGATCTCTTCTTCTGAGCTCCAGAAATAACCAGTGCGAATGTTTTGTTGTCTGGAGAGCGATGGGAGAGGAAGAGAAGAAAAAAATGCGACAAACAATCTATACACAAGAGATATTCATGAATAATAGATGATTTATTGTTGTTAGCGGTGTTTCACGTCGATCAAGTTCAGGGACAATGACGCAAACAAAGACATTTTGCATTTGAACTTTAGTTTGCCAGGCATAATTTTGGCAAGGAGGTTTATGTTGAGGTTTGCAATCAGACTGGAGGAAAACTATCAGAAAGAAAATTCCTGAGCTTCTCTCACTGAGAAGGAAATGAAACAGACCATTTTGTTTGTTATGCAGAGCTGATGTGAGATTTCAAAGAGGATCTAAAAAAAAAAAAACATAATTACCATTGACAGTACAGTAACTTTGCCTTTTTCCTTTCAAATGTTTGCCACAATTTGTCTTTGGAACAATCATTACTATAGGTCAAATATGTATAGAATTTTTCTTTCAATTTGGCTTTCAGGTTTTTTTTTTTAAAGGCTTGGGACAATAATGAAAGGCTGTCTGGAATACTGTTCAAAATGAGCCTTCTAGTGTAGTAGCAAGAAGGCTACTATGAAAATAAATGAGGATGATCGAGTTCTTGGATGACGTAGCAGTTTGCTTTCCATCCTGTGTGATTCCAACAATGTCCTTCACTCTGTGTCCAGCATTTTTTCATCTTACTCTATACATCATTATCTTCATCTCAAATAACCCTGCAAGCCCACAGTTTCATCGCTCCCTGAACGATGTCTTTATGATCAAGAGCTAATTCCACTTGCTGGCACAGCGCGGCACATTTTATATTGATTGTAATCCTCCTCCAACGCGCACACTGACTCTGCGCTCCCTGATGACAAACCTCTGCTACAGATAAAGCACTCTCCCCGGAAAACTCATGAATATGTGTGTAAGGATGAGGAAAGAATTTTAATCATGTGTGGGTGTTTGCAGTGATGTGAATGACTTGTAGATCTGCCCCCTCACAATCTTTTCGAACCATCCGGCATTCCCTCTAACCCTGCCCCTCTGTGCCAGCCTCCGCTTCTATTCTGGCGATATCAGACCGTTCTGGTAAATTCAGCCTAATGCTGCTATGTAACAGCTCTCACAAGGGGGGTTAGCTTCAAGAGGAAGGAGGGAGGCAAGAGCTGAGAGCCAGGTGGTATCCGTGGGAGAAAGAGGGACAGTAAAGTCACTCTTTAGCCCAACATACCACTCGCCTGCTCGCTCCCACGCTGCACACAAAGAGCCAGTGGGAGCCCCCCTCCCAAACAAGTGTAGAAAGTAGACTCTTGGGATATGCTTCTTTTGCTCCATGTTGTTCTGTCAACATTTTACGTCCTTCAACTATGATTTCCGTGAGAAAAACTAAACTGGGACCTGGGAAGTTCTGACAAGTGAAAAAATGGTCACCCTAGAATACCCCACCCCCGCCCCTCCCAAGAATCCACAGGAAGCCTCCTTTATCAGCAGGTCTTTAAATATTTATCATCTCTGAACAAGAAATACCAGAATTTGTTTATCACCACAGGACCACTGGCCAATTTGCAAGTTGTTCTTGGTGGTCTTTCTTGTTTAAGACTGCAGGAGGACATGCAATGAGGATTTCTAAAAATATATAAGCTCATGAAAAACACATATGGATGTGATTTTGTTGACAGCACATCTTCTTTCTGTAATTTCAGTGTCAATGGAGAAGGACAGAGAGGGAGATGTTTAAAAAAAAACAGGAAAATTAATTTTAAACTTTATCTGACCTGCCAGTCATCCAAGCACATCTGTCATTCCAATTATATATTTTGTGGAACCATTTCAAAATGCTTAGTTATTAAAATATACTACTGGCAACAGGGCCCAGGCTTACAGTGGTTATTGCTGGAGCCTTGTCAGTGTACAATGTTAACTCCGGGGGGGGTGCAGAAACTCCCAGAATAACAGATGCATGTAAAGCAGGCAAACAGTGGCAGAGGCTATGACTCAGAGCGCATTAGCAGCCCAGCTGGGTGAACTGTCCAAGACAGGGTCGTCTGGAGGTTTGTTGATGTCTACTCTTCTCATTAACAACTAATGAAAAGAGGAGTGCGAGACTATGACTTCTTCAGGAAACAGTCCAGGACAGAATGTACAATTTGGATTTTAAATGTTTGTCCTCAGTTCTATATATATATATATATATATATATATATATATATATAAAACTAAATGCCCTGTTGACTGTTCTGGGAATTTGACTCATCATATTTCAACCTTTATTTAAGTGCTGGATGACTGAACAATCAACACAAATTTTGCTGCTACATGTTCATAATGCTGATGAATTTCTCCGAGCTACTGCCAAGTGCAACCGCAGTCTTCCATTATTAACCACTCGGTATTGGGGAGTGGGATTATATACCTTGCTTGGAGGCATGGCAACAAACACTATGAAGCAGCACAGTCAAATTCCAAATACTGCATCAGGATTTCAGGGTGTTTTAAGTTGTCTGCACTTACCACTCCCAAACTCGAAGACTCTTGTCGTCTGACGTGCTGACAAACCGACGATTCTCATCAACAAAGGTGATGGTGTTGACGGCCCCCAGGTGGCGGTCGTACTCCTGAACCACCTCACCTGTCCTGACGTCCCACTGAATTAGGAACAGAGAAGGAAAGAGACAGAGAGGAGGTAAACACCTTTGTCTATAAGGATAAATGACTTTACTGCACCAGTGTGATAACAGCTAGACGCTATAAAACAGGCCTCAGTCTTGACCATTAATGTTTCTGGAAAACAGTATGCACACATTAAAATTTAAAGCAGAGACAACCACAAAGAACTGGCCTCCCGGCAACAAATGAATAGGCTGCATTTCTGTCCAAACAGATTTTACATCTAATTCTATTTATGCTCTTTTTTTCCCCAAAATCTTACCCCTCGGCTGCTCACAAGAGCAACCATCTGTTCTCAAAACCCAGAAGAGAGCTGCACGATTTCATACTAACCCTGATTATTGTGCCAGACATTATGAGAATGAATACGGTTCGGACATTCAGACAAATTTTCAATTAAAGCAACACACAAAGTAAAATTAAATAAAACTAAACAGTTTCAACCTTGGCAGTCACAACTTTTATAATTATCTCAACCCGTGACTGCCACAGATCCAAACTTTCATTTGTGGAGGTTCAAGGTCACTTGTTTCCGAAAACTGCGGAGTTGATAGCATGATATGGTAGTTATGGATTTCCAACTTATGTCATAGATTGTTCTCCTTCACCCTAATGCTGCCTGTGATTAATGACTTGCTCTAGTCCTGTCAGCCTGTGAAACACTTGCCACGTGCACACACACACACACACAATTACACACCGCAGTGCTGGAAGTTGAGATGGGAGTGTATTTCATGCTGCTGTGGGCACAGGGGGTATACAGAGAAATTCATGTGTGCATCTGCTCGGTCAACTGGGAAATACATGAGGTGACGGCTGGAGCTGAACTGAATTGCTCGCAATGCAGCAAATGCCAACTTTACCTGAACAATCTTCTTATCTGACATGCCGGCCACAAAAAGGTTCTGTTTGTCCTCGTCTGGGTTGAACTTGACGCAGTACGGTACCTTCCTGTTGGTGAAGTGGGAGATACATTGGCCTGTGGAGGGAGGCAAATTGAAAGTCAGAGCTCCAGAATAATCTACAGTGGCTTTTCAGAAAGGTACACTCGTGCTGTTTAAAATTTAAGGACAGTCTGCAACTTTCAGTGTTCCGTCCCTGCAGGCGGCAGCTCAGCCATAACACAGAAAATTCAGTGTTTCCTTGTGTTCATTCAAGAGAGGTGAATCACCACAGGACTGATGCTACCACTGTGGCTACAGCTGAGAGAACAGGAAATTAAAACGACTGCAACATCAAGAGGCTTTTTACTAACATAATTTCTGTACTATATCCGGTGTTTTAACTGCAACTGGGACAAATGTGGAATAAAATACTAAAATCACTGCGATGTACAGCTGCAGGAAAGAAACAACTGCTAAAATTTAAATGTAAAAATTTAGAACAACGGAGACGAAGGGGATCCTGTTATCAACAAGTGTGGGGGGATTTAAATCTTTTCTGCCCTCTGCTGGATTGGCACTCTTGATTTCAGAGGGGTGAATATAAAGATGGTGAAAGCAGGGACCCGTACAGTTCATGAAGACACACATACAGGAGATCACTGGTTTCATTTAAAAATTCAATACTTCCTACAAACAGGAAAAACAAATAAACTCCTGATAAAATCTGTCCCTAATACAGATACAGCATTTTTTAATTTAAAATTATTATTAGATATAATTAGATTCCACATACAGTGTGTTATAACATCCTCCTCTTGTATACACAACCTAAGAAAGCAGCTGAGATAGAATATCTCTTGTTCAAATATTTTTTCTTGAGTATGTCCTCGTCGAGGCATTCAAATATCCACACTGCACAAGTGAGATAATCATTTGGAGCACGTCTCACTTGATGCAGTCTTTATGAAGAACCACAAGGAGTGTGTCTGTGAACAGCAAACATGAGTCTGTTAATGTCAGTGGAACAGCCTACCCGTCTCAGAGTCCCACAGTTTAAGGTAGCGGTCATAGGCAGCGCTGAGGAACTGGGTCCCACTGTTGTTGAAGCAAATGTCTCGTACTGCTTTGCTGTGACCTAACATCACAGGGAGGAAATTTACACACACATTACAAACAAAATGTGCTTGAAAGATTCACTTCATACATCCCCCAGTCTTGTTGCCAAGTCTCACCCAGCTGCCTCCCTTTGATACCCAATTCATTTGAGGAATGTGAAATCTGGTTAAGGGAAATAAGGGATGTTGGGGAAGAAAGATGAAGTGGGCTGTGGGAGACAAGGGAAATGGAATCTTTAAATGAGCTTGGAGAGAGAAAGAAGCGGAGAAAAAAAAATTACATGCTCCATCTGTCTTTTCTACTGTTCTCCACCTTCTCTTATTCTCTTCCTAATCCCAATCTATGCAACCCTTTGGCTTTTTCTCATACAAACGTAGGTGATGCGAGGTCCCAGTGGGCTCGGTGCACACAGAAGCCTCCCTTGTTAAAGCTGGCTTTTATCAGGGTTACACTGTTTCCACAGCGATAACAGAGCCCACTGAGGCTAAGTGCCTGTCTCTTCTCTTGCTCTAACCCTGCTTGCTGGCAGACCAAAGGCAATGCCGCCGCTGCAGAAAGCCTTGATGGTTTGTGTATATATATGTGTGTGTGTGTGTGTGTGTGTGTGTGTGTGTGTGTGTGTGTGTGTATATATATATATATATATATATATATATATATATATATGCAGGAACACAAATACACAAACTACTGAGAGCAGGGCACATGTCATCAAATATACCCTTTGTCTCAGACTGCAACCAAACATGAAAATACACATACAATGATATACATACTCATTCATGCACACCCCCCCCAACCTAATATATTAACTGTTCCTGTTTGTTTGCTGATTATGACAAGCTACATGCAGTGAAAGTACAAAAGTTAAAAAAAAGGAATATACCAGACAGATGATCAAACTGAGACCAGAGCAGTAACAACGAAGTGAGAACCTATTATGTTCTCTACAACACAGCCTTATACTTCTAACACTGCTCTGAAGAAGAAAATAATTAACATCATCATCTGCATCTGTGCTGATTCTCCTACTCACAACCCCCTCAGCCAGTCACTCTGTCAGTTTATTCACTCCTAAACTGTGTTCTCTCTTCTTGTACACCGGCTCCTCCCTGTGTCTTGGGCTCTCCCTTGCCCCTCGTTCCCCTCAGCCCCTGGGCTGCTGAATAATGCATATTCTGTGAAGGAGGTGACAAGCACAACCATGGCTGCAAACAATCTCTATTCTGACAGTGTGCTGTCTCTGGGAAGAGTGTAAGAGGGACCTGCATACATCTGCCTAAAGACCCCAGACCCCATCTAGTGTACAAAAAAACAAACAAAAAAAAAAAAACTGCACTTTCTGTCAATGGTCAGCAGACATGTCATTAGTGTTGTTCAGTAATGCTGAGCTCACAGTCTGTCCCTGCTGTGTATTTCCCAAAAGGCAAGTTGCACTTAAGACCGAGCATATTTCATATTAGCAAGTTTACTGATGATCCATTGTTGTTTATTAGAGGTTATACTATGTACTGGAGGCGAATTTCTCAAAATTGCATTACCATTTTATATAGCGGATTATCAACATAAAAAAACATGCAGGATATAATTTTGACTGGAGATGTTTAACATGGTCTGTGCTTACTTACCAATAAACGTCCGAATACACCTCCTCTCACCGTACACTTCCCACAGCTGCGGACAGAAGGAGATAACACTACCAGTAAAAATAGATTTGCAACACCACTAAGCCCAAACATCACATTAAATTCAGCCAGCCAACCAATGCCTGAAATGAAATGTTGATGCATAAACATTTCATTTTATTTAATGAGTTATAACAGAACACATCAGGATGACTGCAGAGATTAGCTCTGAGCCTTCTCAAAAGCCATCTCACAATTATAAAATGATTTAACAGCATCTTAGAAAAAGAAAGAACAAATATGTGTATATTCATTCATAACCTTTGGTGACTTCTTTTTTTAATTCACCTCCCTGTGATTATTTACCTTGATCTTACAGTCCATGGAGCAGGAGAGCAGTAGATGGCCAGAGCTGGGAAACAGTCGGATAGCGCTGACGCCCTGAAAAATAAATTGATTGATTCAACCATATTAGTCTCTTTATCATGGCTATCCTCGCCACCACTACAGCCCCTAACCCAACAACACTGTACTTTTTGTATATTTTCCTACATTAAATTGAACTAGAGATAGAGTGGAAATGAGGAGATTTTCTGAGCTCTTACTAGTAAACCCATCTTTTTTTTTTGCAGAATGCTTACACAGTAAAATGTGTGCTATCAAACACTTCTCTCATATTTAAACATGTGTACATATACCACAAATCTTTTGCTGTATCGGGTTATAATGTCACCGTTTTGAAAATTTTGACATCTAAAAAGGTATCTATGGATGTGTGCTTGGACCGTACTAATTGTTTCCTGGCTATGGTTTATACCATCACTAAAATGCTTTGGTGCATTTTTGGATTTGTGAGACACTTCTTAAGTTGTTATTATTTTATGATAGGAGTCCAAGATATTGCTAACTGTTATGGAAAAAGCTGAACTACATCACAATTTTCCACATGTTCAGGCTCTTGAAATTATTTGGACATAGTCAGGGCTGCAGGTTTTGATAGAAGACATGAGTTGAGTCATAATGCAACCATGGCAGATAGAGTGTGTGTGAAGACCACACTGCCTCTATAATACAGAAATTATGATGACTCTCCTCAAGTTACCAGACTTTATCCAAAATATGCCACAAAACTTTGGTGACATCAAATGGGCCAACCCCATCTATTATCTTGACATCAGCACTTCCAGACGCTTATTATCTTTTCAAACTTCTTTGTATTTCAAATTAGACTCTGAAGGCTGTAACTTCCTGCACAAAGCGGATAGGAGCCAATTTAAAACTTGAGTGATTTCACTCTCCCTGAAGCACACTGGCAGATCTGAAGCTTGAATCAGATCTTTCTTGGAATAACCCAGTGTTTGTCTTTATATTTGAATTATAAAGACTGTGTTTTCAGTGAGAGAATAATCTTGGATATGTCAGGGACAAGTGGCTCGTATATGGCTGTGTTATCATATTATTCAGAAGTACCCCAGGGTTTTTTTTTCCGACTGCCTTGGAAAGTCTTACAAGGACTGCATAATGGAATTTTTGCTCTGTGTACACAAAAACACCTATGTGACAACTCTTCTTTTGCATCTCAGGATTATTTTTAAACATCATTGCAGTATTAGAACTTATCATCAGCAAAGCCTCTGTGGAGAATTCTCAAAGCTGCAAGATTTCTAAACTAGTAGATAAAGGGACATTCAGATACACAGACACACAAATGATCTATGTCCTTTCCCACTGACCTTGGTGTGCCCAGACCAGACATGAATCTGTTTCTTAGGCAAGTAACACTTGTCTGGAGAATCCGCAGAACGCAGGTTGATACCCACATCCTGTGGGACATGGAGGTAGGACCTGCCCTGGTAATCGTACATATCTTTAACTGTGGGAAGAACAAAAAGAGACAAAATGTGTGAAAAAAAAAATTCCTCATCATCTGGATACATATTTTTAAAAGGAAGGTAGCCCTAAACCTTTTTCCCAAAGGTTTCTTATGGGATTAAAACCTTGACCAGCAACGACCAACAGTTCTTAGGCTCCAGGAATGAGTCTTAAACACTGCATCATAACTACAGATATGGATGAGAATTCTTTTAAATGTTCAGAAAAATAACAACTACATGGCAATTCAGCAAACGTATACTGCAGAAGATGTTGTGATGTGATTAAAAGCTCCATAGCAGCAAGCAATGCACCTTGTGGTGTGATGGTTTTTTGCAACTGCAGTTTCCATGGTCAACTTTCAATCTGTTTACATTCTACTCACAATACAAAATATAATTCAAACTTAAAGTAAATAGGTTAGATATTTCAACTTTTCAGCCATTTAAATGTTTAAATTAGAAAGGGCCACATTACTATGGAGAATGGTCTTCTCCTCTGCAGGAGCCTCTTCCTCGTTCCTTCCCTTCTTCTGTCTCTTGGCCATGATTTCATCCAGCTCTTTCTGCTCTTCCTGTAAAGTAAATTTAATCACAACCAAAGTTACCAAACACTTATCTTCCTGGATGCAGTTATAAAAACAGACAAAGTCCAAACAAACAGAAGTGCGTTTACTTTTATTACTAATGTCCTGGACTAAATTGAATTACTTAATTAAGTAAAGAAGTGAAAATGCCATCAACAATATTTTATATTATACACAGAGTAAAAAATTTACCTCGGATGGTTTGATCTTATCTTTCTCATCTACATATTTCGCCCATGGTCCAAGGAAGTTGTCAATCTCTCCTGCATCGCCACCTTTGACCTTTTTCCTCTTCTCTGACTTCTTATGTCCACTCTCAAACACAGTTAACCCTTGAGGAAGAGTCAAAAGAGATTACAATTCTGACTTCCCTTAAACAATACTTCATTCTACATATAGTTAGATTTTTGCACTGTGTAAATACACACTTAAGAAATAAATTGTTGTTCATTTTTACCTTTATTTTTCTCAGCCTCATCCACTGCACCAATGTAGCTGCTAGAGGTTACGTGGTGTGTGTCAACAGAGGGATCTAAAGCATAACCTATATGCAGAGTAGAGAGTTATAAAAAGGGAATTAAAATTCAAACAAGGTCCATGTACTGACCACATCAACCAAATTCATGACAGAGATCTGAGACAGTCTTACCATAGGTGGAGAAGGTCCTCCTTTGCTGTTCAAACATAAAGTCGTTGACATGAGCAGGTTCTGCATAGCCAGACAACATGTTCCTGGGGGCAGCCATCTGCTGTGTTTTAAATGGGTTCACTGGCCCAAACTATGAGAGAGCAATACAAATTAATTAACAATACTAACCTTTTATGGACCCTCACAAGGGACAGCAACTTGCATGGCTCTTCTCTTTAATTCATATTTAATGAGAGTGACTTCAAAATACATAAACAGATAGAGCTCCTTATTAAACCCAATGGGAAACTGCAGCAGCACATCAGCAAAAACAATAAATCATAAAAAATGACACTCAAGGACATAGGTAAGGAACAAATATAAACACATAATCCATAAATAATAAACACCTAATGAGCATGATTTCAATAATAAGAACCACTCTAACTCCTTAACTTATATTTGATATGGACATTAAATATATCACCAAATTTTTTAGCAAATACCTCGGTAATTAAAATAAGATGACGTCTGGGGATGTTACATTATCAACAAACAAGAAATATTTGAGACTGATATGTAAATTAGTTCATGTGGGTGGGTTGGTCAAGAAGCAAGAGGAATTCAGTATTTTATTTCACTCAGGTAGCAGAATCATATAATCCTCCACAACCAAGAAAAGACCAAATTTAAGCTGTATAGAGACATTACAACAAACAAAATGGCGTTTGGAATCAAGTATCATATGGATATAATATCTATAGTACACTATCTGAATGAGCTCAAAGTTACATTACCTCTGGGGCAAACATGGTTTCATATGTCGGGTTATAAGTGACTTCTTTCAGGGAAGGGTCCAGGTGTGTGCCAGTCTCAACAGCCTCCTAACATGAAGATGTACGCATAAGTAAACGGGCACTTACTGCTAGACAGGAAATACCACACTGGCAGATGTTAAATTGAAAAAATAACAGATGTTAAATAGAAAAAAATAACATATTAAGAATGTGATATCGACGATGCTATTCTTTCTCAATGATAAGCAAGTTATTCCTTACAGACTAACAAACAACACCCTTCTGCTCGACGCTCAATGTTTCCCGCTACTGCTTATATTTGGTTATGGTTTAAATCACGCTACACATTTAATAAATACTTATTCAGGATTCATTTCCCGTTATCCAATGAAAAAACAGGACAGGCTTATTACCACATTTAAGCCCAGTGCGTCTAAAAAATCTTATGTTAACTATCGACACGTTAAGCTAACGCTAGTTAGCTCGGTTAGCTTACCTTAACGGCGACCTCGGGAGCAGAATTGAGAACAGCCAAAGACATCGTGTGTCCAGACTGCAAAGGTTTGAGGTGAGCCGTGGCGTCCGGGTCCACATGGTCCACTTTTTCGGCACCGGTATTAGATTCCGACTCATTTTCAGAATCTGAATCGCTGCCGTAGGAAACGAGGGAAGTTATGGCGGCAGACATGTTGGATGTTGTGAATTCGACGGAAGCAGAAGGGCGGGACTTCCGCTGTGACAAAAAAATAAAGAAAAGACAAGAAACGAAAAGAAGAAAGAAAAAGAAAAGCAAAGGAACAGAAAAGAAAGTGCGGTCTTCATCATTTGGATTTCGGAATTGAACTTTACTCATCTATGACATGATCATGAATGATAACAAAATGTTTTTATAACATTTATTGATGAGTGAAAGCATTCTAGACATTTTAGAGTAACTAAAATTTAATATGATACGTGCTGTAGTGAAACAGAATTTCCCATGACGTTTAAACAAACACTTTCAAGATGTTTCTACCCGGAAATTTATAATTTTAAAATTAACACAAATACCTTCTTACATTTTATAAACATAATAACTGAACAATTCGCCGCCAAATCTACAATGAAAACAATCGTCGAATCGTAAACATACATAACAACATATTATAAACAATACCAGAGTCTCTTTGGTCTATGGTAGTCAGTATCTTTGGCCCATGTAATAGCAAAAGTGTACAACTGTAACCTGTGAAACGATTTACGAGCGAATAGGAACAAAATGTTAAAATAATTTGTAGTGTAATTAATCAATCATTGTGCGCAGGAGATCGATTCCTTTTGTAATGATATGATTTTTATGTACAGTGAGGGATGGAATGAAAATCGATGTCCCTCCCTGTAATCGATTGGACAGCACAACGTGACGGTTTCAGATAACAAGCCAATACAGCAGGCGCGCACGTTATCCGCGAGCCTCCCACTAACACACCATCAGTTGCATGGGACGCTTTCTCGCGCCCCAACAATAGAGTGGTACGTACCATTGTCACTGATTTTAATGGGGACATTTTCCTGCGAATAAACACAATTTCACAGTGGTTTACTTTAGAAAGAACACGTATGTCGCATATGGGTAAAACTGACAGTTGATTTATTTTGCTACTAAAGCTGTTGTTAGCTTGACTGGACCAGCTTTAATGCCAATTTCGCCAAAACCTTGCCAGGGAATCCCTTTGGAAAAAAAGTGCCTGGGTTCTTCTCCGCCGCCGCCTCTTCCAGCAGGAGTACATTTGATATCAGAGACAGTACAATCATGGATCTGACCCGGGGATTTAAAGCCGCGGACACGGTGGCATGCTCTGCTGCTCAGTGAGGATGGAAAGAAAATAAAGAGGATTTTAAACAAACGTATCAGGTAAATTTTTTTTTTGGAACACTATGTACTGTAAGTCATAATTTTTTAACTTGTAAATGTGACTTTAGTAACGCTACCTCAGCCTCATTGCATCTGACCACAGCAACAACTAACTGCCCTAAAACGGAGTCACCATGTTGTAACGTTAGACTTCTTGCTAGCTGCTTGACTAATAACGGTCTTGGTAATTCAACACTGTCTTGCCATCACTGTCTACCAGTACACAGGTGACAAATGTGGCAATGTTGACAGCGTTAGGACTCCAAAGTGCCCAAAACCTTGAAAGTACCAGCAGCAGGTTTATTAATGAGTAAATAATGTACAAATTCGTAACGGGACGGCTTGAAGGGTGTTAAATTGCGAAGCTCCACATCTGCATGAGCTCCCGCAGCAGCGTCTTGACATATTCAGATTGAGGAATATCACGATGGTGAGAAAGCGGGGAGCAAATATTTGCAATTATCTAACGTGATAGAAAAATGCCACAGATCTTATGTCTTTTGCATTTTATTCGTCGGGGAGTTGTGGAGTTTCAGTTCGGTACAGTATGATTAGGCGAACCGCTGGCATCGGCAATACGTGATTTAATTTTCCCACTAAGAATGCATTGACTTGCCTCAGAGAGGAGGATAGGGGCTGGGGTCTGTTCCAGCCAGCTTGGTTTGCAGTCATGGGGGATGGTAGCCTTCAGCCCAGTGAAAATCATGCTTTGTGAAATTCGAAACCTTCTTTGTACTACTTCAAGTGCAGCAAAGAAAAAAAAGTGGGCATGAAGAACAGTGTCCTTTAGTCACTGTTGTGCATTGGTCACCTTTTATAGTTGCTGGCAGCATGAAGATATTCGTTGCATTACATTCCAGCTCATGTGGTGCTGTGTGGTATAGGGCTTACATTAAACTGACCAGAAAAAAACCAAGAGTCTTGGGGTTCTGCTCTACAGTGAAGCAGGCGAGGTTTTGGCCAAATTCCATGGTTTACCCCTCTAAATACAGTGGTAATGTAGGAGCAGTCTGTAAAGGAAATTTGCTTTCAGATCATTGGTCAGTGATGAATGAATTACCTTTAGAAACATCAGCTGCAGAGCCATTGATAAAAGTCTATAGATGCTGCTGTGCCTGCCGCTTACAGCAGATTAGTGGGACCAGTTTGTCGTATTAAAATTACGTTAAAATCGAATGATAATACACAACAGGCACAAAGTGGGGTACCTGTAGATCTAGTAATGACTGCACGTGAAGTGTATGAGCTTTATAATGAGGTACTTTATAATGAGATTAAAGAATTACTTTCCTTAAGCCAGTTCAGATCAGATCTTTATTGTCCCAGAAGAGGAATGTTTTTAGTCTAGACACAGTGTCAATATAAACAAATACAAAGTGCTGATTCTTAAAACTAAAATTGGCCACACAGCTCTGTACACCTACACTATCTGGACCATATACAATGAGATTTATAGAGAAGACATTCCTATATTTGATCTGAATCTCAATTTAAATAAAGAAAATTTTCATACACAGAATTTGTACTAAATATGCGCACCTTCCAGCAAGCCTGTTGTTTGAAGAAATGATTCATGTACAAAATATATAGGATACTGTATGTAACAGCATACAGTATCAGTCAGCAGCTCTGACTCCTTGGACAAAATAGAATGAGACCCCTTGCAGCTGTTAAAATTATCAGTCTGCAACAGTGGCATCCAAACTATCACATGACTGAGTGGAAGCTATAGGCTAGGTTTCACAACAGCTCAGAGGGATCACATATGTACCTAAAATGTTGGCCGTATTGGCTGAACTCAAATTTGGATTCAAGACGTAATCCAGCATCTCTTCCCAAAAATTACATTTACAGAACCAGTGATCAAATTCACCCTCGCTCAGCTCTGGCAGGATGTGTGCTGAAGTATGTCTATTGTGGCCCTGAGTCCTTGCTGTTGTTTTGCGTGAGGCAAGTGGGTTACCTCCTGTGCTGTTTTTTTTTTTTCTGTTTTTTTGTTTTTTTACAGTACATGGTGTTTTTCGAGCTTGCAAGAAAACATAAAGCACAGTTGGAAGGTTGGAGGGTCTAGTCCTAAAACCTGCTCTTTGAAACATGGATCTATATAATAGGTGCACAGTTTTACCCTGTGAATGGCCTTACCTACAGGTGTATTCCCAGAATAGAACAGAACATATTGCCATGGCTTTATCTGACGCTGTTTGTGAACTCTTTGCTGCGAGGGATGACATTCCTGCACAGTTTGCAATTCTCATGTTTTCCTCTGTGTTTCAGAGGCCCTCCTGATAAAACAGCTTTGGCATGCCTCCTGTAGAGGCTTTTGGTCCTCTCTTATTTGTTGACATTGCTCTGATCCTCTGCCAGTCTCTGGCTTTCTCGTGCTAGCAAGAAGAATATCTCTCTTTCTGTAGCTCTCTTTTGTCTCTCTCCACAGAGGTGGAAAGGGGTGATAGAAGGACACACAGAATGACATGAAGCCATAATGAAAGAGTGTGTAGCTAGAGAAAGAAAAAAAGAGAGAAAAATGAGTGATGGCTGCCTGGCATGAGGAGGAGGTGGGAAGAAGGTGGGCCAGGGATTCTGGGAAAGCAGGGAGAGAAAATTTATGAGTGTGTACAGTGTGCAACGCCCCTTTACGTGCCACTTAGTGGAGCCACAGACAGACCTCCTATCTCCCAGCTGTTAGGATGCACCAGAGGCTCCGGCACACAGGAGCTATTGTTCTTCCTCTTGGCTAAGCCCACTGCTCTATAATACTGCTTCTGTCTGTGGTCTGAACTGCCCTGACAGAGGGACACCAGGGCTCAGTTAGCGCATTTGACAAGTGCTCCTTGTGTCTTAATGCCACTGCCTCTACCACCTCCGTCCCCTCTTTGTCCGTATATCTGTCCATCCTTGGTTGTGACTTTTTGCTGTCTTTGACAGAGTTTACAGTGACTGTCTTTCTGTATTTCTTTCTGCTTTGCTTTTTTAACTCACTTTTCGATTCAGGACACTGTCCTCATTGTCACTCTTAATGTTCCAGTACTCTTCTCTACAACTCCAGGAATAGGAGGCATTATAGTGTGCCTAACCTTATCACAACACTTCATGTTTTGTGTTACAGCAGATATTAAAACCTGTCTCTTTTTTTCCTCTCTCTAGAGCAAAGGTAGGGCAATTTTTCTGAAATCAATATCATATGAAAGCAAATTATATTTTGTCAAAAAATACTTTTTAGAGACTTGGGGCCCCAAGCACTTTTTAAGCACCATTGAAATAAACACATAACACTATAATATGAGCTTTCCCTTTACAAATAAATATTTGCGATCAAATCTATATATCTGTACAGTACCATACAGGAGAGTGTTGTATTATACTTTTTCTTTATCTCAGACTTCTTGTAATTGCCCGTCACCTTTTTATCCACCTGATCTTTTTTTTTTTTACTCATCTCTCATAGTACTAGTTTCCATTCTGGCTCTTTCAGCCTCTCTGTTTAATTTTCTCACTGTCACCCAAGGGAGGAGAGGGCGTTGACAGGGTCTCTCAACGAGTTGACAGGTTATCTCTGAAATAGACTTGTCTGACTGTGTCTCTGCCACCACAAACAGGGCAAAAAAAACACAGAAGTCCCATCTGACCTTAGAGCTGCCCTTACTCAACTGTAGGAACTGAGCCTCATCTCTGTATCTGCCCTCTGCTATCAGTCTTGTCTCTATCCCAAGTTGAAAGTACCACCAGTAGTTTTTTTTCAGTCTTCTCCTGCTTCTCTGTCATTTGTTTTGAAGTTTTTTTCAGTCTGTTTGCCTCCATATATCTATAGGCTACAGCAGGTCCTTACTACTGTGATGTATCCCCTCTGCTGCCAATGTTTTAGACCACAGCTGCTGTGTTTGAATATGTGCAAAAGTTCTGTCGCTTTAGGATCTAATGAGCTTTACAAAAGATTTGTCTTGCTAGCTGTATTTCATATGTGCCAGTTGCAGCTTGGAAAGTACAGAGGGTATGTTCATGCTTTTCAGTTTAAAAATAATTTTATTTGCTTAGACTGAGAGTTTCAGTGTCATAGCAGTCTAAATGTTGTACAGAGCTGATAACACACTGCTAAAACAAAACAGAACAAGAGAAAAAGGTAAAACCCTGCAAGATTGGCATATATATTGTTAAAAGCTTACTCTCCTTTCCTGGGCTCATGACTGTTTGCTGCAATCTGAATAAAGAAGCCCTCATGACTCATCACTCTGTTAAATCCAAGTATTTGGTAAGTGGAGCGCCATGGTGTCCTGTGATTGACCTGGTTTATATTCTAAGCTGAAAGCCAAAATGAGCTACACAATGGTGTAAACTATGGACCGCTGAGGCCGCTCACCTGGTGTCATGTGTAAGTTTGTATGGTAAACGTAGTCTGATACCTTCCTTGGTACAATGCAGCCTTGGTCTGCTTCAGGAGTGAAATGGATATGGGTTCTCCTCAATGTGTGTTCCACTGCTTATGTGTGTAGACAGTGTCCATGGTTTGGGTGTTCTTAGCATTTATGTTAACAAAGCAATTACAATGTAATGTAGCTGCCCTTTTAGGTCACTGTGTATTTCTGTTCTGTGCATAATCTAGCACTAAATGCTGCCAGTAGACTTCAAAATGATCTCTGCAGCTGCACTCAGAGCATTTGCGTATTTGAATAGATTTGAATATGCAGAGTTAAGCAAAGTTCCACCACGAAGGGTACCACAACATACAGTACAGTCTCTCTCTTTATTCCTGTCTCTCCCTCTCTTTGAATATCTCTGTGCGCTTTTCTTTTTCCTTCCCATTGCTCTCTGTCTTTCACTGTTCAGTCCCCTCTTTCCTCCCTTTCACTGATGGGTTCCTATTGAGCTGGAACGGCCGATGCCCTGGTCGTCGTGGTGATGTGTGATGATTGATGGAGGCTGGAGAAATGGGAGGCGAGGCACATTTATCCCGTCCGCAGCTTGAATCCCTCTTGTCAGGACTCAGACATCAGTATTCAATTACAGACACACTGAATTTTCATTAGGATTTTCATAAGCATCCATTTTTCTTCTCAGTTCTTCTTGTGCTGGGCAGGAGTACAAGGAATAGCAAGGAAGAGGTAAATGGGGAAAGACAGTGAAGGATTAGCGAAAGGAGTGAAGCAGAAAATAAAAGATGCAGTAGGCTTTTGTTTCAAGCACATAATGTGCCACACGCTTAATTTTTTAAATTTATATCTAGACTTGTTGGAGGTAACAGCCTAACTCCTTTGTCATGTTTGTCTGCCATAAACTGTCTAAAAAATAGAAATGATTAAAAAAATAATTTTTAAAAGAAGAAAAGAGCAAAGCCATGGCTTGGAAAGGGATGCTGAAGCGAATAGTAGAAAGTGCTGAGAAAAGACAAGGAGAGCAAGTAACCTTTTAGCGTCCCAGTGTGTTTGTCCACAATTTCACAGCAGGGGTGCCTGTGGACACAGACAACTGCTGCCTTCAATTAGAAGCCAATATTTGGCTGTTCATTTAGGGCTCACAGCAAGGATCCACCTCCTCTTTGGATTTGCATGAGGCCTGAGCACAAGGCTCGTCTGATTTGTGCTGGATAGGAGCCCAGCAGAGACTGCGAGTGTACGCTTCTTTTCCATCTCAGATGGGAAATTCGGAAGTGGAGGCAAGCTCGCCTTCCTTTTGTCTTTGATGGTGAGCAGGGAATGCCAAATTCACTTAAATCCTTGGCAAGAAAACCTACTCTAAACAGTCTTACTCAGCAATCATTTCATCGGTGTAATAAATGCTTATCTTACAGCAATGCTGTCAGTTCATCAGGATAAATCACTGCCTCAGAGCAGGGGTCAGACAGAGGTTAGGAAAGTCTTACTGGTGAAATACACATCTGCTAAAGATAGGAACGGAGGTGGTGGTTCAGTGAATGACTACATACTGTAGTCTTCCTCCGCCATTCAGTTCTATGCCAGAGGAAATGTAAAGACATGGAGGTGGTAGATGTTTGTGCTTGTCTGCTGTCAGGCTTATCTAAACTACACTATATTAAAATTTGAATTGCATGATATTGAAATCAGAGCCAGTCTTTCACGTCAAGCTATGGGAAATGGTCTGAGACAATAGCAGTCTCTTACATAACTCTCTTTCATTTATAGACACATGCCCACAGCTTGGTGTGTGTCAAGGCTACTATTATATAAGCGAGCGAAAACACGTGTTTTTGCACACATACATTAGTGCTGATAATTTATAGATAGCAATCATTTTCCTATTTTCCTTGACTTTGACAGTGTTCATAGGTGTACCAGTGTGTGCTCATGTGTGTATGCATGAGATTGCATGTGCA
Organism: Toxotes lorentzi; assembly: GCA_037833715.1. Taxonomy (NCBI): domain Eukaryota; kingdom Metazoa; phylum Chordata; class Actinopteri; family Toxotidae; genus Toxotes; species Toxotes lorentzi. The sequence goes on from JBBMJY010000011.1 coordinate 9,023,347, forward strand.
TGCCTATGCATTTTTTTTTTTGAGCTAGTGCTGTTGACTGGACCACAAGATGGCGGATGTGTGAGTGTGATTCATTGCCTCGGAGGTCCGAGTGTAGCCGTTCAGCCAGCCAGCCAGTGAGCTGTAACTGTGAACCATCATCCTCTTGACACAGCCAGTTTTCATGAACCACAGCAATGCTGGCTGTTGACTGGCCCAACACAAAGTTAGCTTAGGCCGAAAAAAAAAATTCAAGGAGGACTAAGGTAGGGCTTAGTGCTGCGGCAGAGAGCATGCAGTGCTCACAGTGAATTGCCTAGGTACTTATGAGGGAAATCTGCCATGTTTCTCTTTGTGGGCTTGTTGCTTTATGCTTTTTTTCTCTGCATACCTTCAGTTCTTGATCCCAAATCTGAAAATCCTGCAGAATTCACTCTCAGTCACACTGACTTTCACCAGCCCCTCCATCACTGCGTAAGGAGAGGGTGCACTTCACTGGCTAACATGCAGGGTGGGCTTCAGATGATAGGTATTCTCGCTGATGCACTTATTTTACAAGTAACACAGACACCTCACAGAATCTGAAAGGAGGAGAAAAAGGGTCAGTAAATCTAGCCATGACTGCCTATGTACTACAGAAGTGCCTTGGCCACCCTGAAGCATGGGAAATGAAAAGACACTTTGTAGTGCATAATATTGTTTTTGTTGCAATCAGAAGTTTTTCCTCCAAAATTTGGAAGTTTACCAGCCTTCTAACTGACCTATTAATATTCTAATTCAGTAAAAACACAGTGATCAATTATTTAGAAGCAATGACAGAAGTGTGTGTATAAAACACACACTTTCGTACACACACACCATGGTGAGCTGTTAAAGTAGCGCTGCATGAATCCTGTGAACAGCAGCAGATGGACAGCAGCAATAACAAGGCTGTCGTTTGGCAGGTAATGTTATTCGAGGCTTGTTTAGGTCCTACAGTAAACCAAGATATCAAGAGGAAAGAAGGGCAGGATGATGGGGCAGGGCTGTCTCCGATCTCTAAATTAGGTGAACATTTTTGATTGATCCCAACACTGTTTGTTTGTGAGCTTCATACTAAAGGCAAAATGTCATATGCACCAAAGTACTCCATCTTGCAAATGTGTGTATGTGTGTGTGTCCCTAGCTGGCTAAATGCCAGACCAGTGTTTGGAGTTAAACTAGCTTGGCGTGAGCTGCCTGAAGGGAAACCATCCTCCTCCAGCTAAACAGTAAAGCAGGAGCCCACATGGGTCCATCCTGTGGTGTAGGAAGGTCAAAGGTCATTTCACGATTGTGTGTGGTTATATACTGTAAGTGTTAGGGGCGACTCAAGGCAAGAGCATGGTTTGTGTTGTTAAGCCTCAGGAGGACAGATAGGTGCTGACAGACAGGCTTGGCCTCACCACTGGGACTACTGCCTCTGCGGCTGCAGAGGCCCTTCTTTTTCCATCTGTCTCACTCTCCATTTTTCTTTACTAGCTTCATGTGTATTTATTCTCTCTGTCTCTGTCTTTTCTTCTCTAAGTAAGAGTCCCCATTTGTTTATGTGTCTATATAACGTATTTTCCTTTCCTTCCTATGTCCTACTTTACATAAGCTGGAGCTGCTTCCAGTGAGGCTAATGATGACTGCCAGTTTTGTGGTCAATATTATGTCTTAGTTGGGCATCAACTGTGTCTGGGGTTTGACCGGATTTTTTAATGCAGATCTACAGTGAGTTCAAACAAAGGTAACATTACTGTGGAAGAGAGAAAGCAGAAGGAGTGGGGTAGTTGTTCACCAATCCAAATGTTGCCTAGAGCTTCAAATTAAAATTTCCAAATGCAGCATGGATCAAACACAAGAAGAGAGAAAATCTTTGCTGTTTCATTTCAGTAAATCATCCCTTTTCATCCAGTTTCCCTAACAGTCACACTGTAAGACACATTATATATTTGTTTACACATTTCCATTGAATTACTATCAGTGTTCTTATTCTAGAAATGTAACTGGCCGCCAAATGGTTAAGTCATGTACCACAGAAGTGCAGCGTCCCCAGTTTGATTTGATCAGGCTCTGGAGCTACGTCTGTAGCTATGGGGCTCTCCTCTGTGGGAAAGAGGTGGACCGGGAGCAGGACAAGGAGGTGTTTATCTAATTGCAACAGGACTCAGAGAACTCTTGGTTTTCGAGTGATGCTACTGTGACTGACTGGCAAGGGCACGATGACTCAGATGCACACACACTCAGGGGTGAGGTGATGAGGCGAATGACAGACAAGCCAAAGTCTGAATGACCAGCATAGATAACAAGGAACCGTGTGGGAGCAGCGATAACAGCTGCTGTGGATTCTGTCTCTCTGTTATGCTGTTTTCTTGTGTATTTGTACACAAACACACACACCAGGCTCACAGAATACTGAAGAGAATACTGGGGGCTTGAAATATGCCCACTGATAAGAGGAAAAAATAGTGGCAACCAAGGGGAGAGAATAGGGGAGCGAGGGGCTTTGTACCTGCAGGAGGAATTTGATTTGCTTCCCTTTCAAGTTGTGTCGATCGGAGACAAGCAGAGAGCCTCACAATGCCTGGTGACGGCCAAAAGCAAAAAGGAGAAAAGGGACTGAGAAGTGCCTTTGTCTCCACTCTCTCTGTCCCATTGTCACCCATATCACCTTCACCAGAGGCAAGACACAGCACCAGGCTTGATCTAATGATCAAATCTGTATGGACGAGCAGAATATATCTGTTTGTGGATTGAAGACCGTATTGAGTCTCATGTCTTGGTTGTGATCCTCTACACTCACATATACAGTGCTCAGTCTCCATCTAAATATAGCGAACTGAATCATGCAGACACTTTAAGTAAGAGCCTGCCAAATCTAAAAACCTCATCTCGCTCCTTGGAAAAACTGCCTGGCAGGCACAGCGAATCTGTGTCTTTATCATTGTTTTATATAATGGCAGAGTAAGTGGATGGCCAAGGCCTTAATTGAGTCAGCCTTCTATAGTGCTGTTAATACAAGCTTGTTAGACCACATTTTGTCTTCTTTAGCTCCCTTTGCTCCATTAAGATTCATTCTTTCCTCCCACCACAGTTCCCTTTCCATTTGCATGCATTGAATGTTCACCCACCATTTTGCCTCGCAGTGGCATTTTTAAGCATAGCTGTCAGGACTATGTGTGGGTGCATGGGGTGGAGGGTGGTGTGTGTGTGTGTGTGGGGGGGGTGTCATCAAACACAGGTCACGTGATGCCTGCAGCTGACCTTTTGACCCCTAATGAGCATGCTGTTTCTATAGATGGAAAGAGGACCTGAGGACAGTGACCAAATGCTGCCTGCCACATGCGTGTGTGTAGGCATACTTATTGCGTAATACATAACAAGGAATTGTGGTGCAAAAATGCCAAATATATTTCAGAGGTTAATTTAGAAACTGTTTCTCCATCACTTAGTTTATCCACCAGACAGCACTGAAAGTTGTATCTGTAAAATGTCCCTTTTTTTGCTCATCAGAAAAGCTGTACTTGACCAAGTGTAGCTGTATAAACTAAGACTTGATCAAACCAGAACTTGGTGTCATCCCAGTGGTCAGTCCTGCTGTTCTACACCCACTGGCACCGCCTAAGGCCTCCTCACAGCAAGGGCACCTTCACTAATCATCACCACTTTGTGCCCAGAATGGTCTCTCATGCACAGACACAGACTGTGACACTGCACACAAACTCAAGAGACAGCCTATAAGAGGTTTGCACAGCTGTCCTGGGCATTATCTGATTGGTCCAATTCATTCCACAAATCCTCCCTGCATCCCAGCTTGTCTTTCTTTCTTGCATATCCACCCCTCAGATGATGCCAAGTCCCACTCAGTTGTGAATGGGCTGTTGGATCTGTTGTTGGGATATAATTGCCCCCGTCCAGTCAGCATTGTTTTTATGAACGCAGTGACTATCATGATACCTAGATTTTGTGTAGATAGTTTCAGCATGTAAAAATATGGAAAGTTTCAAAATAAGGCAAAAATCCCTGCTCTTGTGTTACCAAAAAAAGTGACATTATGCTGCTTTAAAGCATTGTGTTGGTAATTAAATGTATAAAATTTTTAACATTTTTACAGACTGGATCCTTTAAATTGATGTTGTGTCTTTAGGCACTCGTGTAATCTTTTAAGTGACAGACCTCATTAATTAAATTGAGAGTAAATGACATGTGACAGTGTAAATTTAAAAGAAAAGTTCATTGATAGCAGTCAGTTGCTATTTAAAGTGGCCAGGCTATGGTCAGCACCTTTTGAAGTGAAAGATTTACCAGTTCTTTTTTGCCTGTGTTTACACATTTCCCTCTGTGCAAGAGGCAGTGGTGCATGAGCGACTGAAATACACTTTGCCTCCAAGCCAATCACCAGACTTTAAAACCACTCCTCTTTTCATTCTCTCACCATGACATATTCTGACATGTAGATCAAAAAGCAATTGAAAGAACAATAGGTAAGACAGAGAGAGGTGTGCTAAGGTGATGAAAATGAAAAGGTGAGCGCTTAAAGATGTGAAAAAGCAGGGTACCATATCCTGTGATTCATGAGTCTTCACACTCAAAGTGTAATTTCTTTTGACATGTTCCCCTTTGGGATATTTACTGCCGTCAGATGAATGTGAAACAGTACATCACAGTACACTGGACAGTATTTAATCACAATACCTACTGTATTGCAATATAGGGAAAAAATTGCATTATCAATGAGGTATTGGCTGCTACTCCCCAACAGAATGCCTCTCTCATTCGTTATATTGCCTCTCTGCCCTGAAACACAGAGACCCTGGTGTGGGCATTGATCTCAATGAGAGAAGATGATCCCTCTCTCTCCCCCGATACCACCCACATTGCTTTTTTGTATATATTTTTTTTTTATGTGCCTCAAGCTGTCTCCCTCTCTCTGCTGTACTCTCCCCTCCAAAGCTCTGGACAACCTCCATCTCTGCACAGGAGCATGGAAACTTTTTTAACTAGCAACAGAAACTAAAGTTCTTCTTGAGACTTATAACTCTCCTCATTTTCATGCAGAGAGAAAACAGATAAAATGGTGTACATGTATGTACACACATAGCCACCTTTGGTACGAAATAGCTGGAGAGACTGGGCCCGTCTTCTGTGACAAAGCGGTTGTGTGCTCATGAGGGACAACACCCTTCCAATATCTATTGACTACCAAATGAGGGGATGCAATGAATGGAACAGCTCAAGTTTCATTTGGCAGCCATGTCCACTTTATTTAAGTGTTTTACTCTACTAACAGGCTTGTTGGCTGGCTTGAATAGCACTCCTGTGCCTTGAGTTTGTGAGTATGCATGTGTGTCTGCTTTTTGGTGATTTTTTTTTCCCTGCTCGAGCTGACAGAGGTTGCTGCAGTGGTTAGTTTGTGTGCATGTCCTTCACGTACGTATGAACAGCAAGGGAGTTGGTATAATGAAATTTCCCTCACAGGCCAAACAAGTGCAGCTGCACAGTGCGAGCATGCAGACATTTATTATTGAGCACTAGGCTTTCATTATTCATACCAGTGGGTTTCTGTGCACTCAGCAGATAAACTTCTTTGAGTCTGTTTGTTCATCAGACACTCTACTCATTGATGCTGGCACACAGACATCCATGAATATTTAGTTGTGCACATCTACTGTGGAATTAGGCATATTTGTTAATGAATGTCTAAAGCAATCTAATCTTCAGTAACAAATTCAGTGTGTCCAGCTACTCATTCAGTACAAGGTTCACCATCGATCATGCTCAAAATGAAAAAGTATGGCGAACACAAATCCGCTATTGAGTCACAGTAATTTCTGTTCATACACACAGAAAATATTTGATGAATGGTTTGATGACATTTAGATTCCTTGATGTCTTTTTTCCAGAGTGCTGCAGGAAGGAAAAGAGACAACAGCAGCGTGTTTTATGGCTGCAGAAATTTACAGACAGACAGATATTTTTAAAGCTGTTTAATTTCATGCATAGAGAGAATTGCAATGACAATATAAAATGTGATACACATGGGAACAGTTTTACTACATAGTTAATTTGAATAAAATAAAGAACATCTCCAACCCAGTTGGTATGTTGTCTGAAGCAACTCCTGAAACTTGTTTACAGCTGCCAGGAACATTATAACAGCCAAGATTGTAAGCCAGCCAGTGGATCTGTGCCATCCGAGTACCTGAGTACCATCTCAGTGCCAGCATACCTGGATGCTTACTTTGATCAGCGCTGGCTGTATCAGGACAGGAGGCAGGACGTTAAATGACTGCCTTGCTTGACACCCCTGCCCGACTGGGACCGCTTACTGTCTAACATGTGCATGACAAATGGCCTCGAGGGCCCAAACTACTGAGATCAGGCGGGGAAAACAAAAGAACGAGTCTTCAATTCAAGGACAAGCTTACAACAGTATGTAGCCTTTGTTTATGCACAAGTTAGATAGTATTTCAAAAAGAGTATCAAAAGAAATACAGTGCAGAAAAAAATATAGAGTTATTGAGGCGAGGAAATAAGTTTATTATATACACCCCATCCCTTGCCACAAGCGCTCTGTAAAGTTTCCCACTACCAGCAAACCTAGTTAGCATAGCTGTCTGAGCCCAACCTGACAGCACTGATGCTGCAGGTGTATTTTTAGCCCACGAGAGGTCTGTGTGTGTATGTGTGTGTATGTTATAGCACCTCACTGGTGGAGGCCTGCAAGGTGTCATCCCACCGCTGAAGGGGTACCGGCTGGTACAGAATTTTAATTGGCAGGAAGACACACTGGCACATGCCATGATATGTTCAGCCAACATGATATGCTGTGATGGGTAGGGGGGGAGGAATGGGGGAACGGGGATGTTGTAGTCTCAGAAGGTGGGGTTGACGTGTGTGTCAGGTTATTTTAGTGATATTGGCCCACTATTTGCATAGAGCTTTGATGGCTGCTGCCTGAGAACTGCAACATGATCGGCGTATTTGTGCACGGTATTTCATTCTCCACGTGTGCACCAGGGACCTCTTACTGCCAACTCTCCTCTTCTGTCAGATTTGACTGCCTGTTCCCACCAACAGCAGCAAAGCAATTAAGACTAGGGTATGCTCAAAATTAACTAGGTCATATGACCAGGTCTGAAAGCAAAAGAGTTCATAGCTGTTCTGAATGGGTACTTCCAAATGTGGGCCAAAAAGCCACCCTGGAGAGAGGTGAGATATGATATTCAAATGTCCACACATGTCTGTCATTAAAGGAATCAGTGGTGTTGCACTGCTTTGCATGTACAAAAAAGTAACTGAAGCTGGTCTGTTAAAAAAATAGATAAAATAAAAAAAAAAAGTCCTACAATACCTACTTTCTAACTTTTTGGCACACCTCTCCAATTCTGTTGTAAAGTGGCTGTACTTTTCAGATTGTTGGTTTCACAACCCAATTCTGATGTCAAAAGGGTATCGAGGGAGGGGTATTGATGCTCTTTGATGCTGTGTTTCTGCACACCCCAGGTGAAGTGGAGGCACTGGAGTGAGGTGGGGCATCTGATAAGCGATCTTGAGTTCAGCATCAGGTCCTCTAACTTTATCTATTTTATCAGAGTTAAAAAAAAACTCAGTCATTTTTTTTTTTTATAACTTCACAAGGACATCTGATTCAGTTATAGCTGCAGGGAGAGAGCAAATTAAAGATTTTATTATCTTGTGATAAAAAGTGTATGGGCATTTGAGCGGTTTTAAAGGGAATACATGTAATTCTAGCCTTATGTGCTAATGAGAGAGAAAATGAAAGAACAAATAGCATTTAAAAATTTATGGCTGCCTCATTAGAAGAACAGAAAGATGATCTAGACATATTATTTTAGCTCTTGATTCTCTGCCTTTGCAAAGAAAAAGTATTTAAACCAGCGAAAGGAAACAGAACTCTGCGTGATCATTTTTGAGTTTGACAATGTACAGTTTTTTCTTCCGTCTTTGTTTTCTTTGGAAAATGAACTGTGGTGGTTGCCCTGCACTGGATATCTGCACCACTGATTTAAACCAGCTGCTGGTAAGCTTTGCCAGTTTGATCTCTTCTCTTTTTGCCATTGGCTGCTGTGGCTATGCCAGCTTCCTTGATTAAATGTCTGCGTTTTTGTGTTTGCAGCTGCTCAAAGTCTAGAAAGAAACCAAGTCCAGGATTATAATGTTCCCCAAATCTCCAAAAGGACAAAACGTTCAAGCTAATTTTACATGGAGAATGCAACCATCTTCAAGCTGTGAGTTGGTTCTAGTGAAGTGTTGTAGAGAGAGAACAGCACATTACTGTAAATTTATTTTGTTTTTAGGCTTTCAATGAGTGAGTGTGGCACTAAATAACTCATGGCTCTTGATGGATACATGGGGGTTTTCCCAGATATTGAATTGTTGAACCTTACAGGTTAAAGGATGTCAATAAGTAAAGGACAAACCTCCAGCTCCTGCAATTGCTTTTAAGTACATTTTATTTTTGACAGCACTCACAGGGTTTCTGCAGTCTTAAAAAGTCTAGATAAGTATTGAATTCCATTTCCTCAAAGGCATTAGAAGGTAATAAAACGTGTTTAAGTCTTTAATTTACAAGTCTTAAATATTTTGCTTGCTAGCTGTAGGCAGTAATGTTAGTTATAAATGTTTTTTTAAATCTAATCGTTGGCTGTTGGGAGACACTATACACCTATAAACTGTGTGGAGTTTCAGTCATTACCATCAGACTTAGAGGCTAGGGAGCTCATAATCAGTGAGTGTTGACTTTAACAAAAACTTCAATTAACATTTTCTGCCATTTATGCAATTTAATTATAATTCATTATAAATATTATCAATTCATTTTTACAGTATAATTATATCATTTGGAATTATTGCTAAATAGTTCTTAGAAGTACTGAAAAGATGTGATACGATAACAAATAATTGTAGGCTGTATGATCCCTACTGGCTTTCATTCATACTTTTATTTAAAGTCTTAATTTTAACTTGGTGAATTCTGTAAGTCCTTATAGGACCCAACTCCTAACCTGTGTCTTCTGTTGGATTCTGTTTCATGGTGACCGAGTGAGAAAATCAGCTTGACTAACTGTTCAGACCATGAATTTTACATCACACAGTGATGAGATCTCCCTTGTTTGAAAAGGCAGAGGCCATTCCATTTCAATTCCAGCCAGCTCCCCTGTTGGCTTACAGCTAGTTGCTTCCTCTATTACCCCTCTGTTCTTGTGATTTTCCAGCTTCACAGAACCAGCAACTGTAAGGGCAAAGTGGGGCTACAAGAATTGCATCACTGCTGGATGTTAGTTGTGCTTTCTGGACATGTATTGACTATTGATGTCTGGCGGTTTGCTATTTTTTTTTCTTGCTGTCTGAGCAGAAATAATTCCTTACATAATTTGGAAACTAAACCTACAGGGAACTCTGATTTCTTCTGTATGGTTGTGTGTGTGTGTATGTCTAATCTAATATCTAATCCTAGCTGATGGCCCATCAAGGGTCTGGTGTCTCTTCCGAGCCCTCCAAATAAAAGGCCCTTGACCTCCTCCGTATTGAGGGGTCTGCAGCCATATTGTGTAGCAGTGCAAGTGAGTAAATGCTCCATTAGGATTCATTAGAGCCTCTATTGGACATATTGTCCCAAGTGCAATGAGCCGCACTAGTGGAGGCCCCCTGCTCTCCACCGGCACGTGCCGCCCCTCGCCCTGCTTTGTGCTTGTACACAATGGATGAACGGTCCCCGATCTCTCTCTCATTCTCTCTTTCATATTGCATTCATTTATCAGTTGCCACCAGTGTTTTGACACATCACCCTGATCTTAGCTCATTCATTCCTCCTGTCACCTGTTCATCTATCCCCCCTCCCCGCCCCCACCCTCTTTGCCTCTGCCTCTCTTGGGATATTATAAAGTGACCAATGACATCCCACTGCAGCCGTTGCCGTGGTGATAGGTGACAGTGGGAAGCACCACCCAAGATGAATGAACCGTAAAAGTAGGAGGACAGTGGTAAAGGGTGTGCAGAGAGGGGAGAGGCTGGCTAGCCTGGATGGGAAAATAAAAGAAGGGAAAGGAAGGGAAACAGCAGGTATGTGACATATTTCTTTGTGCAGTGACCATCCCTGATCATTTGACACTTGTATGGGCTGCAGTGATGGCCTTTCTCTATTTTACTGGCACAGCACAGTCCAAGGGACAAGAGAGGAAGGAAACCATAGTTCTCACTCAATTGAACCAGAATAAAACTGAAAATGACAAAGTGTAATTTTCTCAGTGTTCTCTGTCAGGTTTGTCATCCACGCTATTACTTTCATGGAGCAGCTATTGTGCTGAATAATCAGAATAATCATTAGGCCGTCGTAAGTGCCTCATACACTTTCAGCCCAATAAACCACTGTGTAGTATCAGCTGGGAACCATAGAGGTCGCAGACCATGATTGGCCATTAGCTAAAACTGAGAATGGTCTGTTTGTTAGTGTAGTAAGAATAATTATAAAATAGCCAAGCTGAAATGGTTTCTGCTCACCCAGCTGTATTTGTAACTCCATTATGGGCTTTAAAGTGAGCACAGTGGACATGGAGAATTTTGGGAAGTGACGTGTGACCAGACATTTGGTAGACTGGCTGTTTAAGTCTGATCAGGCACAGTGAGTGATCAGAATTTGATTTATTTCTGCTTGATTTAGGCTAATCACTCAGATTCAGTTTGTGCATTGCCATTTAGTGTGTTCAAAGAGTTTCAAGAACGATCACTTTATATGCAAGCTCTGTCTGCAACACTCTTAATCCGGGATGATGAGAAAAGCCTCTGGTTTTACAGATATGTAAAAGATAATTCACGCAGCTTGAGTCAAAGGGTATCAGCTTGCCAAATGGCAACTTTATTAGCTCTGAGTAGGCCGCTATGTGTAAGTCATAGCAGTAGCTCTTATAAGTAATTGGCTGTCAGTTTGATTACCTACGTATAATTAATTCTTCTGCAACACTTAATTTCCGCACTCTGAGAAAAGTCCTGACACGTCAAGAACATGTCTTTATCATTTCTTGTCTTGTCACACAACACCTGGCCATTACAAATTATCTATTCTGTAGGACTTGCCGAAATGTTTTTTTTTTTTTGTCTTCCACTTTAAAGTTAAATGTCTCTCCACAGCTCATGTGGAAGGATTTTTCAGACAGCTTTTTTTGTGGAACAGCTGAAATGTGCTGAATTCTTGTCTCAGATAGGTTAGTGAAAATTCTTCTTTGTGGTGTAAACCATTTGTATAGTGATTTCTCATTAAGTGCTTTGTGCTGCTAGAAAGGTGCAAGTGTTGTTTATTAAGCCCCTTCACCTATGCAGGAAGCTGCTAGTGATTCCACCTTGTTCTCTAGCTTGTCCCTCTCACTCCCTTTTTTTCTCCATCTCTTTTTTTCTTTTCTCTCTGTCAGAACTAAGGTGATGTGTAAGCGTTTTCTCATGGGAGCCCATGAGAAATGCCTGCAATGTTTTCATAGGAACATCATATGTCATCATGTGATAGAATGGAACGGAAACCTCAGCGGACAAGTGCAGCAGTGTGTCAGCGCTCGCGTGTGTGCCTGTGTGTAGAGGAAACCTTCCCTCCTAGCAGTCTCGAGTTAACTTATGTCCAATCAGCGAAGCAGCAAATATATGCTGCAGTCATTAATCACACACACATACCCGTATGTGCTGTGGCAAGACAGAGGAATTTGAAAAGCAAGGCGAGTTAACAGTGTTTACTCAATAATGATGTGCCTGCAAATATCAAGAAAATGTAAGTGAGCCTTTTATAATGTAAAGGAAAAAGATGTCATCCAAAGTTAATGTTTTTCTGATATATTATGCAGAAAAACAACCTTGTAACCCTGCTTTCACAAACTAGATCCACAACATGGATCAAAACAGAGATGAAAGTGGAACACAAACTAAAATTACCCAAGTGTAGAGGGAACGGTACTCACTTCGTAACAGAGAGAAAAATTTCATCACTGACTTCATGATTTTGTGGATGACTCTGAAATATACAACCTCTTAACTGCTAAACTTTGAGCATAACCTCAGAGCATGGCATTTTTAAATCATTATTTAATCTATATTTGAGACCAACAGATGTCAACATCTCTGCTATTTGAAAAGCCCACCCTGAGGAGCCCAGAATCAATATCATCACTTGACACCTATTTCTATGTGCTTTTATGTTCTGGGGCTTTGAGGGTTTGAGTTAATGACGGTTCTCTTTCATCTACTGCTGGTTTGTTTTTGAATCCATCATTTTTGCCCCGTGTTTCTCTGTCGTCCATGAAATATTTGTTTTCTAAAAGGATAAATAAAGGTATTATTATTCTTTTAGATGTGTAGTCTTTTTGTCTCCCACCACTGCCTAAAATGGTTGTTTCTCTGTCCGTGCCATATTTTTTTTCCCACTGCCCCCTGAAAGCTTCATTTTTATTGTTTTTATTTCCCCGTTGGGACAAATCTGTTCAACGTCATCCCCAGAAATAACTCATATGACCCACTAGGTAGGAGGAAAGTTGTTAAAAGGACAACACATTCCTTTATGAGGAGATGAAGGAAGAGAGAAGCCTTGAAGAGGGAGGGATGAGCACAGGGTGGAGTACAAAAACAGTGTGAGCTTGCCTGGCAGATACATTTGTCATCATCCGTGTGTGTGTGTGTGTGTGTGTGTGTATCAGTGCATTTGTGTTAAATAAGCTAGTGTACATGCATGGCAGAGAAATAAACATTGTTATGATTGACTGATTTAATTTTTGTTTGCCTCCCTATTTATCTTTCTCTGCTTTTCTCTGTACACCTGTACCCCAGAGATATGCTGAATGTATAAAATATAGGAACATTTGCTTATTCTCATAAGGTAAACGGATGAGGTGAATAAAGGTAAATAAATGTCGTATTGATTTCTGATATTAAATTCATGTTAATCCCAAAGGAGGGGATGTTTTAAAGAGGAGCTGGTTTATGCTCTGACAGCTTGCGCAAGGAGAAATGCAACTTAACTTGAAGATTAGATTCATGCTAACGTTGTTATAATTTTTATTGTTAATGTTTTGTACATTAAAGGAAACGTTTGAGATTTTGGGAAATACACTTATTTTCTTTGTTGCAGCTGGCAAACTTAGCTTAGCACAAAGACTGGAAATGGGAAAATGGTTAGCATAGCTCCGTATAAGGCAACAAAGTCCGCCTATCAGCTCCTCTAATGCTCACTAATTGAGCATTAGAGGAGCTGGTAACTATGCTGCTCACTAACTATGTTGTGTTTTCTTTTAAGACAAACACAACAAATTGCTTTTATTTTACGCTTTCCATTTTTAAAAAAGGCCCTACTTGAACATAGAGTAGATGTTACATTAAGCAGTGTTGTATCTTGTATGTTAAAGGTCAGCATAATAACAGTTGTGTTTACAGCTCCACCTTGGCAAGGTATTATCTCAGGGGTTAAACTTCTTTTACTAAGACCACCAGAGGCTGTGGGAAATGTCATTGCGCACTCAAGAAAGGGTCCCAATCAGGAAGAAATAGAGAGAGTGTGTGCACGTGTGTGGGTGATGGAGAGGCAGTGGGAGAAAAAAAATCAGAGGGTGTCTTGTTATTTCAGAGGTGGGCAGGAATTTGGAGCTCTGTTTAGGTTTGTGTCACAGTAACATCACTCTCACACCTCAATCAAACCACTTTAACTACGGCTCAGAGAGAGGTGCATGTTCTCATTCTTTCCTTTTATGGCAATTGATGCCCCCATTTAAGTCACTTCCTAGATGAATCACCTCAACAAAGCCTTTTACTGGACTCCTCTCTCTCTCTCTCTCCCCTCTAACCATCCATAGCTGGGACACTTCCTAGAATAGCCTTACTTGCCCTACATTTTTATGGATAACGTCAATAATCATGTTTATTCAGCTGGATATTAAAAGAACCAGATGTCAATTAAAGTTTAATCAGTGCTTTAACTAGGCCTTAGCATTGTCAAGCCCAGTCAATCACTCAGTCCATCTGAGCACCTGATCTCCACATCACTGCACACGTTTCCTCTAATTAAAACCAAGCTAACAGCAGAGAGACGTGGTGGGAGAGGTAGATGGTGTTTTACCCTCCTGATTTATCAATTCTGAACTTTCATTTGATTACTGTAACATCTCTGTAACAATACATTGCTTTCATGCATTTCACATATTCTCATATAAGTTATTACTGGCAAATATGTGAGCAGGTTAGCACGCTGCCATTCAGAGCCTCCCAGAACAGATAGCCTAGTTGTATACTCTTTAACTGGTTAACAGTTTATTGTGACTTTTTGAGGTGTAGTCTTCTGTGGTTTTTGCCGTCCGTTCCTGTTTTTTTCTGGTGGTGTGAATGGAGGAGAACTGGGCCTAAGAAGCCTGGCACTGCAGCCTTAATGCCATTAGCATGGCTGAGTGGGCAGACAAAGTGCTGAGGTATGTTAGCCAGGCTATGCATGATGAAATGGAAAAGACAGTGCTAAGTCAGTAAAACAGATGAGGCAACATGGCTGTTAGCAATGTCAAAACATTTCTTCCCTGTTGCGTTTTATATTTCTCCAGGATCCTGCTTAACCATCCTCCTCACACTGTACTCCCTCTCTGCACGCCCTTTTTGCCCTTCAACCCACATCATTCTCTGTCATCTCTCTCTCTCCTATACTAATGGTTTTCTCAGCCTCCCTCTGTTGCGATAAGTCTCTTATTAGCAAAACAATCAGTTAAACAAGCGCTTTCTCTATCTCATCTATTGGGTCTGGTGTTGTATTAAGCAGCAAAATCACAAGGTCTGTTACAAGTACTGGTGCACTAATGAAGTTTTGTCTTCTGTTCCTTCTCCCCCTCTTCCCCTCCTCTGTCCTGTCCCCCTCTATCTGACTCCCGTAGTTAGCGGTGTTGCAGCAGAAGGATGCCGCTGGTGAAGCGCACCATCGAGCCCAGGCACCTGTGCCACACGGTGCTGCCAAGAAACATCAAGAACGAGCTGGAGTGTGTGACAAACATCTCCTTGGCCAATGTCATTCGCCAGCTCAGCAGCCTCAGTCAGTAGCACAAGGACACAGATACACACATATGCTCTCACTGCTTAAATAGACACACACAGCACAAATACTGTACATAGACACTCCCCATAAGTTGATTAGCTGACCATTCAGCTGTCAGGAAGTGAATCAGCTAATGCCTACTTGTCAGTTTTCCTTTTTTTCTGCGTATTTCCTGGAAATATTAAGTAGGAAGAAGGACTCTTAACATTAGAGTATTCAGAAAACTGTTCTCAGGATCAATTTTCATCATTGTATATTTCTCTAATCATGAAATTAATCTCCACATTAAAGCTTTTCAGGAAACTGTATTTTTTTTTATTTAGTAATGAACTGTTTAATAAGCCAGTAAAGAGCATATTTGCAGTTTTTCTAAAATCCACTCCAGTGGAAAACATTTGTGTAGTATGTACAATTTTTGCATTCATAACTATTTACACTATTTATTTATTTATTAACTATTTACTATGACTCTCTCACACATTTATAGAGACTAAAAAGCCTAATTTAATTCACGGAGGAAGTGGTGGCTGATAATGGAAATCATCTTGCAGGACAGAAAAAAAAACCTGTCTGGAATGTTTTACTGTTACAGAAAATTCTTGTAACTCTGGTATCTTACAGCTGTCTTTGATAAAACATCTCCATCAGAGCAGTTGGCCTGCAACAATAGCTTCCCTAGAGAATTACAGTCACTGCTGACAGAGTGTTTCTCCAACTCTCAATGTCAGTAATTGCACACTTTTAAAATTATGATGCTTGACACAGAAGAAGACCAGCACTTCAAGTTTGCTTATTGTGTCCAACAAAGGATTTAAGTTTACCTTTTCAAAACAAAATAATTGAAATGTTATAGGGTACAAGTCATCAGATTTGATGTGAAACGTTACGAAGGGCCATGTGAAAGTGGAAATGTTCTACCAGAGAGACTCTGAAGAATTGAATTAACGTTAGATATCTGTTTTAGACAATTTGTCTCACTGCATATAGATTTGTTAATGACTGTGAAAAAAACTTTAACAATTAGTTATTATGGTTGAGTTCTACATGAGCATAAAATAAATTTCTAAAAAAGCATTTTGTGCCAGTGTTTACCGGTGTGTGCTTTGTTGTATGTGTGTGCAGGTAAATATGCAGAAGATCTGTTTGGAGAGCTGTTCAACGAGGCCCACTCCTTCTCTTTCCGGGTCAACTCCCTGCAAGAGCGTGTGGATCGTCTCTCCATCAGCGTCACACAGCTGGACCCCAAAGAGGAGGAATGTGAGTATTGTAACCACACACGCCCACACACACTCACACATTCTTGTCTTACTATCTCTGTGATATAATGCATTCCTTAGCCCCTTACCCTAACGTTAACCATCACAACTAAATGCCTAACCTTAACCCTTACCCTAACCCTAACTGAAACCCAATTGTAGCCCTAAACCTAAAACCAGGTCCTAACACCCAAAGAACACTTTAAAGTTGTGTGGACCGACACAAATGCCCTCACAACATTACAGTGTCCACACAATAATGGTTTCAAAACAAAATTTGTCCACATAACAATAGAAAGACATACACACACACACACATTCTCACTTACGTTCACTCTTTCCCTTTTCTTGTAAACCTTTTTCCTCACTCACACCTAACCTCTCCAATTTCATCTGTGTGCCTGTTACTCTACCAAATTGGATGTGCACTTGTGAATGTGACTCTGTGTGTGTGTGTGTGTTTGAGCTGTGTGATGGAGCTCACCTGCACCCCCCCTCCAGTGTTAATGGCTGTTATTAGAGGAACAGGTAGACAGACAGATGGGTGACATTTTTTCACCCTCGAAAACTCCAGCTTCTGTTAAAAACATTCAGAGTTTCACTTTGCCTGGATGCTTATTTACCCACTAAAGGCCTTTTCTGTGTGAGGACAAATTGGATCTATGGGCAGGCTGTACCTGTGGGGAGATTTAAGTAAAACCAATACAATAATCGGGGGGACTGTCAGGTACGTCAGGTTATCCTGAGAGAGGGAAGGCAGGATGACAGGATAGCGTAGCTAGAGGAGAGTGCAGTGGGTGCGAAGTAAAAAGGAGGAGAATCACAGCAGTGTAATACCATGCTCCAAGGCGCCGTATCGATTTTCTGTGGGCCAGCAATGTGTTTACGGCTTTGCACAATGCAACTCTAACTGCTTCCTTGTCACTGACACAGAGACAGTAAAAAGCTCACTGGACTATAGTCGCTGGTTATGGCTCATATGTGTATGCAAGCACAGGCCCTTTTACAAGACAATGAGTTGTTGCGTAGTTTTTGCAGAATAATGGGATTTTGTTTTAAACACAGTCGAGAATGGATACTTGCAGGCCAAGATTACTCACAGATTGCTCATCCTAATCTTTCTTTTTGGTCTGTGCTCCATTTTTTTTTCATCTCACCCTGTGATGAAATATCCTCTACATTCCTCCTCTGAATTGGTTTGCACCTTTTTTTTTCACTGCTCATCTTCCTCCACCTGACATTCTCCTACTATTTCCCACTTCTTCTTCCTCCTCTTCTCTCCACCACTTCCCCCTCCTCTCTCCACCCTTTCTCCTCACCCTATCCAAATACCGTAGCCATGCTAATTGAATAATTGTGCGCGATCTAATTGTGGAAGTCTGTTGTGCAGGATTTGTCAGCTGGTAAGGGAGTCCATGTTATCGTGCAGAGCTTGAAGGGCAAATACACAGTGACACACACTCTTTCCCACGCACACAAAGTTCACAACCTACCCTGCAGAGGATAAGATATTAACATTTATATCATTAGATACACATCTGCAGATTAACTACGGGAAATACCCAAGTAACAATAAAGCCAATCTTTTTATCGTTTAGGCAAAAGGCTACTTGTTCATATTCATGTGATGTTTCTGTGTTTGGACAGACATTGTGAGTGATTCTGTGTGTGTGTGGGAGTGCATGTGTCTGCATCTGTGCATGTGGCCCTTGGCTTTATCTCGCTTCATAAATAAGCCTGACTTTCCCGCTTTAGCCTAAAGTATTGGCTTGAGAGACAGTGGATAAGGATCAGCTCAGTTGCAGTTTAAGTGTGTGTTGGTGGGGAGTCAGAGTCGAGGAGGAGAGTAAGAAAGATGGAAGGAAAGAGGGATGGGTGCATAATACAGGGCACTGCAGCAAAAGCAGTGGAGTGTAAAAGGATTGTACCGCAGAATTTTCTGGGCCAGGTTGAAATGGCTTCCTTTGCAGGTTACACAGATTTTCCACTCAGTTCAACTCCTCCTCACTCTCATTTATAACCAAATGAAATTGTCTTGTAAATGGAAAAACCCACACACTACTCCACTTTACTTTCTCGACCATTATTCATTAAAGATTTGAGAAATCAAGTGACTATATTAGTGAGATAGAGTATTAGTGTGTGTGAGTGAGACAAAAAGTCAGATGAATGTGACAGGACAGAAGGACAGCAGTGGGAGATGTTTACAAACCTAAGGGTTTGTTTCCTGTAAATGCCCCCGTTACCCCCACCCACACCCTTCCTTTGCCCTCACACTCTCAAACACACACCACTGTACACAGCTGTACAAAGTGCATGCTTTTAGCACAAGCATATGACTTGTCTTGTAATTGTATGTGTGCATCTGTGGTTAGCATGAGAGGAGTGATAGAGAGGGGAATGCAGGGAAGGATGGGACCATAAATCAGGACCGTAGAAGGGCGAAGATGGGAGGATGGGGGTCGGGTAGGATGGAGCAGAATGGAGAAAGGACGAGGACACAATAAGAATTTTACAGATACTGTCCTCAAAGCCTCTCACAAGCTCCTTTGAAGCCCTCTAAAACCTTTAATGACCCATTAAAATTTGGGGACCAGACGACAGATAACACTCTATCCAACTTGCCGGAAAATGTGGATCAAAACATGACATCTTGGAAGCAAATTGCTGCGGAAATTGTTTCTGATTCACAGCCAAGTTATGGTTTATATCTGATATTAACGTTTTCAGAGCGATGGAGGATGCCTAAGATGAATATTGAAGTAATTATCGCAGTTTTATTTTTATATAATTGTTGACATTTATTAAAACAATCATGGTTGTAGCATCAATTTTAGTTTGTGTTATTTTGAAATTTATTGGACTGAATATTGAATTTATTTGACACAGACATGACAAACATAACAAACATCCCTGAGATTTCCAGCACTATAGAAAATGAATAGTAGGGTTACAGAATTCAAACATGGTGCAGAAAGACACACTAAAGTGAATTATATTTTGCGTGTCTAAAGAATAAGGGCACAGACTGCGAGATGGTGGATGACGTGACAGATGTTTAGCTAAAGGTCAGAGGGATATAAGATGGAGAGATGGCCAGAGTGATGTATGCAGTGTCATTGGTGGAGCCGTGACTGAGGTCAAATGCCCTTCATCACATGAATTTATGCATGTTCAATCTCATACACACACTCACCTTGCCCACACCCTACGGACCCTACCCCTAAAGGGTATCGTTTCTTACTCTGCCCTTTAGACCTCCACTCCCCTTCTCCTCTTCCTCCTCTCCTCTTCTGACCACTAACCGCTCCCCCACACCTCCTCTGTCTTTGTTATCCTCCCCGGCCCTCTCTCATCTTTCTGATTGATCTCTGTACCCCCTTCATCTTGTGTGGATTCTATTTGTGTGCTGTCAGGCTCTCTTTCTCCTTTCACTCTGGCCAGCCAAACTAATGGCCTGTATCCCCTATTTAATGGCACCGTTATATCACCACACTGGCCGCGGGCCATTATGGAAGGCCGCAAAGCCACCCCGAGTCCCTCTGGGCTCTAACAGTTTCTTTATGTACTCCATAGTCTCTCTCTGCCTCTTTCTTTTTTTCTGTTAGTCCTTCTCCCTGGTGTCTTTCTAATCCATAAGAGATTTCTTTTAATACGTCTATTGCCAATCTGCAAAAAGTTTCTGTGTTTTCTTTAGCTTTTATCTTTTTATTGCTTGTTAACTCTGCTTGACTCTTATTTTCGCTGGCACTTGTTACACACTTTGCCTTATCTCCCCCTTCATCGCTCTGTCATTCTGTCTCTCTGTATTAAGGTCTCTTCAAATAAGCTCCACTTGCATGACTGCTAAAACACTTAACAAATAAATGCATATGTGTACAGTATGTATAAAGATATATTATAAAATTACAAAAGGTATAAAAATGTTTCTCTGTGAAGCCCTTTGTTTGTTATTCAGTATCTGTTTTCCTCTGTGACTGGAAAAACTGGGGTGGAATGATGAGTCAATTGCTTAAAGGCATTTAGAATTTCAAATGATCAGGTTTACAGATGTATACACATCCCAGAGATTCCCAGCAGAAATGTATGTTCAGATGAGATTCAGTATTTCAATGTGCTTTCTTTTTTTCAGTACTTACTGTAGCTCTGTCAAGGTAGAATTTATTGTCATTTTCTACATATACAATGCTCAAAATACAGGGGAACAAATTTGTATTCCCTCTAATGTATATTATAAAAACAGATGCAATTAAAAAAAACTGAAAACAAGTATAAACACAGCAGGGTAGCATAAAGCTGAGCAATGTGCCATTAATGTAATAAAATGCTTCAGCAGTAGCTATTTGTTTATTTAACAGGGTTCATACAGGGAACCATTGTTAGCTGAAGCTAATTTGCAGCCTCTCTCTCTGGGTAGGCTTTTAAATCAAGGTTAAAACATCCATGTTAACATTGACATGTTCTGTGAATGTGTCTGTGTATGACTTCAAGAAGAAATACAACATGTAGGTATAAGCTGACAAGTCAATCAAACAATTCGATCAATTTGATCAAAGTTGTAAGCCATAGCAGGTTTGTGTGAATGTGATAAAGTACCTAGACTTTTTAGGTATTTCATTTGTTGGATTACACCCAAAAAAGGCATTTCTGTCTTAAAATCTATTTATAAACCATTTCTCAATTGACCTTCTGTAATACAAAATGTGCTTTGTATACTGACATCACAATATACACCACTAAAGAGGATTTTATCCATATCCCCTACTCCTATTTATGCACACGATCAGATGTGTCTTTCTGGCCTGCATCACTATTTGGCAAACAAAGGGGATATGAGATAATGACTAAATTAATGCCGTGCAGACTCCAGCAATTATGCGGATGTGGAAAGTATAATTTGTGGTTAGTTCAAAAGCATCTACACACTTCTTAGTACACAAAAACTCATAACACATTAGTGGATACTAATACAATGTCCCAATACTAATTACAGATGGTTGGCATAGATGTTATGTATTTTTAGTGAAGACAGACAATGAGCAAGCTTATAAGCAAAAGAAAGGAGGTCTGGAAAGAGAAGGAGCAAAAACTGATCCAGAGAGAAATAAGAGCGATTCAGAGCTGCAGGAAGAAGTGTGCAGGAAGAAGTGTGCCGGAGGGGAAATATAGGGCAACATTTGCATTGAAGTACAGCAGGAGAGAGAGCAGTTACTGGCACAAGACAGCTCGGCCTATGCCTTTTCTTATCTTCAGTGGCTGTGCGTTTGACTGCATGTCTATGAGCGAGGGGATGAAAAAGGGGAAGACCGTAAACATTAATTTCCTGAAACTTCGAGGGAAGCTGAAGGAGTTGGGAGTGTGTGAGTGACAAGAACTTCCTCACCTCTCTTCGGCTGAGGGTGTTTTAGTGAGATGTTATCTGTCTAAGAGAAAGATATGAGAGGGAGAGATAAACTATCCACCATTCGCTTACTGATAAGGGTCTTCACAGGCTGAGATCAGAGGCTGCTGCTGCACCTTGTGCTGCTCGACCTGACAGAAACACACACACACACACTCTTACAGCCTCTCACTAACTCATTCATTCTATCACAAACACGTACACTCACATTTTTCTCATTAGCTAAATGTCTTTACTAAATGGGTGTAATTGGTAGTTCAGCTGAATAAATGACATTTTGTAATTAGGATGTAGAACATCATGTTACGATATCCATCTGTGTGTGTTTGACTGATCCACTCTCTATGTGTGCGTGTGTGTATGTGCGCTCTCGTCTGTTTCTGCCCGCACTGATTAGTGCAGTGGGCTTCTCTCAGCGCTGAGTGTTGCTTGGCAGAGGTTTGTAGTCGCCTCACTCTGCATCAAACACATCCTGACACACACTTCTGCACTGCTTCTCTCTTGTTTGTCAATTTTGCACGTACTTGTCACACTATCTGACAGTCCTCTGCTCTCCCTAAATGCACTGGGACAGCGGGGCACTGCTCAACATACAGTACTCAGCATCACCAAATCGACATGCACCGGTTGGCCACTGGCTGCTTCTGTCCCTAGCAGGGTGTTATTTGTCTATAGCAATCTATTCTGTAGCTCTGTTCCGTGAATGTGTAAGGAGTGAGTAGGAGAGCACTTTCCTGTAGCTTATCCTGACCTGGACTCTGACCTTCCCTTAGAGAGAGAGCAAAGCAAAAAGTAAAAAGCCAATCACCAATCACCAGTACTCCTACTTATCCCTGACATTTCTCTCCTCACTGATCACTGTGGGCAGTGTAAGTTCCACTGTGACTATGGCTTTGATTTTTGCCCCTCTGATCATAAGACACCTCAAGGAACTTTATTTATTTGCACTCCCTGATACAAGCATAAGGTAGTTCTTAAAGGATAATTCCAGTTTATCACAACTTGGGCCTTGTTTTTGCAGTCTGGAGGCAGGAGAACACAACAAAACGGAGAAACCATCCCATATTGTGGCTATCTCTGTTATGCTATATACAGCATGTGTTTGTCTGTGTGTTTTCTGTCTTGAGTTTCCCCCTTGTGTTGTCTGTGAAGCCAAATCCACCCTCTGGCTCTGCTCAGGTTACTGCACTTCTCTCATGGGATGCCTCACTCATGCCTGTCTGTTTTTCTCATAGAAGTAATACTGCATGCTTTTGTCTTTTTGCTGTCTCTCTTGCGCTCCTCTACACCACCCCATCCTCTTTATTTGCATGTTTCCATGTTAGTTTTATTGTCTTTCCCTCTGCTCTTCAAATTCCCTTCCTCTTCTTGCAATTTCCTCATCTGTATTTCTTCTGAATGTTTCTTTCATGTCAGCTCCTACTCTTTGTTTTATTGTTAGAGCCTCTTCTCTCTGTCTGTGTTTGTCCCCTGTTTCCATTACCCGTCCTCTGTTGTGTCCATGCAGTTTTATTATATCCCTCTTGCATTCTCTGGCCTTCTTTCTCTCTCCCAGAGTGTTAGTTACCAAACCATGGCTCCCTGATAGTGTTTGTTAATAATGATACTTCAGTGCCTCAGGTGGCTGGCCCCTACTATACTGAGAGTCTATGGAAGTCATTATCCAGCTGTACCACTGAAAAGTAGGGGATTGGATTGCTGGTAGCTGGTCCTTTCTGGGCCTTTTATACAGTAAAATAGCTTTTTTGTCTTATTTCATTAAGGCAAATGTTGTTTTCTTTGCTTGGTTCAAAAGAGATCCACAGTGCTGTAGGTTAGAGGTTAGTATTGGATTCTGTGGTGTCGTATTGTTTTTGTGTGTGGTAGAAAATACTTTTTCTGTGTGCCACATGACTTTTTTCGGTCTTCCCCTGGGCTGCAGTTAAGTGTATCCATTTGTCACTCCCTCATGTATAATTCAGATCTGGTTGCAACGCTCTGGATCTCTTTCCAAGACTTGCCGTTTTTAACTTGGCCTGACCAGATTGAGGGTTAGCATTAGTCTGGTTGTTTTTCCTCTTCCCCTCAGCAATTTCTCCAACCTGTTTCTCTGAAAGCTTCAGCTGCTCAGCATCAATTTTCCCCTGTAATTCTTC
Organism: Toxotes lorentzi; assembly: GCA_037833715.1. Classification (NCBI taxonomy): domain Eukaryota; kingdom Metazoa; phylum Chordata; class Actinopteri; family Toxotidae; genus Toxotes; species Toxotes lorentzi. Next base: position 9,047,182 of record JBBMJY010000011.1, read on the forward strand.
TGCCCTCTGAAAATGTCAGCTGTTCCTGTATGAAAGAAGGGCAATTAGTCCCACAGCCTCTGACAAATGGCCTTAGTCTCGCCTAGCTTAGCTTAGGTTAGGTTAGCTCAGCTGTTGCGTTGGTTTGCTTTGGGGGAAATTGAAATCGGCCAATTAGGACAACAATGCAGCGTTAGCCCAAAGGGTGATTAGTGGCTTCTAATCGGTTTAGTGCTCCGTAATGTTGATTGAGACTGTTGAGCGATGATGTCAGTGTTGATTGAAATAATGATCAGATGGAGTCAAATGGTAATTATTGCATTCATCAGACCCATGAGAGAAACAGAGTGATTGCTGGATGTGTGTGTATGTGTGTGAGAGAAGGGAACATTGTGGGACAATACAGCCAAAGAGCAACAAGCACAAGTATTAAACTGATAACTAATTTTTTTATCCTCTGTCGTCCCTTTCCTCTTCATCCTTCCATCCTCCCCTCAGTGTCTCTTCAGGACATTACCATGAGGAAGGCTTTCAGGAGTTCCACTATTCAGGACCAGCAGCTGTTCGACCGCAAGTCGCTGCCCATCCCACTGCAGGAGACCTTCCAGACCTGCGAACAGCCACCACCCCTCAATATCCTCACGCCCTACAGGTATGAATCCAGTCACTAACTCGGCCTTCACATACATTAGTCCATTTCCACTCACATTAGTATTTTATTGATATGCACACAGAGAGAATGATTGCTCCCCAGTGTGTTATCTCAAAAGTATCTATATGACCTTGACGTTGGGCTGTTACTTGACATGTGTTATATTTCTGTCTGCCACTATAAATCTGAGAAGATACCATGAGCTTGGAAACCTATAATATCAAATCAATAGAAAGTTGGATTTGATGTAGAGTTTAGAGTATATGGGTAAATGCCTAAAATTTTATGTGCATCTCTGAGAGCACCCAGATGTATTGGTGTATTATTACAGGCAGGCTTGTGCCTCTTTCACACCAGGTATCTCTCATGTCTATTGAGGTTTAGCTGGGGCAAGCAGAGCAATAGAGGGAGTCATCTGAAGATGAATAATCCATAAAAAGCTTTGCTGGCCAGCTCTCACTCCCCCCGCTTTTATTTCTCTGCTTTCTCACACCAATGCTTTCTCACTTCTTTTTTTTTTTTTAATACTCTCATTTCTTTTTTTTCCCTCCTCCAGCATCTTACATGATTCTTCTCTGTCTAATACTGTCACCCTGACCAAGCCAGTTGAGGAAGGTTTCAGGCCAAACACAATCTCTTTATTTTCTGTGTATTAAGACACATACACATGCACTGTGAGGAGACAGGTGCAGGTGTAGGTTGTGGTATTTAAATCTGTTGTGGGTGTGTTTTTAACCTCTGGGCCTTGACACAGCCTCAACCAAGCAAAAGGCAAGTGTGGGTGTTTTTGGTTTTGGCTACACATCAGTTTTTATTTAGACAAGGAGGTTTAAAGCTGCTAGTTGAATTAGACATAAAAAATGTACATTGTACACCTAAAGGTCAGTTCCCTGGCTGTCTGGAATTGCTCTTCCAATAACAAGTGAGTATCCCTGAGCACACGGTCCAGTAGACTGGATTAGGTACCTATTATAGACTGTTTCTCTCCTAGTGTGTTCCAAGAGAGAAAGAGGTGTACATAGGGGTATCCTATTAATGCTAGAACTCTAACTTACAAATATTATCACTTAACCTTGAGGTCTTTTCTTAATCAATCGTTGATTAATCGTAATCTGTGAACACAAGGTCATGCCTTGTGAAAAAAATTAATTTATTATACAAAACCTAAAGACATTCACTCAGCTATTAAATAAGAGAAGGAAAAGTGGAGAATCTTCACATTTCAGAAAGTAGAACGAGCAAATTTGTGACAATTTTGAAACAATTAAAGAATCATCAAAATTGTCGCAGTTAATTTTCTGACAGTCAATTAATTGATTAAATGCTCAGCTCTAATTAATGTAGACAGTTGAAGAAGAATATACAAGCACGGCAAATCATCACTGAATGGAAAAAAGGTCATATTGGGACATATTCTGCTCATTTGGTGATTCTTCAAGGAATGAATTCCTTTTAGTTCCCTCTCGGTTTCAGTTCTGATCCCAGAGCCGACCTGTTCATCAGCACTGAATGGCTGATTGGGGTTATCATGGGTGATGATTTCATTCTTATGATTCATAATTTAAAATACTGTACTTTGATCTTTTCAGTTGCTTTGCTATTCACTTTCTCTCCCATTCCTACATCCTCACACCTTTTGCTTTTACTCCCTCTTCTCATTCTGTTCTCCCCATTCCTCTTTTCAACTATATCTTCTCTCTTATTCATTATTTTCTCGTTTTTTCCCCCTCTCATAATTTTTTTCTCCTCCCCTCTCCTCTCCTCTCCTCTCCTCTCCTCACAACACACTGGGGTGCTCCCTGGGACACCTCCCCAGGCTCTTATTTCCACCGTGAGCACAGCTGCTGTGTTCCCTCTCTCTCTTTTTGTCTCTCTATCATACACACAAGCAAACACACACCTCAAATATACACAGAGCGACCACCATGCATAATCATGTGTGTGTCTACCAGCTCAGATGCTGTGCCGTATACACACACACACACACACTACAACGGTTGTCTCTCCACCTTTGCCTTATCCCACTGTTTAATTCTGTTTTCTTCGCTGCGCTGCGTATCATTAAACTTTCCACTCTCGGCTTTTGAAGCTTTTCGGTTATTGGTGTCATCGTCAAATGATTGTTACACATGAGTTCAGGCTGAGGTTCTGAGTCAAATATTGATCACTGAATGGCTAGTTGGTGGGATGCATCAAATATTCCTTTGTATTATTTTTAGGTTTAAAAGGAGAGCTGAAATGCCCTTTTACATGCCCTTCAGCAGAGACAGACTTGTGAATAACTGACTGTCTTCAGAGGAGATGCAGTTAAAAGTTAGAATAGTTTGCAGAGAAGGAGAATTTAAGGAGAGAGGTCATTTAAATGGGGGCATTAGCATCACCAGCTGTTTATCTCAGTGCACTCAACTGATAATATTCGCTTAACAGTTGTGGATGGAAAGCCATTAATTTGCATTTTCTTTTGCCAGTTTTCTGAAAATTTCACATTTCTGGTCTTTATCAACTGTATTTTTTGCATTATACTTAGCATGTATGCTAATGGCTGACTTACAGTGTTTCCACTTCCAACTTTTTGAAGAAAGGAACTAGAAACTAGATTTTTTTTTCTACAATAGTTACAATAGTCCTGAATGTAGAAAATACAGATGTTCAGGACTTAACAGGGCGGAGCTTTTGGGGCTAAACGCTGCTTGGTCAATTTTTACATATAATAATTTAAATGTAATTAAAGATAAATTGACAGACTTTTCACATATTGCATGCATTGATCTGTTGTAAATAATGTATATTTGTATGCACAAAGAAAGACAACTGAAAGCTGCCGAGAAGGAGGAGAAAGCCATCAGCAGGGCTTATACCCATGTTGATATGAAATGACATTTCCGGACAGCATGTGTGGGCATTTGTGTAAGATAATTTCCTTGTCAAGAGGGACCTTTGATGTGATAACTACCTGCATCTTTTTTTGTTTCCCACCCTATCATCATAGCACTCCAGTGACGACCAACCATAAAGGCTTCTGTAATGAGAGTGAGGAAGACAGAGAGAGGAGCAGAGTTTAGACAGAGGGAAGGATAAAGCAGGACATTAGCTATTATTCATGACAAGTGGTAAACAAATATGATTTCTCGAAGGAAAGCAGACTAAGACAGGCAAGGGCAGGAGTCAGGAAAAGAAACAAGATTATTATCAAACATGTCACTTACTCTGCTTTTCAGCTGTCCAGGCTCTGCAACACCTGCTTCATGCAATTTAAGAGACAAAGAAAAAAATATGTATCATAAAGAGGAAACAATTCCCTTTATGTAGACTTGAAAGGATTAGTTGATAAATCAATTAGTCAGTCAGCAGCTATTTGGATCATCAATTCATTGTTTTAATCATTTTTCAAATGAAAATGTCAAACATGCTCTGGTTGGCGCGTCTAAAATGTGAGAATTTACTGCTTTTTTTTAGTTTTGCATTTTAGCAATATTTTTAGGTTTGGGGCTGTAAGTCAGTCAAAACAAGACATTTGAAGATGTCACATTGGACTCTCTAACAGGCAGATGAATTTATAATGACTATTGTTACTTGCAGCCCTGCCATTTATTCACTGTAAAATATGCAGTATAGCTTTTTGAAATGGAAAAAAAAAATCATATACTGTGCATGCTTTTCTAGGAAAAGGAATAAAACTACATTTAAAATTTAAAGAAAGAGCACTACTTCTGCAGTATTCCAACCTGAATATAATGAGTTTGCCTTTGTCAATCCACAGGGATGATGGGAAGGAGGGTCTGAAGTTCTACACCAATCCATCCTACTTCTTTGACCTGTGGAGAGAGAAGATGCTGCAGGACACAGAAGACAAGAGGAAGGAGAGGCGGAAACAGAAGGTAAGTCTTGAAAAATTACAAGCACAGGGCCCGGGCACCATACATTTTACTTCTTGTTCATGCATCAGCTGAAGACGATGCAGCGATAGACTGAGGTGCTTGTGATGAGCCGCTTTGCACTGAGGTTAGCGAGTAGGAAGACAAGAAGTGAGAGCAAACAAGAGGCTTCCTGTATTCTCTATGGATACAGACTGATGTGTCCTGCTTGAATAAACTGACAGGGTGATTCACTGAGATAGATTCATGTGCCTGGCTTCATACCATGTAGTCTAATGCATTAATTAGCCAACCCTCTTAGTTATTACTTGTGTGATCATTACATCTAATTAATGGGAGCATCTGCTGTTCACTTGCCCCCGCACTGTGCGTCATCTCTGTGCCTCTGCACAAACAAACTCACACACACACAGACACACGTAGCCTCAAATGGAAGATCTGCACACACAGGCACAGTCTGATGAGCGTGCGTGTGTTTAATTTTGATTAACACAGACACACACCAATTGAATGCAAGAGCTCGTTCACATCCATAAAATGCTCCTCTCCCTCGTCAAATGCAGATCTCCGACCCCCTACTCATAAAGAGAGGGGTTTCCCACCCTCAGCACCAGGAGCTCTAATGAGCACCAGCTTGCATTTTCCTGCGTGGGAAGCAGGGCGTGCTCCACATTTTGCTCCCTCGCAATCAATCAAAGCTTATTACAGTCATGTCAATGAGGAATAAGGAGAGTGATTTTCCGTCGAGAGTTTATGTGAATGAAGAGGATATAATTTGTTGGTTATGAGGTTTTTAATGATTGTGGGAATGATGCAGAGAGGACAGAGGGCGAGTTTAGCCAAGAATTAGTTGGAGGGATGTAGAGAAATTAATGATATTTATATGTTGCTGTTTTGTAGTTTAATATTCACCAGCTTCATAATAGCATAAGAAACATAGATGGATTTTATCTTCTAAATGTATAATGAGCTCACAAAGGTCTCGACAGTAGACAGACCTTATTTACTTCAGTGGGCTAAGTTGATATGACCGCGTGTAGCCAAAGCTCATTTCAGTGATTTCATTCTAATAAAAGCCCCGGGTGGGCTCAGCTTGTAAAGCCTTGTTCATTTCCCTCTTGACCACACTGGCAGTTAGACAGACCCCATGGAAAGGCCTAGAAGACATTCACAGGGAGAGCAGGATGGATTAGAGGAATTATGCACACATATTTGCTGGTTTGTGTAACCAGCAAATATGGCGGATAAATGGTCTGAATGAGGATGAGGGTAAATACAGTGTGGACAAGTTGTGTGTGTGTCTATGGAAAGCATGCAGAATCAGTCACTGAAAGGGTGTGGAGGGGTAAATAAGTTATACACACATGCATACGCACAATCACATATATTCATTCGAATGCATCGATAGATTTACACTGCATCAGTTAGTTCACTGAGGGGCTCAGTCATGGTGTCAAGTGTGTGCGTGTGCGTGCCTGTGTGTGTTTGTCGCTGTAATTATGTATACCCTTTGTACTCTGTCTTATTATTTCTCCAGGAGATTACAGATATCAATTTCATTCTTTGCTTCTAAACGTCTAAATATTTTTCATAATGACAGTTTTACCTCTGTTAACATGGATACACACACACACACACACACACACACACACACACACACACACACACACACAGCCACTGACATGCACAGACAAATGCATAAAAAGATCCAAATCGACCATGATCTACCATGCAGCTGCAGTGTCGAGGACCTGACAGGCCACGCCACCTGTCAGTCAGTGTGAAGCTGTCTGAGATTGGCTGCCAACACATTTTGTGCCGTGACAGAAAATGTTACTCACTTTCTCTTCTGCCTAATGTCTGTCCTTCAGTCTTCACTCTTACTCTCTCACTCCTGCTCATCTCACTTACTTAAGTTGTGGTTGAGAAATACAGTCAAATTTAATATGACTATCCTAATTCTAACATTTTTTTAGATATCATCAACAGGGAGAAATAAAGGAATCAAGGCTAAAATACAAATAAACATGTAAACATACAGAGAAGCAGTAGCCTAAAAAATCAAAAGACACTTCAGGTAAAGAGTTGCTGGCATGAATAAATAAATAGAGATCAGCTCTTGTCTGTAGAGAACTGAAGCTTTGTGTAGCTGACTCTTTTTTAAGGTTTTTCTAAATACATCACCCCTTGAATCCACTGAACCGGTAAAAGAGGTTTGGATGCCTTCCAGTGAGTAGCAGAGGCAGTTGAATTCAGCTGATGCACAGGGAGACACAGTTCATGAGTTCAGGTCAAAGTTTCTTCTTACACCACAGAGGAACGACAACAAATCAAACACTTTAGCTCACGGTGTTGAAGGACCAGACTGAATGACTCACCGAGCGAAGTGGCAGTGAGTGCATTTATGAGAGAGAGGTATAATTTAGAACAGTCAGAACAGTTTGAACAGCACAAGTAGTTAGATTTGCTGCACCTCTTTTCTACAGTTTTTCAGAGATGCATTCACCAAAAATAGATCCAATTCTCAAGAAACCTTGACATCCCCTCTTGTGAGGTGTCAGAGCTCTGTTACAGAGAATAGGAAAAAAAAAACTTTTTTTCAGCATTAGAATTCTGAATAGTCTATGAAATGTATTCTGACCGAAGCTTAGGGAAACAAAGTCTTGATGCAAAACTATATGAAATTGTAAAAATGTTCTTTATAGTATGGAACATCATTTAAAAGCCTGGTTTGAGAGGAAGGAGTGGTTGAAAGTAACAGCAGGGAAGCTGGTTGAATTTTGGCCAAAGTGAAACGGTACTGTAATTTAATTCTCCACTTTTGAATTTGACATCTTGAAACTGGTACCTGACGAAATAAGGGACAAAGAGTGGGACTAGTGAGATTACAATGTACAATATTTCCATTGTCAGTGAGTTTGTGAGCTTCACCTTATTCAACCCCCAGACATTTTCTTACTGAGTCATATTGCTAGTAGCTCGCCTAAAACCACATTTACACACACTACATTACAAACAGACACACACAGATTAGCAGCCAGTGATAAATGAAGAGTAGCACAGGGTAGACAGAGGGGAAAAGAAACCCAGTGTCCTAATCTCATTAGCTCCTGTGTTAGCCTCAGCCTCACTGGATTAGCAGTAGACTATGGGCTGAGCCAGTCAGAGGGAGACAGAGAGAGTGAGAAGAAAGTCCCAGGCTCACATGAGAAGAAGAAGTGAAAGAGAGAAAGTTGGCAAGAGAAAGGAAAGCAAGAAACAGAACATTACTTGCTCGCTTTGAGATCAGTGTTTGAGTCCACACTACATCGAGGTTTGTCTCTAGTGTTTGGGTCCCCTGTGAAGTATCCACTTAGGATCTTTCTCTCCTATTCCTGACTCTTTATAGCACTCACAGGCATCTAAAAGAAAAATACTGACAATTAAATCTCAGCCTGTCTTTCTTATTTAATGTACTAAAGCGGGAATGAATGTTTTCTTAATTTGTCCCAGCTCAAAAGTATCGCTGGCAATCTTCATTAAAATCTATGGACACTTATTGTTGCAGCTTGATTAACTGACAAGCCTGTATTAAAACTTTTTCCCTGACTTCATTCCAAATGTTAAAGTAGTCAAAAGACTACAGGGGCTTAAATTTGCTAAATCTGATGTATAATGATGATGAACAGAGAGCTGTAAAAGAACACACGAAGTTGTTTGCTTGGGTCAGTAAGACCAGAATTTTTGTTTACAAGGAGACAATGAAGGTCCACACACCAATAAAGACTAAAAGAAAGCTGTTAGCCTCCTGAGCATGAAAATTGAAAATAAAAGTACTTTGAAACTTTTTTTTTTTTCCCCAGATTTTTGTTTTGAAGCCCTTTTTGAGCTCATAATTGTGAAAGACTCTCTCCTGAGACTGTTGAATCCAGCTGCACATGATGGTCATGAATGTAGTTGCAGTTTTAGAAGCATCAGGGACTGAGGAGGATCTTTTCTTTACCTACTAGAGCCAAAAGCTGTTGTAAATACCATGAAATACCAAGAAGACATCTCCCTGCATCCGTACTCCAAACACACATAGAGTAGAAGCAAGATGCAAAAAGCATCATGTGTCCATTATCACAGCTTTCTGATACAAATTTACATTTTCCCCTCCCCACAAAAGTCACCCAATTCTTCTACCCCCTTTGCTGCGGTTGCCCTGGCAACAACTCCAGTCCATTCAAGAGACTGAGACAGCAGGCTTGGAGCAGTGAGAGGCAGAGATGGACCGAGACTGACACCCTTAACGGTGTCCTGCTACGGGCCACGGCAGCTGCACACATCCAAGGCTGCTCTGCTGTCAGCACAGACACACTGAGCTTTTTGTGTGTGGCTAGGAACAGTTCACCTCTGGGGAATATTCGGAGTGGGAGAAGATACAGTATGAGCAGAAGGGATCTGTGAACTCCAGAAGAAAAAAATTACTACTTTTGTTATGGTGCCAGCCATGGCCGCCTGTCCGGCTGTCCCATTCTTGTAATGCGATATTCAAATTTGGCACAACACATTCACTTGGACTCAAGGTTGAACTAATTGGATTTTGGAAATCGAAGGTTAAGGTCACAGTGACCTCACAAAAAACATTTTAATTCAAGAAATCATACGCTAATTATGGAAAAATACACGTAATAACTTATTTAAAATTTCTTCAAAGACTAGACAAACATGGATGTAAGCTGCAACTTGACTGGTGGAGGCGTACAACCGCGGGTCGTTAATTGTAGTTCAGGCTGTGGTGGACATTCAGAGTATTGAAGCTGAATGTGAAGTAACTGTAGCAGATGCAAATAAACAGTGAAATGGATTTCATGTTAAATGTTGGTGTTTCAACAGGATGTTTTGGCAGCATATTGCACCGAGTACATCTTGTTTACAAAAATCATTATCATCCAGCAGCTGAATGTGCCTGTTAAGTATTTCAGCTCTCTTAGTCCACAACACTGGTACAGCACGTACCAGGAAGCCTTAATGACTCTTTCTGACCAGAGAGGAGCTTTTTAATGACTGTGATTTGAACAGCTGATATTTTGCTTAAACAGCACCTTTTTACACACATGAGGACTGAGAAATATGCTTAATGTGATTTAGAATATATGCAAACACCTCATTAAAGTAACAATTTGCATGTTAGCAAAGAAAGGTATTCACAAATGAACTTCGCCTGCTCGTTACTCGTCTTGTAAAACAAGACACAAGGTCAGCCAGCTGCACAACAAGGACAAAGATTTTGAGTGAGATTATCTGAATTGGACATGGACAGAGTGGGAGGACATGCTCTGCCATAACTTACCAGTAATTTTTACATGTATGCCAAAGGGCCTGAATCATTTGAATGCTTCTCTCCAAGAGACAAGTATGAAGAAGTGATGACTTCAAACCTGATTGCTGTCGAATCAGATTTAGATGGTGCAGTGTGTCAGTTAGTTTCTTATGAAACTAAGAAAGCAGATGAGATGCTGCATCTGCACACTTTCGGTGAGGGATTTTTCAGGCTGTGTGCTAAGATCACGCCCTCCTCGCAGCTTGTTGCAAGCGAGTATAACTCTTGCTTGTCACTGCAGATACAAGAGCAGCTAATCAAAGTGCGGGAGGACAGTATTTTGGAAATGGCTTTTCACAAAGTGATATCCAGGGAGTGCATTTGCATTCCATTTTCCACCACCTGCATGTGTGAACTCAACTTGTCAATAGAAGAGAATTGATAAAGATGGAGAGCTCTGTATGTGTTTTACCAGTTAAAGCTCGGATTCAATTTATATGTTAATTAAAACAAAGAACGTGATGATGCGACCTATTTTGAGCCCCACAAAGACAACTGAACACGTGTGATATTTCATAATGTTTCAGTGGTAAATAGGTTAGTGTTAGTGCCGTACAATTGTGAAAGAAATCTTGTCAAAACACTGCTTTAGGATCTTTCTTCCTCTGACTTTTTTCCTCTCAACCTTTTCTTCTATTTTCTGGATTCTATTCTAACTCTGTCTTACTCTGTGCAGCTGGAAATGCCTTATCTTGTGTGTCCCAAGGGCCTTATAAGCGTCCTTTCTGAAACCCCTCCTCCCTTCCTCAGTCCTTCAGAGGTAAGACCTCACCCCACACCCCCTTCCATCAGAGCATCTGCTCCTAATGCGGCAGCCTGCAGCCCTCCCTGTACCCCGTCTATCCACTCCCCCCTTTGGTTTGCTCTGGACAAGTGATCTTCCCACCTCCAACCTATTACTAACTACCTGCCCTGGCTGCATCCCAGGTCCACTTTAGGGGTAGAAGCGAACAAGTAAATAAAAAGCTTTTGTCACCAATCCTTCAAAAAAAGGGGGAAAAACATGGTACTCAATTTTACACCCCTCTAATTTTTTTTTTATCCTAGCCTTAGAACTAGATGTCTGATTAGTTCTTCAGTGCATTTTCACACTCAAAATCTTTTGACGTTCTCCCTAGCTCTATCTTTATGCTGTTGTATTGCAGAAAAGTACCATACATGTAGACAGTTGTGGCTGTAGCACACCGCAAACTGCATGTAAAAGATTGACAGTCAGGGAAGATTTAGTTTTAAAAGAGGCTGAGCTGCTTTGAATTGCAATTCTGCTAATGGCAAGGAAAGAAAGCTATTTTTATTGATTTCTTCATATCAAAACTCTATATTTTTAAAGTTCAAAACAAAGTCGATCATGGTGTGTTTCAGCCATACCTGTCTGCGCGTCTTATTTACAACTTTATATCTATAAGGAAGAATGGCATACAATGAAAATAAGAAATTTGGGACACAGCCACGGAGTGGTGACACTTCACTAACAAGACAACTCACATGTGCCACATTTTGACTAGCTAATAACTGTTTTGAGATAACTGCTCTTTGCTTTGGCATGGGAGACCTCTTCAGATGCCTTGTGTGTCTCTTTGGTTTAGTGGTCAAACTAACTTCATGTTCTGACACGAGTTTGAGCAGAGCTGCCCTTTTCCTCTTTGTCGATTGGATTGTTGTTACACAACGAAGTTACAGATATGAAATTATAATATCTACACCTGCTCAATCAACATTTTCTAAATGTCCAATGATCACTTTATGAGTCTCATCAGAAAAGTCAGTGGCTCCAGATAAATACAGTACAAGTATGTACAGAACAAATCCAATAGATCAGCAGCAGCAATAATACGTGTATTGTCTGAGGGATTTGTGTTATTGTCAGCACCAGGGTGGTCCAGTGGCTGTGCGCCTTTGCGGGCCTCCCTGTGGGGGTTATTTACCTGGTAACAGATACAGTTCTGCTGAGTCTGTCACACTCAAAATACAGACACACACACACACCTACAGGTACACACAGAAACAAAAGCTGCCACATGAGAATGCATTCTGTATATAACATAAATCTGTAACCGCTGTATTACACACACTCACAGTGCTTACACTTCCTCAGTCAGTACCATGACCATTCAGATGAAGGATGACGACCTAGCAGAGGCACACAGAACCACTGAAATCAGCCACATTTATAACGGCTGTGACACACACATGCACAAACTCACAAACACACACAGTTTGTCATTTTCTCTCATATACAAACACAGTGTACCTCCCTCCCTTGTTTACTCTTGCTTTTTTCCATCAACAAAGACCTTCATACTGCAGCATTAAAACCTTCACTCTGTGACATTCTGTTAGGCAGATGGTTTTCTTGTGGCCTTACGGATTTGACTCTGGCTCTTTACCTGTGTTTCTTTGCCCTTTTCTCCGTCTACCACCTGTCCTTCTTGACACTTATTGTACTATCAATAAAGCCTGAATCCCATAAAAACAGTCTATAAACCCCTGAGTCGTATTGCGCCAATTTTTTTTTTTTTTTTTGGGCAGATGGTACTCATTAATTCTAGTTCAAATATTTCAAAAACATGATGCCTGAAAACCTTTCAGGAAGTCAGAGGTTAGTCAGAGTAAAACTAATATTCTAAATTATATGCCAGACTTGTAGCTGAATTTTAGAGGCTCAGCACAGTTTGGAAAATGGCAGAGGACAACAAGTTAAAATATTTGACCTTCTGATGCAGCTCCTTCTGCCTCAGCAGATAGTGTTGTCAGGATACTGTGCTGCAGCAAATTTGACAGTTCAAATATATGAATGTGTTGGAGCCGAGAGTAGGAGACATTTGGTTGTCTGAATGTGTGTGTGTGTGTGTGTGTGTGTGTGTGTGTGTGTGTGTGTGAGAGAGAGAGAGAGCGCAGAGGCTTCCCCACAGCCAATGCCTCATCAGGGGTAATGGGCCATGATGAATCAGAACCTAATCAATGTGCATTACCATTAGGATTTATTCCCATGCTCGCTCTCAGCTGCCCGACCACAGCAGTGGACGGACAAAATCAACATAATTTAGTCAAACCAAACGAGATGCTATCCACAACCCTCGTTGTGTTGAATCAGCCGCCTGTCAGCCATCATGTTTCATCTGAAGGCCAGCATATGCACACACACACACGGTGAGGAATAAGCAGGGAAGGCCACCATGGATCTATGTGATATAAAAGAAATCGATTAGTATTGGTTTTAATGGAGAGTGCCCGTGTTGAAGTCAGGTAATTATGTTTCAGAAGCCTTTTGTTTACCTTGCCTAGAAACATATGTGGGGGAATATGATACGCAACAAATGTACACTCACACAAATAAACAATCTGTTGTTTCTGCTACTAGACATGGAATTACAACAATTGCCAAAGCCAGCAGGAGGAAATGTTATGTGTTTGTTGTGTAAATTACCATTATTTCATCCATACTGTACTACAGCTTGCTTAAGGCCTGATTCTATAATGACCACAAATCTGCCTTTCTAAGCTAATAACCTACGATTAGAGGGTACGTCTGGCAATATGTATATTTTTCTTCATATCAACAAATTCCATCAAAAGACCAAATCCAGCCTGATATGGCTTATTCCTCTGTGTGACAGAGTTCCATTGCTCTAAGTAACTCTTATAAAAATACATAAATTAGCCACGCTGTTACACCGGGTGACATGGTTCACTCATTAACATAAACATAGAGACTACGTTATTTTAAATCAATCCACCATACACTATTGTGCTGCAGTAAAAGCTCACCAGACCACACTGACATATGTACTATTTACTATTTTAGTTTTAGAAATCTATAATGCCAACATGGTCTAGAACATTTTATAGCTTAAAAAAAAAGAAATTTGTGACCTGTTGAAGATTCACTTCTTCAGTATGAACCAGTGGGCCGAGTGCCACAGGCAGGCTGGGGAAGTCAGAAGGTATATGTTGACATTAAGAAAAATATAGAATAACACCAGCCTTATATTTAAAATATGTGCCAACACAGGTAAACAATGTGTTTTCAGTTGAATTGTTTATGTCAGGACTGCAAATGATTTTTTAATATGAATGCATGAGGTGCTTCAGGAGAACTAAACTGACTAAGACGTTGTTTTCATGCATATCAGTGTTTAGCTGAACTGTAAAATGCCCCTTCTTAATTTTAGTGTCCTCCTTGTGCTGTGATCTGCTCTGTATTATTTTGAGTTGACTCACGCATGTGTGCGTGTGTTTTGCATGTCGTTGTTGTTGTAGGTCTGAAAGTCTTTCCATATGTAGAAACACTCCTTTGTAGTTTGTCCTCCCATTCCAGTGAGATCTCTCTCTTTCTACCTGAGTCTTCTTTCTGTTTGCGCTGAAGTTCAGTGTGTGTATGTGTGTGTTTGCGGTGGACTGTGTGCACCACTGCGTCGCCCACATGCATTGTGACATACCCAGAGCTGTGCACGTTGTCATTTTCTGTTTAACAGCACTTTTCTTTTCCCCTCTTTCCCTTTTGTCCCACTTGCTCTCACCGCCCACTCTGTCTTTGTCCCTGTTGACTGTGTGCAGCAGTGTTGCGCTCAATCCTATGCCATGTTAATTTTTTTTGAACCCCCCTCCCCTCACCCCTGGTGCTTCTCTTGTGGTTTTTGTTTTTGTTCTTGTAGTTGCAGGATCCCCGCATGTATGATCAGGTCTATAGGTACTTAGACCTTCCAGGGCAGGTATGTGAAAATACAGCGATTATTTTAAAAAACTGTGTGTGATTTCTGATACTGCAGTTTGCTGCTCAATTTCTTTACAACCCTGTAAAGCGTGTTAAATGTCAGTCATGCTGAGGTCTGGGAGGCAGGGAGTGCTGTTAGATGAATGAGATTATGATTGTTGCAGTAAAAAAAAAAAAAAGAAAATTAATTGTCGCTTTATTGTTTGTGGTACTTTTCTAAGTTCCCTGCTTTGATAAATTTACATACATATACAATGATTTGATTCGGTCAGGCACTGCGCACTCCCCTGTTCCCAAGCTTCTATGACTTAATATTTGTGATATTTGTGAAATGCTTCTCTTGAAAAAAAAAATCTGTGTTACACATTGTACTGAAAAGTTCACATCATCTAGTTTAGGATGGACAGAAATCTCACAAAGACATTTTGACAACAGCTGTCATGTGAAATGAAAGTGAATTGTTTAGGTGGGAGGCTTTGGTATATGGATATTTATGTGGATGTAGCAGCATTTAGTATCAGTAAAGAGTGTCAGAGGGGGCTACTGAGATCCATGTTTAAAATTGGGATTTTGTTTGGTGTTCTACCTGAACAGTCATTAAATGTTTCTTTTACTCGTGTTTCTCCTTTTACTTTCAAATCTGACTCAAATTTTCCTGTTGTCATAGTGTAACAGGCAGTCACTGTATGCTTTGTCACATAGAATGACAAATGAAATGTATTTAACAACAGCTAATCTGTTATCTTCTCTCTCCTCCTCTCTCCCTTCACCGTGTTCTTTCCCTCCGTCCCCAAACTATCTCTCGTGGCTTCATCCTTCGTTTGATTCTCACCATCCTCCGCATTTCCTGATCTGCCTCTTTCTTCTAACCATCTTGTCCCACGCCATCATCACTGTCAAATGATTCTGTCCCCCGTCACCCTCCTCTTCCAAAGCTGAAGGCGATAGACCGTCCGCAGGAGCCGGAGAAGGTACCGCGGGCGCCTCACGATCGTAAAAAGGAGTGGCAGAAACTGGCACTGGGTGCAGAGCTGGCTCAGGACATACCTGAAGACAAACACAGAGAGGCCAACGGATCTGCTGGTTACCACAACAACAGGTATGTGAAGGTGGCCGTGCAGCATAAAAATTCTCACATACACACACATTGAGGTCTATTTTTAGGCACACAATGAGTGTGACAGGTGCCAAATGATGGGACTAACATGCACATACATCTTGGTAGCCATAGTCATAGAAATACGCAATGTATAACTTCTAATTTAGAGTATCGAGTTTCAGCAGTACTGATTGGATAAACACAGATTTGTCAGCAGGAAAATCTGTCCACGAAAAAAAAAAAATTGTGCCTACTCCACTGAGAATGGGTTCCTGCAATTTACTCTTCACTGGCACAGAGGAAATACAGCTTCAACCGCAATGATTAGGGTCCCCTCGCAGTTGTGATTGCATTTATTGTGCCCTCAAAGCTCCGGTGCCACTTCTATTCAATAATTTCCCACCCAGTCAATGTGATTAATAAGAAAAGATTTCATGCAGATAGGTAGTTTCCTTGGACTTGTCAGTGCCATGAATAGCTGACATAAAATCTTTTCTCCGAGCACAGATGAGGATGGATTTCAAGCACACTATCAGCCCATATAGATGGTAATGATTACATGCTCCTTTATGTGATGACCAAATTGCCAAGGCGTGTATTAGGAGAGCAGCCCAGCAGCCCTGCCAAAGCATCGTCCAAGTTATTTTTGTAGCAAAGGCACATTTGCATTTTTTCTTATAAATAAAAAATATGTAAAACTGGTGCAAGACACAGCACCAGATCAAACCCAGCTGGTGTAAGGCATTTAAAAAGAAGCAAATTAACTGTAATTTTCATTTGAGTAACATAATTCACTGTAGAGGAATATATTTTAGCCTTGACCTGTGCCAACTTTTGCGTGTGACAGCCACAAATGATACTATCTTCTGTATTTCATTTCATTTTTCCAGTGTTAAAATATCTAGATCAGATGTTGACTCCACAGACTTGCAAAGAAAAACATGATCTCATCCTCAATTTCATGTGACAGTGTAAAGTGCTGTCATTCATTCTCAAAAAACAAACAAACAAAAAAAAAAACTCAAAACAAACTTGAACATGTTTTATGACATGAAAAAAGGATTTGTGCAGGTTAGACTGTTGTGATAAGAACACGGCTGAATGTGACAACAAACGTTAAATCAAAACCAAAATCAGAAGAAGAAAACATGAGAAAATGAAAACGTACCTCTCTGCTCAGGGCTCCCTTGTACATGGAGCATTTGGACGGCCCCTTCTCGCTGGCGGCGCTGCCCTACAGCCAGATGAACGAGCTGCTGAACCGTACCGGGGACAGAATGTATTCGCGGCCCCACGACCCTCCACCGCCACCTCCTCCCATGCACCCACTGGGAGAGATCAAGCCACCCTCTGTGATCAGGTGGGAC
This sequence comes from Toxotes lorentzi, assembly GCA_037833715.1. Classification (NCBI taxonomy): domain Eukaryota; kingdom Metazoa; phylum Chordata; class Actinopteri; family Toxotidae; genus Toxotes; species Toxotes lorentzi. The sequence continues at coordinate 9,064,212 of JBBMJY010000011.1, forward strand.
AGGAGATCACACACAACACATAACTTGAGCCCCTGAGAAAACTTTAGTGAATACTTTTTTACGGTTTTGCATAGCAACTGTAGCAACTGGTAAAAGTTTTAATGAAAGCAATAGGTGTTCACCCACGTCTGCGTGCCAGAACATTCCTGCAGCTCTGAGTTCCAGCTTCCCTGAGAGATAAAATCCTGCGGTGTTCCAAGCAGAATCAAGTACGAACAATTAATTGTAGATATGATTTCACCTTGCCTCTGATTCACAAGCTCACACACGCATTAAACTGCAGTCCTATCCCTATCTCTTTGGCTTGTTTATTCCATTTTATCTCTCATGGATCAATTGGCCATAGTGAGGGACATTCCATTACGTTTCTTTTTTTTCGCAAGCATTTATTCTGTTTAAGAGGACGAGGATTTTTCACTCCGTTGGAGCTTAACAGAAAAACACAGGGAAGGAGGGATGAAAGGAATGCTAGATGGATGGATGGAGGGAGGTTTTGTGGACCAAAAACGAAAGAGGAGAAAAGGCTCGGAGAAGGGCAGGATCAATAAAGTGTTAAGGCCACTGAGCGTATTACAGGTTGTTTTTCTGCTGCGCACTTTTGCCGCATATGTCACTGTTTGAAGGGATGGAGAGATCAGAGGGAATGATAAAAGCTGCGGCTGCAGCACCAGAGAAATATCATTGATTTTTTTCTGCAAAGTCCTTGGAGCTCTCTTCTCTTCTTACTCTTAAACTCTGTCCTTCCCTGTCTTTGTCTGTCCCCTGCTCTTATTTACTTTTACTTTCCAATCCTTTTCTGACCTTTAATTCTGGCGTCTCGCTGTCTCTTCCTCTTATAACTCACTCGCATCATGTTCCATATCTCATATTCTCACTTTAAACCCCCCCTCTCTCAAATCTTCTCCACATTTAATGTAGCTCATTGTGTAGATATTGGCACAGATACAGCCTCAAGTGTGCTTGGAGGAAATGCTCAACCCATTATTTTCCTCCCTCTTTTCTCTCTCGCTGTGCTTTTTGTCTGCAGCAATTTTCTCCGTAGGAAGGAAATTGATTGTGAACATGTCGGTCTTTGTGTTGCAGTGTCCTGGTTAGTAGCTCGATCCACCCACACAGCTTCAGCATCAGCGAAAGGCCAATACAGATAACATTCTGTCTTTAATGCACGAGTTAGCTGCTCTGAGATTTCAATACTCCCCGCAGATATGCAGTGTCCTTTAACCTCTACTCTGGCATAGGTAGACATTCTTTGGCATGATATTTCCTGTATATCATTATTAAGGACGTGGTAGAGTTAAGGACCCCACACTCATTCCCCCACTTCTAAACCCCTCTGGCAACACTGCATTTTCAAACAGCCCCTTTACGTATGATTATTTCCACCATCCTCAGCCTGTGTAAACATGGTGTGTGCGGCAGCCGACTCTGATACACTGCTGCACATTTTTAATTGAAAATAATTTGTCTTTTGAGCTAATGGAGCAGTTCATTTTTGATGTAGTTGAGCAAAACAGAACAAACTAATCCGGATCTTCATGTGCACTCCCTCAGCGACACTTGTGAAATGCCGGTTCACCCGCCCTGAGTCACTGATCTGAAATATACACTAAATGTTGCTGATGTGCCTAGAGACTGAGGCTAAAGCTGCAAAAAGACAGTGCACTCACTCGGTTGATGATTCGTGTAGAGGCCGTGGAAATAAAGAGACAGCGTTGTTCTGCCCGATAAGGAAAAATGTAACATCACACTGTTATTTTAACATTGATTTGAACTTTCTGTCCGACTCTCTCTCTCTCTCTCTCTCTCTCTCTCAATATTTCCCATCATGATGTCTTTTTCTCTCTCTCTCTCTTTTGCTCCCTCCAGCTCCAGTTCAGGTTTTTCCGACAGCAGACCCCAGTCTCCGGCCCGGACAGCAGGCCTCAACTCCAACACTCCTCCTCCACCGCCTCCCCCTCTTCCCCCTCCGCCTCCCCCCTTACCCTCCACAGGCCTGCGGGGCACCCCTCCTCCTCCCATTCCTCCCCTACCAGTCCAGCAGCAGCCCCCGGCCATCCCACCTCCCCCTGCTCCCCTCCAGATCGCCCCAGGGGTGCTCCACCCGGCACCTCCGCCCGTGGCGCCTCCACTCCACTCTTCCTCCCCGGCCCGTCTCCAGCAGGTCCTGGACAAGGGCCCACCCATGGGCTCTGGGACCCAGTCGGACGGCACCATCCTGCCTCCTCCCCCGCCGCCTCCCCCTCTGCCCCTCCCTGGAGCACGGAGCTCCTCGCCCTGTCCGTCAGGCCCGCCACCTGTGCCGGCCTTCCCCTCAGCAGGAGCCATGGCCTCCCCACCTCCCCATACTGTCCACGATGTGGGGACAAAGAGGCACCACCCAGCCAATCTGCCGCCCATCAGCGATGCCCGCAGTGTCCTGTTGGAGGCTATCAGAAAAGGTGCGTCGTGTTTTTATCAGAAATGGTTGAAAACGTGACCAGCCAGCCACAGCAGTGAATAGCTGTGGACAGGAAGCACTTGCTCACAGTTCAGGAGGAAGTTTGATTCCTTATACACCTTTAAGATGCTAAAATGTAATTTATGAAATACATCTAATTTATTGAATTACATCTGAAACAGGTAGTCAAAGAATCAGTTGGTTAATTAATCTGCAAAATGTTTTGAAAATTGATTATTGGTTCATCATTTTTAAACAAAAATGCCAAAAACTCACTGGTTCCAGCGTCTCAGATTTGAGTATTTGCTTTGCACTGTCATGATATTAGATCATCAGACACAGTCTTTCTCTCCATTTCCCTGCTGCAGGCATACAGCTGCGGAAAGTGGAAGAGCAGCGAGAGCAAGAGGCTAAACACGAGCGAGTTGGCAACGACGTGGCCACCATCCTGTCACGCCGCATCGCTGTGGAGTACTCTGACTCCGAGGACGAGTCTGAGTTTGACGAAGGAGACTGGATGGAGTGATGGTGATCAGGGAGATGGAGAAAGGGAAAAAAAAAGCAGGGATGGCAGGAGAGGACAAATATGTTGTCAGGTGCCCCCCCCACAAACCCTGCACTCCACACCTCGCCATCAAAGAGTCCTTTCTACTCCGGAAAGAAGAGAAAATTGTTGTTGCCCACGTTTCCTCTGTCAAGCTTTTTTTATCTCGTCATATCTCTGTCTCGTTGTGGTTTGTGTTCGGAGGACAGTCTCCACGTCTCCCGGGTCCGTCTTTCTAGTGTTTCCAAAAGAAGTTTTTCTGCATTCAGTTCTTTTCTGCACTACCACACGACCCTGTTTCAGCTGGATTTCTTGTGATGAAATCCCCATGTTTACTATTGTTATACATGAAAATAACTTTTTTGAAGAACCACTTGTTTTTGTTTCTTATCTGTACATCAATATAAAAAAAAAGGAAAAAATGAAGGCATGTTGAATCTATCTTTAGTTCTCCAATACAGTTTTGCCACCTGGTGGCTGAACATGGCATTGAATGAATGCTGTTTTATTTCATTGTCTTTTATTTACCTTTTTGTGCTGAGACATCCGCGGTTTTAATAGGCCAGTAGTTGCCAGTACGGACCACTACATGAATGGTCACTCTGTGTGAACACCAGCTGGTGTTTGTTTTTATTTTCTCTCATTATCAGGACTGACTTTACCACTAAGAACAAGCAAAAGATTGTGTCGGTGTGTCATGTGATGATTGTTGTATGGTTGAAAATGAAGGAGGGGAAGCATATGGCCGGCTTTGGCAACGTGTGTGCATATCCATCCACTTACATCTAACCTTTACCCCAGGAAAATGTATGCCAAGAGATTGAGCTTCTGTTTTTTGTCTGCCTGGGCTCTGAGGAGCCACGTATGCTCACGTTGACATCAGGCAACGTCGGAGACGAACACTGAGCCATCGGTTTTTAAGTAAAATGAGCTCCTATCCTTTTCTTACGTTGTTTGCCACAGATACGGACACTGGAAGTGATCAGATGCTGTAGATATACATCAGACTTCCTGCCTCTCTCGTTGTCCCTCATGAATATTCAGTGTGCCGAGGAAAAAACTTTCAATTTTGAGAAGGTAACCGTGATGAGGTACAAACCACTCAGCACCACTGAAGGCAGCTTTTCTCTCAGATCCCCCTTTACCGCGTACCTGCCCACTAACAAGACGCCTTACCTTGTTTGGTTCTGCAGCAGCAGCTGTCGTTCAAAAGAATAAATTCTGCGTGATACTGCCTTTTCAGGCCTAAAACAGGAGGATACATCATGCCTTGTTTTGGCTCATTTCAGAGAAAATGTCTGCCATCCTTTTGTGTTCGTCTGTTCGTTCTTTCTTCTACTTGCCTTATTGTTTGTACAAAACGTATCGTTGAGTTGATGAATGTATTGTGCTGTTACTACTTACTTGCCTGCGCTTGTATGGATTTGCTGTTTCTATGTTTGGGGGGGGCCAAAGGGACGGGGGGACAGACACCCTGGTTTAAAAAAAGAAAAAGATTAGATCAATACTGTATACCATGTAACTTATGTAACTGTTGACTGTAACAGTTTGCTTGAATTAATAAAAATATAATGTTATGTTTCAACTCTACATGTTATGGATTGGTTGTTGTTGAGCCGAGTTAGGATCCTGACCAAGACCTGTTCAGGTGAACTGCAGATACAAATGACTCCTCTCCTTACTGCATATATTTATACTTTATCCAAGGCAGAATATCTATAAGGTGAGATATGATGGTCTGTCAAGAAGTCTTAACCATAGAGAACCCCTGTGTCATCATATAACACAGCCTACGTCCACCAGTCCATTGCCCCAGTGCATGTTGGGAGGCTTCACTGCACATCCGTCTCATAAGTGTAATCGATGATCATCCCCCAACCAATCATATAGTATGGTATATGTGTGTGTGTGAACTGATCACAGTCTTCTCTCTCCACTCATGGTGCCTTTATTTCAAAATAAGAGCTCACTTAAGCCACATTTAGATTGATTCTCTTTCCTCTCCTTTTCACCTTCCCTCTCCTCGCCTGTTTCTTCCCTCTCGTCTCTCTCTCTAAACTCCTGCTCCTGGAGTTTTCATGTTTATTATCTTGTCACTCGTGTTATAATCTTTTTTTTTTTGTCCTGTCACTCTTTATCCTCTTAAGCTGGCAGTTTCAAAGGCACTTCAGGCATTTCAGCTTTCAAGTCAGGGTTGGCACGTGACATCTGTGTCTCAAAAACATGTCAGCTTTGGGGACTGTGTGAAACTTGAACACATTGTGCAGAGCTCTCATCGCAGTTTGCAGTACGCTGGTAGGAGGAGGTTTATTAAAAAGTGAATGTGCACGTTTGTCTAAGGGGAGCTGATGAAAAAAAGATTTAATTACGAGATACAGTGTGTTATTTTATTCACGCTGGGAAGGTGTCCAACAGTTTCACCTTGGAGGAAGTTGTTTGATTTGTTTCCTTCCAAACATTAAACTGTAGTCGACAGACCTGAAATAGCTTTTGCACATAAACATCAGCTGGCGTACTTTGGTGTCAGGCTGATGGGTACTGTCACACTGGACAATTGGTTTTACAGCTTCGCACTTAAATTATGCTTCACCAGAATATTCCACCTGTGTGCTGCTCCTAATAATTAACTGTAAAACAAAAGCTAAAAATAACACCGTGCTGCCCTAAGTGTTTGTATGTGCGCCTCTGTGCTGTAATCTACACAGAGGCAGCTCTTTGGAACAATTCCCAAAACCAGAAGTAGTTTGATTAGAAAGCCTTCACTGAGCAATAAACTGTACACAAATTGTTTATTTTAAGGGGACAGCGTACACACAGAGGGACTGCACAATGTATTCAAACAGTTTTTAATTACTGCCGATAAGTCTCCAGAAGCTGGATTTATGGAATAGACTCATACATAAAGACATACATCTCTGCATATCAACTGTTTATTTCAAAGTAATATTGACACCATTTTCTGTTGAGACTATCCTATCAGGGCGTTTGAAAAATGTGTAATATGTAACAAAAGGTGATGGTCACAGATACAGAATACATGAAAACGTGTATAAATACTGTGTAAACACAGCTGCACCACAACTCTAAAAAAAGAGAAGGCATAGCATGAGCAGTGAGTATTTAAAAGACTAGTCAAAGTCTTTGCTTTACAGTACAGCACTATTCACTACAGGCTTCATCTACATACTAATACTGGTGTAGATAAAACTTAAAGGAAATTGTGCAAAACAAAGTACTAAATATAGTAATTCCATGGTCAATTAAGTTATTATGTTATTAAAATCCTACCTGTGTGTAATTTTATTGTCATTTACAGCTATTCAGCACTCTTACTAACTGCCAGGTTTAATTACACATTAAGAATGTGTATTACAGGGTATCTGCAGTTAGAGGAAGCCTATTATGACATTTAGTGCTACCAAGATCTATTTTAAAAACAGAAATATCGCAACAATGCTGACAAAACCAACAAGTTTTCTGATTAAAGTTACTACTAAAACCTTTGAATCTGTAGAATAAGGAAAATGATTATTATTGTCATCATTATTCTTCTCGCAGAGTTTAGGATTTCAATACAAATGAGTATGCAGCACCAAGTAACCCAGTAATAAATTAAGTCCATTAACTGCAATTGTTTAAGGCTGTGAACTTTGATTTGACAGTCTTTCAGGGGCCCACAGATACAGTTATACAGCTGATCCTCTGTAAAATAAAAATGACACATTTGCAGGTTTGCACATTAAACCCTCAAATCTGTCCTGCTGCCATGACTGTTTAAAGGACAAACGCTGCCACAGCAGTTGCAAAGGATGAAATCTTTCTCTGTCTCGTCACTTAACTTTGAGGGTGTTATTCTTCCTTCGAGGTAGCTCCTTCTGGACCTGGCGGGCCCGCGTGCCCAGTCCCAGAGACTGCAGAGACTCAGTGATGAAGCGCTGCGTGGGAGACACGCACAGCATCACCAACAACTTGGCATCGCCACCTGGTGGACAAGAAAGACAAGAGGAACGTTAACTACGAAAACATTGTGTATAATGTATTTAACTCACTTTGGACATTCTTTTTTTTTCCTCGCCCATTTGTGGGTACGGACATATCCATTTTTCCAATGCATCTATACCAAGTGTTGGCTCAGGTGTTTTAGTCTGTGGATATGTTAATATGTCTGTGTTTTAGAGTACTGATGTGATGGGAAGAGACTGTGGGGTTGAAAAAGACCTACGCCAAAAGAAGGAAAGTTAGAAAGTCAGTGAGTGAGTGAGTGAGTCAGTGTGTGTTTGTTCCTCACCTATGGCATCCTGAAGTAGATGAGTCAGTTTGCTGTTCCTGTAGGGGACATGTGGTCTCTGTTCGGCCAGAGCTCCCAGCACGTCAGACAGAGCAGAGAGGCTGCGGTTTATACAGGACACCTCCCACAGAGCCGCACCTGAAACTCCAGACATACCTGACACGAACACAAGCACATATATTTTTATACCCTGCAGCGAAGTGATCTGCTCAGTGAACACAAATTGATTCTACTGGGTTCAGTCAACTTTTTTCCTGGAAAAATAAAACGGTTGAAAAAATAGGTAATTACAAAGACCTGCAACCACAGCTTTGTTTGTACTGTGCTGAACCTGCCTGTGGATCACTTATTTTATATTTCACGGTTCAGACACCTATAGAAAACAGAGACAAGCAGGATTTGAAGAGTTTTAAATCTGCACTAAGCAGCATATTCAGCTCAGAGTAACTCCAAGTGGTAACTGAAAACTGTTCACATTTAAATATCAAACCCTCACATAGCAAATTTGTCACATTATCAGTTTCTAGTTTACCAGTATTACCTGTGAGATTTATGATGCTTTATACAAACTAATATCTATTTTTTGATGAGTCCAGCTTGTTTTTGATGGATCACACTGCTGTTTAAGACTCAGTTTTTCACTTAAGAATGAACTCATCTCAGCAGAGATGTGTAGCCACTTGACACTTGAGTTTGATTTTTAGCAGCATCTCAGTTAGGCGAAATCCCCGTTCGAACTTATTTCCCAGTTGCCTGGTGTATCTCAAAACACTCAGGGACCAGTGTTCCCATGATGTCTACTAATTCAAAGAACATCCACAAGCACTGAGCCCCTCTTACCAACACACTCACTCCCTGCCAGGTCCACCAGCTGCAGCTTGGTCCTGAACGGAGTCTGTGAGATACTGTGTCTGGGGGAGGGACATGGGGAATGGGAAGGTGAGGGGCAGGGAGAGGAGGCCGGGCTTGCAAAGAGTTCGTCAGATGAGTAGCGGGCAGCAGGGTTGGCACGGCGACAGCGTGGACTCCACCACTCCTTCTGGGTGGAGCGCTGCATGTCCTTCTTGGCACACTGTAGCCTGCGGGCTGAACGAAAGAGCGGTAAAGTCACAATGCAGGAATGTGCGGCCAACAGGTGTCATTTAGGCTAATGTGCGTGGGTCTGTGAGTGTGTGTATGAATGTGTCTCACCCAGGGCCAGTGCATTGGGGCTCTTGGAGGAAATGGTGAGGGTTACAATGAGGTGAGAGCGTGACGAGTCGGTATGGACAAGGGTGGGACAATGAGCCCTGAGTTTCAGAACGCTGCTGATGATCTGCATCACCTCAGAGGCGTTACACACAGGCCTGTAAAGACAGAGAGACAGTGGCATCATGAGTGTCTCACAGAGACAGTGATAAAAAAAAAAACAAAACACATAAACCACTACTTTGCATTTCATTTGTTAAATCTGTAATTTTTGCTGTAATCAGTACTTGTTTTTTTATATTGGATCAAATTAAAATGAAAGAAAAACATCAGATTCCTTATCTTGCATCCTGCCTGCAACGTGGGATTACGGAGTGGAATTTACAGGTTGTAAAACCAAAAACAATGAACTAAAAAGTTATAAAGCTCCATAGATCTGAGAGTGACCCCTTTCCCATTACACATCATTTGATGTATTTTTTCATATAAAGCCAGAACAGGCTAGTGGAGCTTTTAAAGAAATGCTTGACCAAAACATATAACTATTTCACGAGACTGGAAGAGTAGCTGCAAAATGTCATGTTTTAGACCCTTCATAATGAAGCCCAGATAAACACCTTCTGCACACAGTCGCCTCAGCTCTGGCACTACTCACTCGTATGTAAGGGAGGTGACCTGGCTGGTACCAGAGGAGGTGGTGATGACATCCCTGCGTTGGCCGCCAGCGTTCCCATGTTCATCTCTGGCCAGCAGGTCGAACACCTCATTGTTGTACACTTCCATCACTGACACCTCCACAGTGTGGCTCTCTTCCGGCTTCTCAGAAATCAGCCTGGGTCACACAATTCAATTCAATTTTATTTATATAGCGCCTTCCACAATCAAAATGGTCTCAAAGTGCTTCACAGAGACCCAGAGCCTGACCCCAGAGCAAGCACTTAAGGCAACAGTGGCAAGAAAAAACTCCCTTTTAACAGGAAG
>JBBMJY010000011.1:9073749-9085484 GCA_037833715.1 Toxotes lorentzi
ATTTAGATTACAGTTAGTGAACAGTTAGTGGATACTGTGTGCTCAGCAGATTACAGTTATGAAACAGAGCACAGAAGAAAAAAGCTGTCATGATTGGTAATTATTTACATTACAGCTGGCATAGAATATTAATTCAAAATGTAACTGTAGCAGAGCGGAACATTAAGCATAGTAATATTAGAAATGGATAATTGTAGACAATAAACAACGGCAGGTCGGTGAAGCCAGGACCACAGACACAGGAACAGATACACATTGGACAGTTAAAGAAAAGAAAGGGCCAAAGGTCAAGACAATTACAGTCTATTTCAGCTCTCAGGGCATGTTACAAATGAATTTTTGAGGGTTTTTTTTTTTTTTATTTGATTGAAAGACACAACAGAACAGATCTACTATGGCTTTTTTCTCTGATACTCAGGAAATTAAAGGCAGTAATTAGCATACTTTCTTCTTGAATTTAGTCATTACATGCTGTAAATTTAACTAAAAACAAATACATAAACGGTCCATTATCTCTCACCGGAACAGCTCAGCAGCAGCCTTGGGGATAATACCCTGCTGTGCCTCCTGCTGCGTCCTTGAGTGCTCCTCTAGTGGCTGGGATCCAATCATGGTGTGAGTCTTCCCACTGCCTGTCTGTCCGTATGCCATGATACAAACATTATAGCTGCAGGGCAGGGAGAGAGATGACATTCAATTAATGCTGAAGCCCCGCAGTCATATTATGCTGTTTGACATTTATTTCATTCAGTTTGTTCTTCATTTGAAACCCCCCATTCACCCAGGGTGGTGTTAAATGAAAATAGTTGAATGAATACACTTGAAAGATATAGTGCTGTTTATATCATCTAACACTTACCCATCCAGCAGGGATGTAAGGAGTGGTCTGACTTCCTGAAACACAGCATCTTGGGAATCTTCTGGTCCATGCACCCTGGAAAAAAAACAAAATTGCCATAGTGACTGATCGAAAAAAAAAAAAGAAAAGAAAAATTATAAAGTTTCTAGCATCATGTCACTATTTTACCTCTCAAACTCAAACATCTTGTTCTGCACTGGCATCCCTGTCTTCAGGCAGTTTACCATCACTGTGTCCTGAAAACCAGAATAATAAAAATAAAGTGAGAACACAGAGGCAGGTTAACAGCAACCGAATCAAATCTGAGAGTCTGTGAAACTCACATCACTGATTGCATAGACCACCTCCTCTGATGAAGCAGGCCTAATAGAGAAAAGGACAACATTGAATTTTCTTTTCTTTCAAGCACAGAACACCTGCTCTCATACATCTTTCATCATACTATGGACACATGATGCACTGTAAGCTGACCCACCCTGATCCGAAGGTTGAGGACTGGACGTGGTCAAAGGGTAGAACTGGTCGCACCCTGCAGTGAACCCTGATGTTACCTCTCATCTCCTGGGACAATACAAAGAATGACAAAATTGGAAGATTTGCTGCAGTTGTATATGTGATCTGACACCCTAGTGTGTAAGGCCAGACTTTTGGCCAATATGGCAATAAAACCTCTGTCCTCACCACCAGTGTGTTGTGAAGTTCTTTCCTCCTCTGCCTCTCTGACCTGCACCTCTCCTTCTCCTCCTCCAGAGCTTGCTCCAGAGCTGCAACACGATCCTGCAAGTCTGAAAGGGGAAGACAGAAAGTTAGTGGAAATAGGTTTTATAAACAAATATGTATTTATATATTTTTTAAATGCTTTTTTCCCCCAAATGCGCCTTTTCACATCAAAGCCATTTGAGAAAATGAACAAGACCATCAGTGGAAAGCTTCCACTGTCTTCCATGATGCATCAGACATTGGGTGCCAGCTCAGCCGGCACAGATTTCAGATTCAGAAAACTTTATTTGTCCCCAGGGGGCAATTTGGTTTGGTGGGGAATCTGGTGCAGTGCAGTGCAGTACAAAACTCAGACTGTCATAAGGTGGAAAACAGCTGAGTGAATGAAAATCTGTGTCACAATCAATTGCAAAGCCAGGGGCATCTGTTCTCTGGTGTCAATCTTTGAATTCAGGCCAAGTCTTTAATCCTGCAGCGCACATGTACACACACCTGGCACCAAACACCTCCATTCACACAACAGGACAGGCGGGGAGATTTAAGAATAGGCTGAGCTGAACATAAATAGAAATTTTGCAAACAACAGAAATATTTTGTGTTTAATGCAGGTAAGTAGGTACATTTCTACGTTCTTCTTCATCAACTGATACCAACAATAATAGGTCCAGAAAAGCCACTTTGTTTGGAGCAGCTTGCAGTATTCTGGACTGCACGGCATGTGCTCAGGCTGTGTGCCAAAGCAGTTGACAAGTTGAGTTTCCAACTATCGTCAGAGCCGTGATATCCAGCTGACTTGCAAGACTGTACAACAGAACAGTCAACCCTGGACAACCTCGAAGGGAGGGGTAAGAGAGAAGAGGAACAGTGTGAGAGGATTACCAGTACACACTCCCTAATGGAGATACAGCCAGCACTTAACCCTAAGACACTTCAGAGTGGAGAGAGACACACAATGAGTAGTAAGTAATAAGACGTAGAACATGTGAAACCAGGAGGATTTGTTTTAATCTAGGTAGACCACCATGTCTAGTCCAGCAGACACTGAGTAGTACTGTATGGTCAAAGCAAAACATCAAAATGTCCTAACACAGAGTCCTATTAAAGCACTGATCCAATATCTGGCTCCTTTAAATTTGAAAGTACCACACAATACCCAAAACTGGATTTTCTGGCTCCAAACAATGCAAATATGGTGCCAAACAGAAAATCTACATCCCAGCTTCACAGCATTCCTTCAGAAACCTAACCTACAGATGATGTGAAAGATTTTAACCCTTGGATCCACCCACTCAGATACTTACTCTGAACCTCGTCTCCACGGTGACCATTTAGGGAAGAGCTGGCTTGCTTTACTATCTTCAGTAGCTGTTTGCTCTGCTCCTCCAAATCAGTGGCAAAACTCATATACACTGCACACACCTCACTCAGGTCCTGCTTCATAGCCTGCCAAAAACACAACACAGAGGCAACAAATGAGCTGTGTGGGAGTCTACTCTTGTTGTATATGCCTTTGTGTTTCCAAGTTTATCTTGACTCTGGATAGTTTTCACTATTTTGTGAAAACATCTCACCAAAACCTGCCATGTGCACAAAGACATTCATCTTAGTGCATTTGTACCTGGACATCAGACAGGAGGTTGGCAAGGGCTGCCCGGGTTATATTCTGTGCATCACTCTGGCGCTGATGATGGTTCAGAGCCTTGGTCTCCCCTTCATGGTCCCGACGTAGTTTCCCCAGACACTGAAAAGAATATGTCAACAATATGACAACATACTTATGCTGCACCACTTTGCCAATTCATTCTTACTTTCTGCCAAGCTACAGATTATACCCTTGTTCTATCGTGCAATGTTTATTTGCAAAACTGAATTTTAACACAATACACACATTTTTGGGAGGCTGGTTTGTTTGTCAACCATTGAGTAGTTAAGAACATAGAAACCAACACATTTCTCTGATAGATAGTCTGGACAGATGTGCCACAGACCACACAAAATGTTGAGATAGTAGCCAGCAAGTCTTGTACGGTAACAGCTCTGATGTTAATTGATCAGTAATAATGTTATTCAGCATCATAGCATCCTGTTTTCAGGGACTAGTTACTTGTTCATCTAAAAATGCTGCACAGTGTGTGAATGCATGGCTAGTCACCTTAACTGTTTAAAAAGAATCAGCCTAGCTATGTTAATTTTTGTGCATCAGTTACAGGACATTACATTTTCCACACACAAAACACAAAGTCTGCAGGTATTTTGAAATGTCATAGTATGAAAAACTAATAACATTAATGATGGCCCTGTTCATTTTAATTGGTCATGTCAATGAGACACAATGCACAACACTGGAGCTGGTATTGTTAATTACATACAGTTGTGCTTTTATTGCTATGTCAATCTGTCCATAGTAAAACAAGCCTATAAAACCCAATGAGACATCTCATCATCTCAACATCCAAATAGTCTGTGGACAGATTAATGTTCATTGCATTATCATAACTTAACAGAGACACACAAAGCCTTCAGAGGTGAAACCACTAAAAGCGTTGCACATGTCTTGGGGGAAAACACAGTTAGCAAAGCACGTAGGTGAAATGAGTCAACATCTGTTGTTTGCAGGCATCTTTGTCAGACAATGTACCAAGCATCGACCCAGTGCAAGTCTGTGGGTAAACTAAAGGTGGGAGTCAGTGACACATGAACTGAATGCTAGTGAAATGAAGAACACAAGAGCATGGAATATTTATTTGAACATTTGAACCTGTTTATGTTCACCAAAAAAAATATATTCCCATCCAGCACCAGTGTCATCAAATTTTGTGCTGCACCGTTTCTAAACATATTCAAGTGAAGTCACATCATCCAACACCCAGAGCAGGCATTCAAGTGTAAAAAAAAAAAAAAAACCTGTTGAAATTAAGCCAAGTGTCTACAACAAACACACATTTGCCACAAAAAGCCTTTCAGATAAAACCCAGTCATTCAAAGAAAGTCTTCTTGAATCATTCCGGAGGTCAAAGAATAACTATAACAGACATGGCCCATGCATTATAGAACAGAATAAGCCTGTAGGTTTTAAGCCTGCGCACTCAGAGATGAATGGCAGAAATCTCCTTACCTCTGCAAGTCTTAAATGAAGAATAGCATTCTCTGTCTCCAGCTCCAGTATTCGCTCTTCTTTACTCTGAAAACACAAATAAATATAACTCAAATGTACAGTATATGTTCAATTACTGGATAAAGCTGGAAAAGAAAATAACTCAGACATTAATAACTCATAAAACTTCAATTCAACAGGCACTTACCCTCAGTTTGTGCTCCAGCAGATGCACCTGATGTGCAAATATTTGGTCCCGGTTAATAAAGAGAGGCATTTTATTTATTTATTTATTTTCCTAAGAGAAATGAAGCTAACAGAGAGGAGAACGAGTTAGCCTCCTCTGTTTCCCTCCTCGGCTCAACAAATCGTGTCCTCTCAGGTCAAATAATCCGATTAGGGACAGTCAACCACAAATCTCTCAACTCTCCTCACCTGTCTGCGGTTGCGTAAGGAGCCAGGCTCCAGCCTGAGAGACGGATGAGACGCTCTGGCAGGCCACAGGATCATTTTTTGTAATTTCTGATAGTGAAATAAAGTCTAAAGGTCGCCCCCACCCCAATATTCATAATTCAGAGTGTCATCTCAGTTTGGCTTCTGTAGTCGAAAAGTTTTTGGTATTTGGGAACTTGCATAATTCACATATCTACGTGTAAAACAGCACGGCAGTGTTTGACGTTTGCAGGGTGACGCTGCTGCAGCACATACGTGATGTTAATTAGCCATTTGTGACTGGCGGTGCCCTTTGTAACAGGCAGAGGGCAGCACAGCCTCTGAGGAGTGATGTGGCAAAAGGAAGAAGTAAACACTGCGAAAAGGAAGAAACACTTCCGCACAGTCACAGTGTACCTCGGCCAACCTGTCAACAGCAGATCCTGTCACAAAATGACTAAACTGAAAGACAAAAGACGAGAGAAAATCAGCGTCGCCACCGAGGTCAGACGCTGCAAGACGTTTCTTTGCCTTTAGCTTGCTAGCACCTCTTTAGCCGTCGCTTTCTAAGTATTGTATCCAGCTTTAACCTCATGTTCAGCTTGTACAGATGCCATTCATTCATTGGTTTGTTCGTTCGCTGTGCTGTCTGGTCGCTCTCTTGGCGAACAGTGTGTTTTTCTAATCCAGTTAATCTCGTAGCTCACCTGTAAATACTGTATCGCAGATTGACCGTTTGGAGGAGCGCCGGGCGCGTTGCCAGGACAACCTGGAGAGGGCGGAGTTCAGGAGCAGGAAGGAGAAGCTCTCTGATAAGGAGAGGTGAGGAGGATGATGAGGAAGATGGAAATAAATAGACATAAGCCTTTGATAGTTCTGATCATTCCTCCTGTTGGCACTCAAGAGATCCCTCCCTAATGTGCATTTCTCTGTAAGTGATGGGGGACACAATCCAAAGTCCCCATTCTGTCCCCAGAGGCTGGATTTAATATTTACAAGTTAGACAAAGCATTTTCCAAGATTACAGGCTTCTCATCGCTGTTTTTCCAGTGCAGCTCAACAAGGAAAAACTGTCCAGATAATCTCAAATGAAAGGAAATTTTATACTAAGAGCACTGCATCTTTGGAAGACACTTATTTGATTTGCCTCATTCAGACATAGACTTAAGTCTTATACTATGTTCATATAAACCATCACTTGCATTGAAATCACATTGGAAAGGCATTTTTTTGTTGCCAAAAAGAGCAGAAGGAATGGTTAGAACAATCAAAACTGATGTCTGATATTGTGTTACGACTATAAAACTGGTTTTCTTTTCTACTTTCTGAGATGAAACCTAATAAATGACTTTCTCATTTTGTGGCTTCTCCATAGAGTAAAACCCTCCTATTAGTGCTGTTTGTCTTTGACTCATTCTTTCTGCTCCACAGACAGGAACTGGAGGATGAAATGGGAATCATGAATGAAAGAGTGCAAAAGCTAGGTGAGCCTGTGCGCTTAAATTTGTTGATTAAACCTTATCAGATTTTACAAAGTGCTGTACATAGAAGAACATATATTTTACAGACAGCATGATATAAAGAATATTTAAAATAGGAAAGGATTTAAATCATCAAAGTCATCCAAGTGCACCGACTTATTTGTGAATAGTGAAGGATTTGGGCCACTATAAACTTGGTCTGCTATACCCCCCATACATCATTAAGGCTTTGTTCCTACATGAGGTTTCACATTTGGTGGAAACCGATGGCTGCCAGTACCACACGTTAATGCCTGCACACCGATCTTGTTTTTCTTATCTAGACAAGGAGCTTCAGACCTTAAGACGAGAGAATCGGAAGAACATGCTGCTATCAGTGGCTCTGCTCGCTATTAGCGCTCTATTCTACTACGTCTTTTTCTACAGTGAAGAGGACTCATGATACCACACAGAATCGTCAAGCGACCTACTGCTCTTAAAAGAGCAACAACTTCCCAACGCATGGAAAAGAGCCAAAGAGCTGTACTGGTGAAATACCTCAATTC
The DNA here is from genome assembly GCA_037833715.1 of Toxotes lorentzi. Taxonomy (NCBI): domain Eukaryota; kingdom Metazoa; phylum Chordata; class Actinopteri; family Toxotidae; genus Toxotes; species Toxotes lorentzi. The sequence continues at coordinate 9,080,881 of JBBMJY010000011.1, forward strand.
TGCCTTTGGGTGGCATCATTGCATTTTCTTTATCTCATACAGTCATGAAATTGGTTCCACAGTCCAAAACAACAGTATTGTGGTCAGTTATATCAGGCTATCAGGTGACAGAATTGAATAATTCATTAGTGTGTGTCTTGCCTGTTGGTTATTCGCTGATAATCCCAACATCTGCATACTACGGCACGTGACCAGGATTGTATCACCTGTAAACCATCTCTGATAATGTATGAGGTTATATTAATGTTAAGTCAGTGAGCATCTTTTTGCATACATGACGAAGAATTTAGATACAGTTTGTCACCTAAATAAACAGTAAACTATAAAGTTTGTCTCATGCCACAAATAAACCAATGTAATGCATTTTATATAATATATTGAAGACACTTTATATATTGAAGACTGTACTATAATCACAATCCACATACTGTACATGTATATGTCAGACAGTCAAATGGATGAAAATGCTGCATTGAGTAAATAATACATTTTTTTTCAGATGTGAGCGTTATGCTTTGCTGTGAAGGGTTTTACAAAGGACCTGAAGAATGTATCTTTCATGACATAGTAATGCAGCCATTCACCCATCCATTAACAAGAGCTGAAAGATGCCAAACAGTGAAAATTATAGTATAAGAATTGTGTTTGTTCTTTGTAATTGTTCTGTTTATCTGTTACTTGGTCTTGTATGTGTCTTTTTTCATGAACATATTAAAAGCTTTATATCGATTTTGGAAGCACATTGTTTGCTGCTACTTGAAGCTCGTAGGTTCACTGTCTGCTGTGCATTTTTAAAACACAACATTTATTTTATTACTAAAATCTATTTTCGTAGCACAGTTACGTAGTCACATTAGATGACTCACAGCTTCAGCCGAGGCCCAAATTTGTCATAATTGGATGTGTCATTCTGGAATGAAACCCGTGGTTCTTTCTAAAAACATCAAACTAAATCATCAAATAATACAACATAAAATCCTATGTTAATGGACAACACAATGTCATGTGATTTCAGTCAGTGTGAAAATGTGTTCTGATCAGATCATTTATTACTTCACTGGAGACAGTGTGACTAGTGAGGCACTAGAGGGCAGTCCAAGGACAGAACTGAAATAAGTCTTTTGGTCTTCTCTTGATTCTGAGAGTACACAAAAATAAAACCGAATTCCGCATATTGATTCTCGTGGCTTTGTCTATGATGACTCTCTAGAAGACCCAAGACATTTTAGCCTGTCTCTCCTTCATTAACCATGTCCCCATTCTGGACTGAAACAGACTTACAACTATGAGTGGAATAACAGCCTTAACATATTTAATGTTTCTGTGAGTATTTGCAGCAGCAGGATGATGTATGTGGAATCAACTGAAAATAAACTGTAGTGCCCTTGATTAATGTAACAAAAAAACACATCACAAAATTATGTCTTTTAATGGTTTCTAGACCACAATACGGGTCTAAGGCACAGAGAGATAAGTAATGTCAGATGTTACTTAGTAGGATCAATTAATCATAAGGTTTTTGTCTTTTTATGGGATTTGCTGACAGCAACGAAAAAAAACTATAGAATATCACCAGACTTATACCTTCTTTGCTTTGGATGCACAAGGTAGGTTTTTTGTTCTGGTGGGAAAATTCAGTCAAATGTATGACAGCACAGCTCAGCAAATAATTGTTTGTGTGCCCTCCCTCCTACACACACTATTATCACCAACACAGTCCACGTCACGCCTACACACACTCTTTCTCTCATCCCCAGATAAAACGAGTGTAAACAAGCCCATTATGCAACACTTCTGTGGGATTTAAATGCTGATTACGGACACTGAACAAGTTCAAATATTCATTTTCACTTTGTGCTTGACATTATTGTTCAATTCAAACTGTGTAAAAATTAACTTCAAATGTGAAAAGTAACAAATTCGCACATTGGTCTGAATATATATACGCTGCTGTTTCGTAATCTTTGTTTTAATTGCAGGCTTGTTTTCGAATACTTTTTAGGCCACTACTCTTAAATGTAATATAAAACTATTAGTCCTTATGCTTGAGGGCATATTCATGCAGATGCTGACCTTGTGTGCAGTTTTGCTTTTTGTGACACAGTGTGTTAAGTGGCCTCAAGTTATGAAAGTACAGGATTCACAAAAAAAAGAAAGAAAGAAAAATTTAGAATAGGTCTGTCTGATCACCAAAATGCCAGATGTCACTTTGAATTCTTTTGGTTCTTAAACAGAAGGATGTTTGAGCTCACCCACAGCAGGTGGAGGTTCAGTGTCTGCTCTCAGGCCAGACACCATTACATAAGTTATTCAGGAGCTGTTTGGTGTCTTCACGTATTGAACTTTTCTTGCTGCCCCTTTTTGGTCCAGTTCACTTGAATCAAATGACATAATGAAGTTTTTACATCAGATGTTTGGTCATGTGTCAGTTGAATTTGAAGTGTCATGTTTGGTACATGGATAAATGTTTATACAGTGCTAATGCAATTCAAGTTCGTGTTCATCAGTGATGGAAGAAGTGTTCAGATGTTGTACTTTATTACAATTCACAAAACCACAATACAGAATACACTCCAGCCCTGTACTTAGTTACATTTCATTGTTAGCCATGGAGGTGTTGTCTTTGTGGTCACACCACCTTACATGAAGTTGCAGATGGAAATATTTGTAGATGTTGCTTGGTTTTCTTTAATTTTCTCATTGATAATGTAAAGTTTCGTCCTTTCTAACACCTGCTGAGATTTGGCTGAAATTTATTATTTAAAACCATGACACATGATTTTCAGAGGCTACATCAGTACTTATTTATTTAAATCACTCTTGCTGTCATGCTCTTTCTGCACTTTCCACAAGAGTAAAAGTATCTTAAGCTTAAGTTAAAAACAGATAATAGTAAGGACCTAAGTCATCATGCCCAGATACTACTGCAAGTCATATTCCTGAGTCCTTAGGCTGGTCATGGCTGAATTTATCTGCTCCGCACCTAATTTTTACATTAGTCATCATCGCTGTAGACGGAGAAGAACATTGGCACTTTCTCCTGAAAAGAAGATGCAGAGAGTCAAGTAGAGGGGAGAAATTGGAGAGTGAGGGGTGTAATTCATGGCAAGGGGGTGAGTTAATTTGTTACAGAAGTGGCTGTTAAGAATTGAGCTGTCAGGTTATGAAGGTTACACTACTCTGTACTGTCCTGAGTGGAGCAGGAAGGTTCAGTGAGTGTGTGAGAGAGGAGAGGAGCATCAGACAAGGTGAGCTGATGATAGGTAATGAAGCCGAATGAAGGTCTGAGTAATGGAGAGTCAGGCCTGTGGAAGTGTCAGACGGTAAGTGAACTGGCTGCAGCCACATTCAGTCCTGCACGAGAGAAATACAGAACTTATACTTTCGGCTTCAGCAGCTTTATCTGCCTTCTTAACCATCTTATTATCCTGCAGGTCAAACTGACCTGTTTCACCCAGGAAAGTTTTAGAGACATTTCATTCATTGGTAAAAAAAAAAAAAAAAAAAAATCAAGAGCATAGCTGAGCCCACGGCATGTTCAAATAATTAAGATAATGTTTAGGTCAATTTCATCTGATTGCAGAAATGGAGGCTAAATAGGCTCAAAACGACTGAAAATTAAGCGAGGGTGTGTTTAATTTTTAATTTGCCACTTTCTTCTCGTTTGTGATTTCCTTCTAAATATCTTACCACACAAACACGGACATGCAGTTTTCCTGATAACATATAATCTAAAGACAGTGATCTCTTTTAGTTATGAGACATAATTACAAATGTTTGTTTACTTTCATTCCCTTGCAACCTCTTTTACACATTATAATGTGGGAAACAGTAAAATAGTCATCTGTACTCTGTAAGGACCATTCAGAAGATAATTCACAGATAGACAGTAACCTTCTGTTGACCGTTCTCCATTGACCTGCAGTATGATGTCCTACACAGAGCCGACATGGTATTTTAAGAAGGGACATTCTGCCCTTTTTATGTGCTGTTTAATTTCTAGAGCAAACATAATTAGGCGGTGCAAGTACAAAGCTAAAACCTTAAACAGTGCGTTGCTGTCCACAACAGCATATTGTGCCTTGAAAAATGTCACCCTCACTCGCCACGCCACACAATGTTTTTCTGAGAAGCCAGAGAGACAGAGGAGTTAATGTCCCCTGGGCCAGATTTAGGGTTGGTTTCGCTTTATCTTTTTCTCCTAAACACGCTCACATACAGTTACATGTGCACACACATACATGTACACAATAGAGACATCATACAGGCAGCACATGCACACCCGCCCACAATCTGATAAGTTAGCAATGAAGAATCCTGGTGGGAGCCAGGCTACCAACAAGCACACTCATACAGTGTGGTCCTGTGCCAACACGTGCGCACACACACGCACACACACATAGACATATACACACACTGGTGTTTGAACAGGCCACAGGCAGAGGGACAAAGACGTTAACAATGATGTTAGCTTTTATTGCAAAGCAGATTTTACGCTGCTGATTGTCTTGTCTGTGCTTTTCCAGGAGATAAAGTGTGTGTGTGTGTGTGTGTGTGTGTGTGTGTGTGTGTGTGTGTGTGTGTGTGTGTGTGTGTGTGTGTGT